>JARHVA010002250.1:390000-430000 GCA_037957365.1 Torreya grandis
TTAAAGATTACGTACATTTTATAGTCTTAGGCGATTCAAATAATCCCTCTTCTTATTTTGGCCATTCTCCACATAATGCACAAGAGCACATGTGCTCTCTTCATGGTTTTTCTTATATCTCCTCATCTATATATAGATTGTTTTCATAACTTAGGCATCTTTTTATGTTTTTCTTAGCTCTTTTGGAATGATATCCACCTTAGATTCACCCATGGTGGTCTACCTTTGTTGTGTTTATTTTTGGATTTTGATGTTTGTTCACTTCCATTTCAAAAATTTAATCTCAACACCTTCGCTCATTGGAGTTGTATCTCACTCTTCCACCTTTTCATGGGGCTCTTCCATAATATCAGAGAGTTATTTTTGGCCACTAAACTACTCTCATGGTGTTTCCTCTACTGCATCATTCTCTACCCACCTTCTCATACTAGATTATAATATTTTACTAGCATCCACATATTTGGTGATCTGATAGCATTCCCTCCAGTAGTTCACATCTCACTTGCATGTACATATTTTCTTCCTACATGCTCATAATGTTGGTAACCTAAGTTTTATACAAATCTAGTGTAAGTTGGGATCATGGGTCCTAGTTAAGGGAAATGTTAATCTCAAAACTATTAGATTCACTCACAATAGATCCTGTCATTAAAGAGGTTTTAATTTATTTATTAAGGGTGTTATATGGTATTATTAGCTTCACATCTATACATTTATCTCTCAACCATTATAGTATATTATTCTCATGGTTACTAGGTTCCAGATAGTTTTTCATCTTTTCCTAATTTTATCCTTTGTGTGGATTTAACCTATATTGGTTAATTAGGATTGTTTCTTATTTTTCTTTGCCTACTCATGCAAGGTATCTCCATTCTAATTTCATGTCTTATTATGAATATCATATGATTTTCCTTGTCTTTTAATTTCATCCTTGTAGCCTTTTGTGATCTTTCGTTATAAATGTTTCATTTTTTTGGGTTCTTAGAATGATCTTATTTTCATTACTTATATGGCACTAGAGCCTTGAAGGATTACAATCATCTATTTGTTTGATACAAGTTTATTTTGAGATAATTGTATTTAACCTAGCACTATTCATTTGATGGTGTCATATGTACTAGCTGTGGCATCTTGGATGTCTGTGTCCTTTTTAAGGAGTTTGTTGTAGGTTTACATAGGTGGCATCCTATTTTTCTAGTGCATAAAAACATTGATAGATTAAATTCAAGTGTTTAAGGAGTGTTGGATCATTCAAACAAGATTAACTAGCTCAATGTCCCTCCTAGGTGGCATTGAAAGTTTTCTTGTAGCATCTTTCTTACATTTATGGTCTTATTCTTACATCATGTTATTCCATTGTTTATTTAGAGATCTATGTTAGAATATATTTAGCAAATCTATATCTAATTTTTTTAGTTGGGTATCATCTTTTTTAGCTTGTGTGGAGAAGAACCACTCTCCATGGATTACGTTGGAGACTAGCATCTATGTTGAAAGGAAACTATTGGTCTTTTTTTAGCATTAGAAAGTTATCAGTTGCATTCAAAAACCAAAAATGTTTGCATTGGAGAGTTGCAGGTCTATGTGGATTTGGGAGCATCTAATATGCTATTGGCACCATTTTTACACACCTTTTCTATGTTGCATTGTGTAATTTGCTCACTATTTACTTTGGCATCCTCTTTTTTGGAGCATTGGAGGTTAGTCGAGATGTGTCCTTGTTATTTGTGTGGTAGAGATTTTCTTATAAAGGATTGTGATTTGGAGAGAGGTCTGTATTTTTACTTCTTTGAAGTGTCTACATTGGAAGTGGTGAGATTTTTTATTCTATATAGCCTCCATTAGTCTTTGGAGATATTTATCTTTGTTTCAACACTTTAATAACATTATCTCTCTTGGTGTCTCCCATCTCAATTAAAGACAACAGTAATCCATTTTTTTCCTCTAAAAAGCAACTCCTTATTCATTATTTATTTTAATAGCCATATTTTTTACTTTAAGAGGAAATATATTTTGCTTGCATGCACATAGGGGTCATCGATAGATTATATTTTCACTTTGGTTGGTTTGAGGATGTCCATAGTGAAATGATGGTTCCAATGAGTGGTTAGAAATTTAGGTTAACTACCAATTTGGTCATAGAAATCAGCTTATAATGTAACCATTATTAATTTTGACCCATTATGAGAATTCATAAAGACTATAACTTTTGAACTATAACATGAAATTGAGTTTTTGTTTTTAAAATTATATATTTTTCAACTATCTATCCATTGGTGTCATCTATTTTTAAAAAATAAATAATTTTATAAAGTGCCAAATTTGGGGGTGGGGCTAAATGCAAATTTTTGTGGGGGTTGTCTCAATACCGATTTGTGCACCATTTTGCATTATTTTATTTTTGGTGATTTAATATCATGGCTTATTCTTCTAGTTTAAATCAATGTGAGTTTTTTTACTAAAAATATGTAAAGACTTGGGATGGAAATAATCATTAAACACAAAGGATTATGGTCTCTACTTAATGAAGTTCAACTATGGTTCATTAGAGAATATGAAAAATTTCAAAACCAATGTAAATTTGAAGAGTGTATGGGTTTGATTGGAGGTTATGTGAGTGATAGTATTTTATTTCATTTGGATGTATGTGACTTTTCATTCAAAATATGGGGTAAACTATAGGGTTTATTTGGGAAAGTATATCACATGAGAGCCATGTACATTGAAGTAGAAATTAATTCTCTCAATCTTGAAGATTTTACCTTTATTATAGACTATCTCACTAAGTTTAAAAACTTGTTGACAAAATTGAAGGGGACTAGAGAAGATAAGAAATATAGATAGTGTGTGTACCTAATTCTATCAAAGTTGAAATGACAATTCTAAATATCTTTCTACCTTCTTATCTAGCTTGGATGCCTTAGATGTCACATTTCAAATGCCTAATTTCAAATTGTTTTATGAAAGATTTTCTAGGGAGGAATCCAAAATGTCTCACCTTGAGTCTTCAACCTCTCAAAAATCATTAGTAGCATATAATCCCAAGCACAATGGAAATCAAAGAGTAAATCCAAGAACACTCCTCTATCTCAAAGTGCCCCTAAACCCAAGTAATTCCAAATATAAGAATAAGTCTAGCCTTTTATGCTCTTTTTATGGGGCGAAATGGTCATGAAGAGTTTAGGTGTTTTAAGAAAATGCAAGTCTTGGAGGATATAGATTGAAGATACAAGATTTATATCTCCACTCCACCGAATGAACATGCAAATCGCTTAATATTGTTGGGACATCTCAGTCACTTATTTCAAGTAATTAGGTCATAGATTTTGGTGCTTCCCACCACATGACTTATTCTAGGGAGTCTTTTGTATCTCTTGGTTTGAGTTCTATTTCCAACATTGATGTTGGAAATTATTCCTTTATTTATGTTAAGGGAAAGGGTGATATACAACTTGAGGGTGGTCACATTAATGATGCACTATATGTTCTTGACATCACTACAAATTTGTTTTCTATTTCTCAAATTTGTCATTTTGGTCAGGGTAAGATAATACTTTCATGCCATAGGGGGATTAAGTTTGAGCATTGATAAAGCCTCACAAACTTATTTCCTAGGGTATTATTAATCATAGTTATCAACTCTATTACTTTGATTGTTTTGATTTTCAGGATCTTGCTCCACCAATAGAGCACATATGATTACTTCTTATATTAGCAACTAAACACGGAATTTAACCAGAATCAACAAGTAACTAGAAATATGAAACAACACAGGAATATGAGAGACAATACACAATTGTATTAATAATCACTCAGAAGAAAATACAATAAAGAAGATGCCACTTCTTCTTCCACCTCAAAGGTTCACCACACCTCAAGACCTTCTTCCCTCTCTCGGTCCCAACAATCAACTCCAATACAGAATTGATATTCACCTCCACCAGTCAGAAACAACGCTGCTAATACACCAAGCACACAACCATACTCCAAGTAGATCTCGTGCTCTCTGCTACTACCTGCAAATCACTAGACCTTACTCACCATTGTAGATCTCCAAAAGAAGCCATGCTCACCTGCTGACTAAGATCTTACAAATATGAAGAACCCTTTTGATTCTCCAAACCAGCACCCACACTTGGTATTGTGGTACTAGGAGGAACACACCATTACTCTCCTCTCTCAGAAGGAGCTTATTTGCTCTCTTACTCTCTAGCACTGTATTTTACAATACAGCCCATGAGTCCATATATAGATCTCATGCTTACAATAATTAGACTATCTTAATTACAATAATTAGACACGCAACTCAAGACTATGACTGGCCTTTAACATGCAAACTAACAGTCCAAAAATAGACTCTCCAAAATCAACATGCAAACTGCATGTTCATGCACAGGCTACCGACGTCGGCACCTTCTTGACCGATGTGGGCCGACTAATAACCGACTTCGGTTGCTTCTTCACTATTGTCTGACTGACGTCAATTGATCAGACCAACATCGGTTATCCTGCAACTCATTCTACAACTCTCCACAACCTCTATAACCTCTGTAACTCGTCCTGTTTACATCCTGGTAAAGCTTTTAGCTCCACAACCTAACAATCTCCCACTTAGAGATAAATATCTCCACCTGTACCTATACCTATACACCATCTAAATTATTCCCTGGCTTGTATCCCTCTTCAAGATCCATCCTGAAGACCAACCACCACACAACCTGTGATGCTACACATGTCATCCAATTAACCTACCACATCCAAACCTACAACTCCATGTAGTAAAGACCTTGAACCTACATAACAAGAATCCCTGCTGTTGATCCCTCTCAGATACCTGAGAATCCACTGAACTGCCCTCCAGTACTCCTTCGCTGAATTGGCTCCATAATTTCTAACAACTCCCACTGCTTGGGAAAACTCAGGTCTACACTGGACCTCATGTGATTTCGAACCCTGTTCTAAGCTAAGCTTAAACTATCCAGCCCTTGGTGTGCTTTCTAATTCTGCATCCTGCATCATGAACCCCGCCAACACCATCTTCACACCAGCTCCCACTGGAGACAAAATCTCCATGTCTCTTATGCCAAATAATTTCGCTGCTCCAAATTCTTCATGACATGCCTACTGAACTAACCTTACCTTTAGCTCAGTAAAACCCTGTATGTACAAACCTGCTAGCAAATCACCCACATACAGTAACTAGATAATGTTGTGACCATTATCCACCTAGTAAGACAAACACAATAGTTACACTGACATTGACTGAAGCTCTGCTTTGTCATCCACCTGTCAAACCTGTACCACTATTCTACAGCTTCCTCAAGACCATATGCCTTGGCCTTCCATCTCACATATCCATCCACTCTCTTATTTAACTTGGGAATCCATCCGTCTCTCAGTGCTTTCTTCCAGCTGAAAACTCCACCAACAAATACCTATTTGGTTCTTGTCCAAGGACTCACACTCCTCATCCATGCCAAGCTCCCACTGTATCTGGATTCTACTTGCATTGCCTCTTCACGTCTACCTGGTTCTTGACCATCAATAAGTAATATAAAGAAGGTGAACAATGAATATGAGGTCCACTTACCCTTTCTGACCTCCATATGGGCATTTGAGACTTATTGACAGCTTGTTGTCCACCCACCATCCATCCCAGTGACTGATCTCGGCCATCTCCTAGTCTGCAAATGATCGATGTCGGTTCCCTGCACTGACCCTGACTACCGACATTATTTCCCTTGCCGACACTGATATCCCTTCTGCCGACGTTGGTTCCTAAATGACCGACGTCAGTCTTCCTAATGCTGACATCGATTACTGTCTGACCGACGTTGGTCCCTGTGTTCACCTGTGAGTGATAACTTTTTACCCGCGAGCTCTCCATGGATCAAAACCCTGTTCAAATCAACACAGCCCTGCTCAGAATAATTCAGTCCACTTCACTGATCTCTATCTGTCATCTCTTCCATGAACACCAAGGATTTCCAATTCTTTAGCTTGTCAAAAACATCTGTCTTTTACTTAAGAACATGCATTCCCCTCCTACATATGTGACCAAGCCTACAAAGCCACATCTCTGTAACAAAAGGTGAATTAGTAATATAAGTAGATAGATAAAGGATACCTACTTTCTTACCACCATCTAATTCAAGTATATCCACTATGAGAGTTACAATGCATCTCCCGTCACCCAACTTTCTTGAAGAAATTAGACTCATATCCAAGACTGGTACCTGCATAACCTCCTTCAACACATGCGTGTTATCCGTCTGCAATTTCAGCTTCACTTCCCCTTTGCCAATAATCTAACAAGGCTCTCCAACCCCTAAATAAATCTCTCCAAAGTCTCCAAAGACATACCTATGAAAAGATGCTCTATTTCGGGCTGCATGGAAAGAGGCAAAAGAATCTGTAAACAAAGATTCTACTTTATCCAGAGCAACCTGTGCAACATCACCTGTAACATCTGCTTCTACACGCTGATCTTCTACCAACCAACAATCTCCTTTTCCCTGCTCTTTCTTTCCATCACTCAGACCATTCGTGCTATTCAGTTTCTCCATTCGTAGCTTATTTTCTTCTGCCATCGCTATACTCCCACTCAATTTGAAACCCCTATGAGTGACCTATAATCAAAACACTACCAGATCTGAACCACCTGTTAGTCAACCCAACCAAAAGCTTTGATACCAACTTGTCAGGATCTTGTTCCACCAATAGAGCACATATGATTACTTCTTGTATTAGCAACTAAACATGGAATTTAACCAGAATCAACAAGTAACTAGAAATATGAAACAACACAGGAATATGAGAGACAATACACAATTGTATTAATAATCACTCAGAAGAAAATACAATAAAGAAGATGCCACTTCTTCCACCTCAAAGGTTCGCCACACCTCAAGATCTTCTTCCCTCTGTCTCTCTCAGTCCCAACAATCAACTCCAATACAGAATTGATGTTCACCTCCACCAGTCAGAAACAATGCTGCTAGTACACCAAGCACACAATCATACTCCAAGTAGATCTCCTGCTCTCTGCTGCTACCTGCAAATCACTAGACCTTACTCACCATTGTAGATCTCCAAAAGAAGCCATGCTCACCTACTGACTAAGATCATACAAATACAAAGAACCCTTTTGATTCTCCAAACCAGCACCCACACTTGGTACTGTGGCACTAGGAGGAACACACCATTACTCTCCTCTCTCAGAAGGAGCTTATTTTCTCTCTTACTCTCTAGCACTCTATTTTATAATACATCCCATGAGTCCATATATAGATCTCATGCTTACAATAATTAGACTATCTTAATTACAATAATTAGACACGCAACTCAAGACTATGACTGGCCTTTAACATGCAAACTAATAGTCCAAAAATAGACTCTCTGGAATCAACATGCAAATTGCATGTTCACGCACAGGTTGCCGATGTTGGCACCTTCCTGACCGATGTCAGCGGACTAGTAACCGACGTCGATTGCTTCTTCACTATTGTCTGACCGATGTCAGTTGATCAGACCGATGTTGGTTGTCCTACAACTCATTCTGCAACTCTCTGCAACCTCCGTAACCTCTGTAACTCCTCCTATTTGCATCCTGGTGAAGCTTTTAGCTCCACAACCTAACATTGATGATACTCCTCTTATAGGGACATGTTAAGTCTCTCATATAAATTCTGAGAGTAAGCTTTGGCATGAGAGATTCATATATCTTAATTATAAATATTTTAAGAAGTTGGACACTCATAATATGGTTGATGGTATTCCTATAGTTTCATGTCTTGATGGCATTTGACCCAGTTGTGGATTAGGGAAACAACACCAATATCTATTTCCTAAGGGTGTGTCCAAGAGAGCTTTTTCACCACTTGATCTTGTACACAATGATTTAATGGTATTTATTACACCTTATTTTAATAGAGCTAAGTATGCACTTAATTTTATTGATAATTTATCAAGATGTACTTGGGTTTATTTTTTCAAGTAAAATAGTGGTGTTTTTTCACACTTCAAATTATTTAAGGTGTTGGTTGAGAAATAGTCTTCTAATTGCATCAGGAAAATTCATATTGATAATGGTGGGGAGTAATTCAGTAGAGAGTTATCTAATTTTTTCTTAGTTCATGGTATTATTCACCAACATTATATTCCACATACTCCATAATAAAATGGCTTATTAGAAAGGAAGAATCAAACCTAGAAGGACATGGATAATTACATGATGAATTCATAAGATTTACCTCCCATTTATTGGGCAGAAGTAGTTAATCATACAAATTACATTTAGAATTTCACACCACATAGAGAACTCGAGCATTTGAATCTAGAGGAGGCATGGTCTGAAATCAAGCTGAATGTCTCATTTTTTAAGAGTCTTTAGGATACATGCTTGGGAATTTGTACCAAAGAAAAAAAGGAAAGCATTGTATAAGAAGAGAAAACCCTTGATCTTCATAGGTATTATGAGGACATGAGAGGTTATATCCTTTTGGATCATGATACTCATGATGTTATTTTTTAAACACATGTATAGTTTGATGAACACTTCACTTCTCATGATTCTTCATCTTCTTCCATGCCTTATTATTTTTCTTTTATTGATTCCTTACCTCATAATGAGGATTATTTATTTGAAGATAGAGTTTAGGAGGCCCTTGAGGAGGTTATAGATGTTGAGGATCATATTCCCATTGATGTTGGCATTATGCCATTATGGTCCCATACTATAAATTTTGAGGCAAAACTTTTACACAGGATCTCCCACCCACTAGACATCATCATGCACATTCTATAGGTACTAAAATTTTATGTCAAGAATTCTCTAAGGATCCAAGTATTTTTAATAGGATCATGCGATACATGAATGGGATGATGTGATGATATATGAGTATTCTTGTTTGATGAGGAATCTTTCTTTAGATTCGGTCTCTCTTCCTAAGAGAAAAAATTTGGTTAGGTGCAAGTGGATACATTACACCAAGTATGTAGCTTATGGGTCAATTGATAAGTATAAGACACGTTGTTTTGCAAAGGGTCTCTTTCAATTTGAATATATTGATTACACTTAGGTCCTTTTGCACCCATTGCCAAGATAGATTTTGTTCACCTTATACATTTTCTTGATACATCATAGGGTTGACTAGTGTACCAAATAGATGTTAAGAGTGCCTTTTGACATGGAGATATTTAGGAGAAATTATACATGGAGCAACTTATTAGGTTTGTTCATGATACTTCTCTATTTTTTTGACATAGGATGTCTCTTTATGGTCTTAAACAAGCCCCTCAGGCTTGGTAAGAGAAGATGGATTCATTTATTTTCTCTACTGGCTTTGTTCACTATGAATCCAATCTTACAGTATATATCAAACATTTTGGGGATGAAATTATTATAATAGTATTTTATGTTGACGATCTACTTCTCACAGCCAACTCCTCTTCTCATATTTAGGGTATTCAATAGGAACTTTCAACATAGTTTGATATGAAAGATCTTGATATTTTGCACTTTTTCCTTGGTTTGTAGATTTCTCTATCAGATTAAAGGATTCATTTGAGTCAGTACGAGTACACCCTTGATATTATTTAGAATTTTAGCATGGTTGATTGCAAGCCAAGTCCCTCTCCTTTTTAGTCTAGAGTCACTCTCACTTTTACCTAAACTACTCTTTATGATCCTATATAGTACAGGCAAATGGTTTAGAGTCTTATGTATTAGACCCATACTTGCCTTGGAATTTAATTTGTAGTGGGGATTGTATGTAGGTTTGCATATTCTCCTCATAAGAGTATTTGGTAGGCTACCAAGAGGATTTTATGATATCTACGAGGTACTACCCATTTTGGATTACACTACACTAGGTGTTCCACTTAGTTGGTTGGGTACATTGATTTAGATTGGGCAAGTTATCTTAATGACAACCATTCAACTTATGGATACATATTTTGTCTTTATTCTTCTATAGTTTCATAGACATGCAAGAATCAATAGGCTATTTCACTTTCATCTACAAAGGTTGAATCAAGACAATAATTAAATTTAATTAGCAGGTTCTTTGGCTTCATCAGTTATAGAAATAGTTTGGCTTTACATAGGATATTCTCATTGTACTTTGGTGTGACAACTAGAGTGAAATTCCCATATACCATAACATATTTAAGTACTATCAGACCAAGCACATTGAGATACACATGCACTTCATTTGGTAGCACATTCAGGATGGACTTCATTACTTCGAATACATTTTTGACTAAGCAACAAGTTGTTGATATTTTCATGAAGTCTTTTGCATCACCTCATTTCCTTGAGTTGCATGGCATGCTTGGTGTTTCAGGATTTATCCTTGGGGTTGTTTGTGAGGACATCTTCCTTGTCTATTTCATGGATATATATTGTGCAAGAGTACCTCATCAAGCTATTTTGCCAAAACTCATCTTGTGGATATGCCACTTTATCTTTTCTATCTATTGTTAGCCCCTAGCTTCACTTGAGGGGTGTCTTAAAATATTATTCTCATGTTGATTATGTTATAGATAGTTTCTTGTATTTTCCTAGTTTTATCCTTTGTGTGGATTTATCACACATTGGTTACTTAGGCTTATTTCTTAGTTTTCTTTGTCTACTTATACAAGGTCTCTCCATTGTACATACATGTCTTATTTTGAATATCATATGATTTTCATTGTATTTGAATTTCATCATTGTATCCTATTGTGATTATCTAATTATGAATGCTTCAGTTTACTTAATCTAGTCAATAAGCTTAGATCTTATCTTCTCTGTCATGGCTTCCCTAGACTATACCTTTCTCAAGGCTACAAGACTTATCCTTCCTATGAAGCTTTAGGCTATTTTTGGGATCACTCTATAGAGTTTTACCTTTTAATTTCAAGTGTTAAGAAGATCTAATTCAAAAACCTATCATAAGTACCTTGGTTACTTTGATTAATTCCCACACAAAATGGCCAACAACTATATATAATGGGTTTTTAAGTGAATCTGTAGGGTTTGTAAAAATATACACACCTACCCTAGAAGTGTTGTAGCCTTTTACAAACCTCAAACTATGCACATATGACCATTGTTTGATAATATACATATACACTAGATATCATTGGTTGTCTTTCTATGTTGTTACATCACTTATAATGCCAACTTAGCCTAAGGAAAGGAAAACTATAAATCATTATAGTTGACTATTCATACGACTATCTTAAATTTCCTCAGGTTATACATTGAATGTTCTACACCTAACTTTATACATGTCATTTATTTGGACATTTCTTCTTTTTATGATCCATAATCATTAGTCATTAGGTACCTCTAGGTTTTTTTAATAGCCTATCTCACCCTATGCAAAAAAAATTATGATCCTTGATTGTCACTATTTACTACTCTAATATGCTTCCTTTAAAAGCTCAACACATTTCACCTAAGTCATGCAAGTCTGAACTTAACTTTAGTTACAATCTTCCTTGTTTTGTGGCAACACACCTTCATCTAACTTATTTATTATTATTATTATCATGTGTACTCTACGAGCTTCTATCTCTTTGTGTTTCCAGATGGTTCTTTACTTGTGGGCGTTGCTTCATGTTGCTAGTGTATTTTAATATAATTAATATTTTGTTTGCATGCATTCATTTTGTAAGACAAAGCTTCTAATTCCTTTTTATTCTCTAACTTCCTCTATAGTTCTTAACTACCTCCTCTCCTTGCAAGTGGATTCTTATACTATCCAAAATAGCCTTTTGAAAATACTATGCCATGTAATTGCAAATAACTAAAGTTGGTTTATTACTTTACTTAACTAATTTTATTTTTAAGTTTATAAGATTGTCAATTTTCTTGGGATGCTCCTACATCAACCCTCATCTAAATCATCATCAAAATTAATTTGATGCATCAAAATAACAACCTTATTTATCAGCACAATAATATGTATTTCATTTACAAAGAGAAAACCATAATAACAATTAATGCCTATAATTCCGTAAAACCATAATAACTAGTGTCTAGAATTCCATAAACCTAGAAACTATTAAGAACCATGGAACAAAAAATTGACATGAGTGCTAAAAAATGTTATTAAAATTTCAATGAAGTGTGATTGACATTCCACCATATGGAATTTCTATGAAAATAAGTGTGTGTTGTACAATGCTTGTACTAAATAGATGCCATCAATGTACATAAGACCAATAATTAAAGCTATTTGTTGAGTTGGTAATCTACATGCTAACCACAATAATGGTTTTTTTCCCATCTCCACCGTAAGTTGTAATCCATCCATATCCTTTCTAGGATTTTTGCTTAAACAAATAGAGTAACAGGCATGTTGAGAGCAATCTCCTATTTTTCCCAATAATACCAATTGATCTAAACCCACAAACTACTTATTTAGGCGAAACAAAAAAAAGCTAAGTGTATGATGAAAGAAATACCATGACCAAATACCAACTTAAACTCTATATTTAAGCATTCCTAGGGACGCATTTCATATCAAAGTAAGAGAGGGTAATACAAAACCATCCAATTGATTCATAAGTTTTTAACACATATTTTAATCACAATACATGGTTATGTGAAACATTTTAGTGTTTCATTATTTTTTATACATGTTAATGTGGGATTGGATGTGAATTGTAATTTCAATAATATCCATTTTACCTATTAAGATGCACCTTTGATTTTTATGTATGCTTGCAACATAAGATCCCAACTACTATTAGAAAACTAAGAACGTTTTTCATTGATTTGAAATATATATATATATATATATATAGTTGAATGATCGGCATGCAGTGCTATATAGTTTTAGAAACCTTCCAAAAAATAATGTAATATCTATCTATACAGTGCTATTATTCCAACTGGAGAAATATAGAGGGCTAGACCATGATACACTGTCATTCCCCCCCCCCCTCCCTTATTATATTATTTTTACAAATGTATTAACTGAACAGTTCAAATTTTACCTTCCCAAGAGATTTGGTAAGGATATCTGTTGTTTGTGCATTTACAGGGTAGTACTAGAGTTGATATGATGATTTAAAACTTGTTCTTGAATGTAGTGAGATTTTACCTCTATGTGTTTTGTCCTTTCATTATAAATAGGATTCTTAACAAGTTTTAACACACCTTGATTTTCATAGTGAATGATGGGTGGCTTCTTTTCTTCATAGCCCATATCTGCTAGTATGTGACGTAACCATATTATTTCGCACATAGATCCATGTGCAATGTGATATTATGCTTCAATATATGAAAGAGAAATAACTATTTGCTTCTTACTAATCCATGATATTGGTCCAGATCCAAGATGAAATATGTCCAGGTCTAGATCCAACATAGTTTGAGTTTGTACATCCCTATAAGAATAATTGAGTATTCTTCTTATACTCTAGACCATACTCAAGTGTACCTCGAACATATCTTAAAACATGCTTTAATTCTATCCAATGCCATTTATTTGGTTCCTACATAAATCTGGAGAGATAAATCATAGAAAAACATATATCTAGTCTAGTGCAAGTTAAGTAGATGACACTCCCAATGAGCTGTCTGTATAGAGTTGCATCTAGTTGAGGTGAGTCCTAGAATCAATAAAGTTGTAATCCTTTCTCCATCAATGTTGAAAGTGGATTACAATCTAACATTCTATACTTTTTTAGGAGTGTCTTGGCATATTTAATTTGGGAGATAAAAATGTGATTTTTTTTCTTCTATATCTCCAAGCCAAGACAATAGTGTAGTAGCCCCAAATCAGTCATGTCGAAAGATATTTTAAGGTCATTCTTCAAAATATCAACCTGATCTTCTAGACTTCCTGTGATCACAAGATCATCTACTTATATAAAAAGAATGATGATTTCTATTCCAACATTCTTTATATACAAGTTAGAATCTGAGGAGCTATGAGTAAAACCATGATGCAAAAGGAGATCATTTCTTTTGGTGTACCATGCAATAGGAGCTTTTTTTAGTCCATAAAGTGATTTGATGAGATGACATACCATTCTAGGATGTTTTTCATCAACAAATCATTTTAGTTTGGTCATGTCTACTTCTTCCTTTAGATCACCATTAAGATAAGCACTTTTGACATCCATCTACTAAATTCACCATCCATTCTATGTTATGAGTGCGCAAACAACTCTGATGGTCTTGATATTTGTAGTGGGTGTAAAAGTTTCTTTTTATTCAATGCCCTCTTTCTGAGTATATCCCTTTGCTACTAGCCATGCTTTATGTTTATCGCTAGATCTATCTACCTTATATTTTATTTTGAAAACCCATTTGCAGCCTATGGGTTTCTTTCTTGTTGGCAGATCAACAAGATCCCAAGTTTGATTCTTCATGGTTGAGTTGTACTCAACATCCATTAATTTATTCCAATGAGGTTGAGTTAAAGCTTCACAAACATTGTTAGGTTCAGAGCTATCAACTATTGTACTCATGAGTACAAAAATTACCAGATGCCTAGTCTGAGTCCTCATTCTGACTTTGAATGAAGTACTCCATGTAGTTAGCAAATGAGAACTCTGCTGCTGATGTGAAGAACTTCTTTACTAATGTGTAGATTTTTCTTGTGAAGGTTTTAATTATCCAAAATCAACATACAACTTTCCTTGTGGATCTAGAGGATCTAATTCTCTAAGACCAATATACAGCTCTCCTTACGGCTCTAAAGTTTCCTCTCTATTTGATTTAGGAAGTAATTTGCAAGAGGTGATTGGTGTTAATCTGTCACTCTAAACCATTGAGTTAAAAGATGACTCATCAAACACCACATCTCTACACTCATAGATTTTTCTTGTTTCTGGATCTTTGAGATGATATGTATTCAAGGTAGTGTTGTATCCTAATAGGATACATGAGAGTGTTTTTGACTTGAGTTTCTTCTTCTTCTTCACTGGTATATGCATATAAGTTGTGCAACCAAACACACGTAAATGAGAAATCGAAGGCTTTCTACCACTCCATACCTCTTATAGAGTTTTAACCTTCAACAGTTTTATTGGTGCCTGATTGAGAAGATAAACAATAGTTTGGACTGCTTCTACCCAATAGCAATTCTCTAGCTTAGTTATTGATAACATAAAGTGAGCCATCTCCATCATGGTGTGATTACGTCACTCAACAACATCATTCTGTTGGGGCATGTAAGGAGCAATTAAATTTTGTTTTATACCTTGTTGGTTCAAGAATGCCAAGAATTTTTTGACATGAATTCCGCGCTCGATCTAAGAAAAGGTTAAGTAGAGGTTGAACAGTCAAATTTTATTTTATACCATGCTGGTTCAGGAATGCAATGAATTTTTTTGACATGAATCCCCTCCTTGATCTGAGTGAAGGTGAAGTAGAGGTTGTCCTGTCTCCTTCACAACCTCATAATAGAAGATCTAGAAATGATGAAGTACTTCACTATTTTTCTTCAAAAAGAATACCTACATTTTTTGGGAGTATTCATCCAAGAATAGCTAGAAGTACTTGTATCTCAAAAATGATTAAGGTAGTGGGTTGCATAAATCAGTGTGAACAACCTCTATTCATTTATTAGCCTAAAATGAGCTTTCTTTGATTGGCTCCTTGTGTTGTTTACCTACAAGGTAACCAGGGAAAACATGCAAGGAACTGGATAGCTTGGGAAGTCCACATACCATCCCTTTAGAACATAACTCATATAATGAACTAGCAGATAATTGACCATACCAGTAGTGCCAGAGGGTAGTGGATTCTACTGTTGAGGTAGATAATTCTACTACAGAAGATGAAACAACATCTAGAGAAAATAATTTATCTTTAAGAAAATCTTTAGAAAGAACCTTACCTTTTCATGATATCAAGCAAGTTTTGACATCATTTTCAACAAGAAATTCTACCTTTAGATGGTTATTCAGTAGCTGGCTAACTAATAAGAGATTAGATGTCAAACCAAGAACATATAGTACCTTTGTTAGTGTACATTTTTGCATTTTTGAGACGAATGGGAACTTGTCCTCTTCCTTCTACAACGTACTCTTTGTCATCTGTGATCCTAACCTGATCTCAATGGGTTGGTCTGTCAGTGAATTAAAAAGCTTCTTATCACCTAACACATGTTTAGTGCCACCAAAATCAATCAACTAGATATTCCTTGTGGGTTGTAAGGTCTGGGAGGCTAGTACCAAGTTCTTGTCTTCATCAGATATCTCTTCTTTAAATATATCATCTTGTTGAGCAATAAGATGTCCCTTCTACTTCTATTGATGAGGACATCTTTTCAATTTTTGAGAATCATCTCACCCTGATGTGCTAGTAGACCCTTATTTTTGGGCACTATACCAACAATTGTCTGTGTCATGAGTATTTCGCTTGATAGATATGACACAATTTCTTCGACTTCTAAGACTTTAGATGTCGAGACTATTTTTGTTTCTATGGTTGCTTCTCTAAAGGCTCTTTATAAAACTTCTGACCTTGTTTCCTCTTTGAGATATGAGCTTTATCATTGAACTTGTCTTAGATTGAGTTGATAGCTTCTTCTTATTGCAATAGGTTCACAAGCTCTTTGAATGATATTGATTGTTTGACAACATTTAGTGTCATGACAAACACTTTGAATTTGGAAGGTAGTGCTCTCAAGGTAATCTAGACTAAGAGATCATCTTCTACCTTCTCATCGAGTGCTAGTAACTTTGTTCGTATTTCAACGACTCGAGATAAGAATTCCTCAACTTTTTCATCAAACTCCCTGGTGATTGTGTGAGGTCTCGATTGCAAATGGAGGATCTTCATCTTATTCTTTGCCTCATATCTGAGCATTAACTTGTCCCATGCTACCTTTGGATCATCAACATCTTTATTATGTGGTTAGACTTCGTCAGTGATGCTTAGCATGATTAGCATTAAGGCTTTGGTAGCAGCCTTATCATACTTTTCACATTCATTGGGATCGGTGGGAGATTGCTTGTCCCCTGTCATGATCCCCCATATTCCTTCAAACTGAGGGATCACAAGCATCTTTATTTTCCATGCAGTGTAATTTGGCCCTTTAAGAAGTTGAGCATCTAATAGAAGTAACTTTGGAGCATACATTGAAAAGAAAAGTAAATTTTTATTTTATTATTATAAAAGAGAGTTACAAGTCTTATTGATGAGAGATTGAAGTTTGGAGATGATCGAAATATTGACATGCTGAAAGATGATGACGTTTCCTGGGACGTTCAACCTCGTCTTCAGTATTAGCGTCATATTCAGCTTCAAGTTCTGCTCAGATTTTATTGGTTTGGCAGCATACGTCGAATAGGAAGTACTCCAGAAGACCTTTGCAAATTATTTCATGAAATTGAAGATTTCTGCACTCTTGAAGAGCTTTTAGCAGGGCAAAATAGATACCGGTACTCTCGTCAATATGGTTTTCTATTGCCTTTAAATCTCCATTACTACTTTCATTTGTTCGAATTCTCTCTTTTACGCTGGACATTCAGTGTCCTATGCAATTTTTGACGCTCTTGCTTTATGTGCTTCTTGGGCACGACTTCAATACCTTAACCAATTTGCCTTCTCTTCTGCTTCACTCTTCTTAATAGTGCACAGGTAGCAAGGTTAGCGTGGAAATCTTCCTACAGGAATGTTGAGAACTCTTTCCATTACTCTGGGTTTGTCTTCCCTCTTACAGGCTCAGCACTGCACAAATACACAGTCGACCATTCTAGATTCGATGCTAATGGCCAGAAAGGCCTTCCAAGATCGAAGACACCAATGTCTTCTTGGTTCAACTCTCGTTCTATTCACTTACTTGGCTGTATTCTGAAGTAGAATACCTTCATCCCTAGCCCACACCTTTACCGACTGGTCATCACTTCTTCCATTTACGGACCTTGGGCTCCTTTGTGTGGTCTGCAAGTGCCTCGATTTTCAATACACAGCCTGTATAATGGCCTTCGGTACGATGATAAATAACAGTCACCTTCTTTTCTGCTACGCAGGTTCTGATGCACTTTTATTTCAGCACTTTCCACGCTAGTTTGGCTCTGACTGCTACACAGTTGCATCAGACTTTGCTGCAAGGGTCGATTTCTAGCAGTGTTGATGTTTCTTCTCAGCGATTTCCTCACTGGATTGCTGGTCGAGCTCCATGCTAGGTTGCATTGGCTTGTTGAAGGCTTACGTCGCCAATGATTGCTGATCTATAGTTTCTACACAAATTATTGCACCCTTCTCCAGAGATTTGCCATGATCTGTTGGGCTCTGAACTGCAAGCTCTGATACCAAGATTTTTAGAAAACTAAGAAGGTTTTTCATTGATTCGAAATAGAGATACAATGGATATATAAACAATTAGTCGAACTTGCTGGAAAGATGCATGACCGACATGCAACACTCTATAGTTTTAGAAACCTTCTGAAAAATAATGTAATATCTATCTATACAATGCTGTTATTCCAGCTAGGAAAAACTAGAGGGTTCGACCATGCTGCGCTGTCAACGAATAAGTTACTTATAATTTGTCACCCTCAAATCAACGGCCTTAACAAAATGTTTATAACTTAAATTCAAAGTTGTCGTTTGTTTTAAATGATTTGTCATGGATTGAGTCCACCAATATGTTTTATCCATGTAATCCTTTCTATCTATCACTATATCAATTCAAAGTGCTACATTTGATTTTAAATTTTGATCGAAGAATTGGGCGCGAACATCTCAAGTCAATAACAAAGGCCGTATTGTAACATGAGTCCTTGCCTTTATTAGTAGATAAATGTTTGTAAATGTGTGATTGATGAGTTTGAGGAGGTGCTAATGACTTTAAGGGATAAAATTTCACTTTATTGTCTCAATGGTGATCCGGCATGTGTTTCATTATTTTGTGTGTACTTTTAAATAAAATTTTAAATGAAACAAAAATATTAAATACAATAAACATTAATTTGAATGTACATTCCATTACATCTACTTAGAGATTGCATTTAATTAACATGGTTTATTTGTATACATGAATGTTATAAGAAAATAAAGTGAATAATTTTTAAATCTAATAATATAATATATTTATATTATTTATATTATATATTTACAAAAAATAATTAATGTTATAAAAAAAATATTAATAACATATAAGAAAATAAATATTATAATATATATTGAAATATTAATATAATTTTTGTATACTAGCATACATATCTTAGAAAAAATTATATAAAATATGTTGAAAGATATCATTTGCGATATGAATTTTGAATTTGAGAAAAATGAAATAAGACATCTAGAAAATGTTCTCTCAACATATTTTACATAACTTTACTTAAAATAAATATTATAGTAGGTAACTTTAGACACATATAATCTAAGACGAAGGCATCTTATATTGAGAAAGTCTTGCTAAATTTCATCTATGTTGCTTATTAAAATTATTGTAATTGTTCAATAATTCAAGTTTATAGGATTTGAATCTTGTATTTTTCATAATAAATATGTAACATATTACTACAACAAACTTTTAAAGTTATAGTTTTAAGTACTTTTTTAGCATAGCTATTAATATATTTAATTTTAATATTTATTTATTTAAAAAAAAATTAAAAATAATCACTTCAATTATCAAAAAAATTAATATATTTAAATATAAATGTTTTTTATGCACACTTCTATATATATATATAAACAATTATCATTTTTTGGTTCATAACTTCTTTACATTGGATGAGCTTAACCAACACACAATCTACCGTACACAAACAAACTACGTGCGTGCTTGCATCACTCCTTTGAGCCCACTACACCACAGCTGTGGTCAAAGCAAGTCGAAACCGGAGAGCTCAACCGTGGAAGAAGCTACCGTTCCACTGTTGTTAGCCACCGTCCCGCCGTTCCTGATTTCCAAGCCAGTTTTATATTTTGAATTATCCTGCCTAAATAATCCCACCTTTCAAGACTATTTTCTGAAGCGTATGCAAGACAGCTTTTATTTTGGTTTCGCTGGCCGCCTATGCGAGCACATTCGTTGTAAGCTAACCAACTCTTTTTACGGGGCTTTCGTATGCATTTTACAGCAGGAGCTTCCCAGCGTTGGAGTTTATATTAAGGGAACGTATTGAAGTTTATCTCAATCAAGATATCACCTAGGCGGCAGTGCTGCTGAGGCTGCATTTCCCAGACTGCTTCGCTTAGGTAATATAATTTTTTTAAAAGTCACTGATTATCCTCAATTTTATAATATGTTTTTTTTCCTTTATCTCTTTACTGGTTGGATAACAGGGACGTGACAGATCCGTGCCAGAACAGTTCTGGCCAATTTAACTCCTCCAAGTTCGAACATAACAGGGCTTATGAGAGTTTTGGGTTTCAAAGTATTTGCTTTCACAGATTTGGTGGCTTTGTCAAATACTTGAAAATACTTTCCATCACAAGCGAACAATAAGAACATTTTTCTCTTCATAAATCTGCAGAGTCGAAATTTTATGTAAATTTCCTGTCTGTTCGAGATGACTGTCATTGAACGTATATATCTTAACATAAATTGACACGTAAAAGTGTTAAATATGTAGAATAGCAAACACTAACGCACCTTCTCTGACATTATTGTCATAATATGTTGCATGTGGACACACAATTTGAATCGGGCATTGCTCGTCATTCGACAACAGACTACACAAAAACAAAAACAGAGTAAATCAGCAAGACCCCACTCTTGGGAAGAGCTTTGCCAAGAAACTTTACCTCACTTGTCCCATAAACATGACCAATTTGTATCTCCATAGTCCAAATGTGTTAAAAAACAAGTATTACGTGAACCTCCTGAAAAGACAAACACTCTTCACGTCTTACCAAACACTCTAGTCAGGCACTTAAACCTGAAGTGTCGTCATAGAGTTTGCAGTTAATCAAACTTCCTTGTTTCAACAGTTTGTGCTTACCATGCTCAGGATGGGCCAGCTTGACATCCTCACCGGAAGACAAGGACAACTCCGCAAAAAAAAGTGTGGTTTCAAATCCAACCTCTTCGTTTTACTCCATCTTCAATCCACAAATTTCCTCTTATTGATCCACCTAAATCATCGCAAGAAGCCGCCTCTTGACCTTTCCGAGGGGAAGAGAATTTTTATTAAGGTTTTCTTGATGATAGATAATGGAATGTGATCTGAATATATATCAATAAATGTAAGCATTGTTATTTGAATATATATCAATAAATTTATTTATAAAAACTCAATTAAAATAGATTGTGTTCTATTATGATCAATTAAATAAATTATTTCTCTTTCATAAATTTTTTTAAATATAATTTATTCATGAAACATGTGGCAGCTTTTTAAAAATAAGTCAATTTTGGGATGTTTAAAATTCCGTGTTTTCCACAAGCAAATATTTGACACATATCAATGGTGAGTCAGGGTTGCATTGTAAGCCCATTTCATGTTTTGACTGGGTTTTCCTATGTTGGGGTTCACACTTTGCATTGTGAGCATGGGTTGCATTGCAAACATGGGATAAGGATGAAATTTTAAAAATAAGTGTGGTTATCATGGAATTCCTTATGGGAATTGAGTTATTTTGAGTGGGGCTCTCTATACCAATGTATTGCATGGTGCAATGTGCGACACTTAGAAAACAATTCAAAGTGGGATTTTTTATACCAGTGTCGTTGCATGATGCAGTTCACGATAGTTTGAAAAATATTTGAGTGGGGTTTTTTATACCAATTTCATTGCACAACACAATGTGCGACACTTAAAAAAATTATGAGTGGGGTTTCTTATAGCAATGGCATTGCATAATGCAATTCACAACATTTGGCCAATTTTTATTTTTGCTAATATTTTTATCGGCGGGGTTTCCAAAGAAAAATATGATTGGGGTGTTTCATGTTTTTAGTAGGGTTTTCATATGCTCGGGTTCGCACTTGCATTATGAGCCTATGTTACATTACAAGCTTGTTTCATGTTTTGAGTGGGGTTTTCCTATGCTAAGGTTTGCACATACATTGCTAGCCTGGGTTACATTGCAAATACGGGCTAAGGATACAATTTTAAAAATGAGGATAGTTATCATGGGATTCCTTATAGGATTTGAGTTGTTTTGAGTGGGACTTCCTATACCAATGTTATTGCAAGACATAATGCACAACACTTCAAAAAAATTCTTAGTGGGGATTCCTATACCAATGTCATTGTCTGAGTTAATTCATGACACTTAAAATAAATTCTAAGCGGGGTTTCCTATACCAAAGTCATTGCACGACGTAGGGATAATTTTGACAATATTTTTTTAAGCAGGGTTTTTAAAGCAAAATATAATTAGGGTGTTTCATGTTTTGAGTGGGATTTCTTATGTCAGGGTTGTCACTTGCATTATGAGCCAAGGTTGAATTCCAATCTTGTTTCATGTTTTGAGAGAGGTTTTCTTATGCCATGGTTCACACTTTGAATTGCAAGCCTATGTTGCAATGCAAACCTATGCCAATGATCCAATTTAAAACATGAGTGTGATAATCATGGGATTCCTTACGATAATTGAGTTAGGATTTCCTATACTGAAGTTATTGCCTAGCGTAATTCACAACACTTACATGATGCTTCTTATACCATTGTCAATTCATAATGCAATACAATGTTACCCATTTTCATGTCTGTAATAGCTCTCTGATTCTAATGCACACCACTACACACACAAAGTTGACGTTGGCTCTACTGAACCTTCACAATATTTCTAAACCCAATATCTTTGAAGCAATTCTTATCTCAAAAAATGGCCTAAAATGATGTTGTCTCTGATGGAATATGCAAAGCAAAATGACTAAATGCTACATTAGTTTTATTGATCAACAATAGGTCAATATGTAGAAAGAGAAATCTTCTAATAAAATCATAAAACTATAACCACTATGCCACCTAATCTACTAATTGATTCATCTAACCACCATTAAGCTAGTTACTAACTTAGTGTAACAAATCATTATGCCTCAATAATGTAATTTATAACAGGTTTTTCTAAAATTTTCCCCTTTATTGTATTATTTCTATAAACATAATTTTTCTTGATAGTGATCCCCCCTTTATTACAAACACTGTGAAAATATTTACACTCTCTATGTAGCCTACTCACTTTCTAAGGTGGCATGCCATCTTTGTGGCTTCAAGGTCTTGGTGATAGCTCGATGTTTCCTTTTAGGATTACCAAAAGCTTAGAAGTATTAGGAATACTTCTCTCTCCTAACCATCAACCTAGAGGGTTGTAGGAGGTTTCTACTACACTTCGATGGTTTCTCAGATTACCGCAAACCCTTTTCCAAGAACCAAGCACTACTTTAGTGCTTTTGCTTCCCATAATATGGTTTTTTAGGAGGTACCAATTTGGAATATAATGCTCAACACTTTATTGAAAAACACACTTCAAAACATAAAACAAACACACAAAAATTTGTCACCATAGCAATGTTGCAACCCCGTCGTAGGTGACTCACAAGAGGATGCAAATGTCCTCTAGCCTCCATCTATCCTCTAGCCTCCAGTAAATGAAGCTGCTTACTCAGTGAAGCTTAGCTACATGATTTTATTGAGGAAAAATCTCCCCCATAGTTTGGACCCATTTGATATTTAATGATATTTGGCTTAGACTTAAGATGTCGCATACAAGTGATAGTGCATCCTTATACAAACAATTAACTTTGATTTTGAATAAAAATTTGGTGAACATAAAATTGACACTTTGACTCATTAATTATTGATGACAGAATGGATTTTTAACTATAATAACCTAGAAAGAGATGAAATAAAAAACAAGCTATCAATTAATAAAATGACATTTGAAAACTATAGACAACTTAGTCTATTAACAAAATCTAAACTATCGACTTTAATTTTAATTTCTTAGAAACATGACACTTATAATATAATATACTAACCGAACCACATAGCTAAAATTTGGTTAATCGATGATGGAAATCTCATCTTGATTATAACCAGAAACATATCGATGCCATGGATTTCAAGACTTTAACACTTCAAAAAATAATGTCAATAAAGCCCAAGATTTGACTTGCCTACAGCCTGGGTGAATGGATGATGAACAGAAGTTACTAAGATTATATCAGATGCTTATCAAATCAAAAATTATTGCCTCAATTTTTTTAAAATGGTGATGGTTACATATCGTTCAGGTCATGGTGCATATGGATCGAAGTAGATAGGCCATTCAATAAGAACAAATCTATGCTAAATACATAAACTCATCGAATGTATCTACACAGTTTTATAAAATGTGGTGTTTGAATACAATGGTGAATAACTGCGAAAAGAAACATCACGTAAGCCAAAAGAATATATGCACTAATGGGTAAACTAGGTCAAAAATTAATGTTCTCAATGAGATACCTATACTAAGAATGTGCTAATAGCATGAATCTCAGATGGAAGATTGATTCTCATACCGATGTTCAAATATATGTAGTTATTATCAGATAATCAATAAAAAGGATGAGATGGCTCAGATCCTTACCACAAAAATCATGCCAATTTATACAGAGTTGGATGGTGTCATTGGAATGCAAAATTAAGACAAAATGTAATAACATGGAAGGGGTGAGCCAAGAATTATAGCAAGTTGCCCCATACACTATTAGAAATCCATTCTCTCAAATATAGCCACTCTGATACCAATGATGTAATATGCATATTAGAATGACTAAATGCTACATTAGTTTTATTTATCAACATGTCGATATATACAAAGAGAAATTTGTTAATAAAACCATAAAATTGTAACCACTATGCCACCTAATCTACCACCTAACACATCTAACCACCATTAAGCTAGTTACTAACCTAGCATAATAAATCATTATGCCTTAACAATGTAATATATAATAGGTTTTTCTAATAGTCTCTAACAACTTTCTCAACACTAGCATAATGAGAAAATGGTGCAATGTTACCAAGCTTCCCATGGCCAGAGTCCATTATGCATCCAGTGCTCATCACAAACAATAAAAACTCAACCTAACATGAAATCCAAATGTGCCACTTGATATTTTAAGGACAACCTTCAAGGAATGGTAATATGGACTCAAAATAACATTTTATGACTTAAAACATTCATCGCAATAACACGTACTCATTTTGAAGACTTGGAATCACTTTTACCCTCAGATGTTGGGATATGGGGAGATGTCTTAATATGTGGGGATGATTGAATATATACACCCATAAACTTGTGTTTGGCCATAAGAGTGATTCCAAGCCTTCAAAGAAAATAAGAATTATTCTGATGAATATTATAAGTGAACAAATATAATTTTGAGCCTATTTTAGCATTCCTTGAAGGTTTTCCTTGTGAGAAAAAGTCAAGAAATTTGGAGTTTGCACAAGGCTAAGTCTTTACCAATTTTGAAAATCACCACACGTATTGAACTCTGGACAAGGTAAATGTGGTAGCCTTATGATGTTTCTTCATCTCACAGTGTTGAACAAATTGCTAGAGACAACATTATTTTATGTTGCTTTTGGATTCAGGAGTTGCTTCAGGGAGACTAGGTTCAAAAGCATCATGATGGTTCAAAAGATTTAGTATCAAATTTGTGTGTGCATCAAAATTAGAGAATTGCTATAGACATTGAAAGGGGAAACATTGTATTGAGCAGAGCATTTTTGGTTGAGACTGACTCTATGTTGCCTTGTCTTTTGAATCATGCATTATAAACCACCGTATGTAATGATTATATTAATATAATGAGTACACCATGTTATTTATAGTTCTCAAGTTATTTTTCAATGTATGCCCTCTATGTTTGAATATTACTTTCAAATTATTATCTATTCTACTACATTTGTGTGCCAACTCCTCAAGTCAAATGTGCTAAGACGTAATCCAAGGCTCTTTGAGTAGCTCAGCCTCATTGAAAATCTTAGTAGAAAACCATATTAGTACCACATAGGTTAGTGGAAAATTTGAACCCATGACAAACACTATGTGGGGATGATTGAAGATGTTTCCATATAATCCAACGTTTAAGATGAAAAGTAATTCTAAGCCTTCAAAGTGATTAATAGCTATTGTGACATTGGTGTTAAGTCAATACAAAACCATTATGACCCTATTTTGACATCATTTTAAGGTCTTAATTGAAAGAGAAAGCTAGGATATTTAGATTTCAATTTGGGTTGAGTCTTTACCATTGTGATGAGCATAGTGGGTAGTGGGCTTTGGCCAAGGAACGTGGTAGTCTTGAATTATTTCTTCCTCTGATAGTGTTGAAATATTTGTTGGGGAATGTCATTTTTGGAGGAAGGAGGTTCATATGAAACATTAAGTTTAAAAGCATTATGAAGGTTAAATAGATTCAGTGTTAGTTTTATGTGTGCAATGGCAATCATCAAAATTAAAGGAATTATTACAGACCTAAAATGGGGAAAATTCATTGTACTGATTATAAAATTCTTAGTTGATCTTGACTTATTATTTTCCTTGGCCATTGATATCCTACATTATAATCCAACTCATGGAGCATTACATAAATACATGAATATACTATCTTCTTTCTAGTCTTCAGTTATTTTTGAATTCTTCCCTTCCATGTTTGAATTCAACTTCCATTTTCAATTTCTATGATGTTATATAATTGTGCTAACTTTATAGGTCTAATTTGCAAAGGCATAGTCCAAGACTCTTTGAGGAGATCAACCTCATCATTAAGCTTGGTAGAATAATGTCTTGGCACTGAATGGGTAAGTGGAAACTCTAACCCATTATATTCACCCCTTATTTGAATCCCTAATATTTTTTGGATCAACTCATCTCAGCTAAATCAGTTCACCTTTGAGGCCTATTGTATAGTTTCCTAATGAATTCCCAAATTGTTAGGAAAACTTATGTTTTATGTGGATTAGGTTCACATTATTTATTGCATGACATAACTCATATAGTGTGTCTTGATTAGTCTATCTCAACTGAATCTCACTCACCATATCAAAAATCCCTCACCCCTACCCTATCTCAACTCATCTCAATCGAATCAACATCCTTATAAGGCCTCTTTAATAATATCCTACTAAGTAACTCACATATCACAACTCATGCATCATAACTCATCTCACACAACCCAACTCTTATAATGTAGTGAAACTCATATGGTGTAGCCCAGCCAATGAAAAATGACATGATTTATGTTGACCAACCAATATAGTTTGACCTAGTGCCATATTATGCAACACAAGCTATGAAGAATATATCATGCATCACATCCTCTATATTGTAGGTCAAGCAGAGAAACTTATCTCCCATAATTTAGCTTTTCTAGTAGATCTCATGCAACATATCTTACATAATCCAAATTGACTTGGGTTATACCAATATCTAATCATAGCCTAATCTAGTGTATTACCCATGTGCCACAAATAATCTTGCATAATACAACTCATCTTACATATTATAACTTGACCATAATTATACCAATAAATGTTGTGGTGATTACGTAACATAGCTTGACATGGTGTACCTCAAATAAGTAACTCATTTCAATCTACATAACTCATCTCTTGTAACTCACCCAATGTTGACCCAAGTTATGTTAATCACAAAAATTAGCTTAATTGAGCATATTTTTTATAGTGTAATACATGTATTACAGCTCACAAAATGCATCTTGATATTTGATCCATAAACATATTAACTATGACCTTATTTTCATCTAGACCTGAGTTGTGTCGATCACCTAATGTGGATAAATCAACCCTATGCATGATTCAATTCATAGATCTTGTGACACTTTTTATGCGATGTGACTCATATTATGCCCCACAATGTGCATACAACAACTAGATCAGGGTTGTGCTGACACAAATTGCATCAATTACCTAACATAACCCGATTTGACATACTTCACATAGTACAACTCATTGACCTAGGTGGTATCAACCCTAGTAGTGTTGATTGCCTGACATGGCATGAACCAACATGGGACAATGCAATTCAATGGCATAGGTGGAGCTAAAGTATCAAAACTCTCACAATACATCTCATCATTTCACATAATGTAACTCACCTCATATGTCATAAATCATCTCATATAGTAAAACACAGGGAACATTTCTCACTTGGCATAGTTCCATCAAGGGTGTGTTGATGGCATGTTCAATATCTTGCATCATAACTCACTACCTCAATTTTGACAACATGGTACACCATTCATCTCAGGTAAGGTAACTCATCTTGCACCATAAAGATTATACTATGCAGTGTAGCTCATCTTATGTAGTACATCTTATGTATCATATCTCACCTAAAACAATGTAACTAGTGAATTGCAACTCATTTCCCATAGTGTAACTTGCATGACACATCCCATTCAATGTAGCTTGACATGAGTCATGATGGTATCCTAATACGGTTTAACCTGGGTTGAGTTTCTTGCCTTGGTATGCTGACCTGGGGTGAGATAAACTAGGTTGTGTTGACCTAGGGTGTGTAAACCCAAGTTGTGTTGACCTGGGGTGTAAACAACTAGGTTATGCTAACCATAGAGGTAATTGTCTTATGACATCCAAATATTCATAGTGACATTATTTTTTGATCCTTAAATGTCAGATATTATTATCATTGTGAAACAAAATTTACCCAAGTGTTTTATTATTCACCTACCAATCTCCTAATGATGTTTGACCTGGTATAGTTCTCCCAAGGTATCTCCCATAGCATAATAGGGTAATACAACTCTACTCAGGTTATGCCAATCACCTACCAAAAGTTAACCTAGCACAACTCGCACAATGTAACATATGGAGTGTAGCTTACTCAATAATTATTGCACAATGCAACATGATCTAGGTGGTGCCAAATATGGGAGTGTTGATCACCTAATGTGGTATAGAGTAGTATAGTTTACACATACAACTCATCTCATGCAATGCCAAATAATCTTACAAACTACACCTCATCTCATGTGATGAAACTTTCAAATTATAGCACACGCATTACATCTAGCAAATCTCAACTTATGCATCACATCTCACAAAGCCTAGCTCATGCAATTTGACTCATCTAATGTAATACAGCTCACACATGGATCCTCTCCACATCTTAACTCATTAAATACAACTAAACCAAGGTCCTTATGATCCTGTAATGTAACTTACCTTGGCATATCTTATGTATCATAACTCACACCTTAAAATTCATGTAGTGTAACTTGCACATCATAACTCATCTCATGCAATGAAATTCATCATGGATAATGAAAATCATCTCGCACCCTCATATCATGTAGTGAAACTCATATAGATCAACTCTAACATTGCATCTCATGTTAATAAGATTGATCTAGGCTATGATGGTTGTTTAATGTAGCCCACATGTTAAAATTTGCTAGCTCAAATTATGATGCATAGCTCATGCAACATTACTCATCTTATGAAACACAACTCATCCTGTGAAGCGAAACTTATGTATCATAGATCACCCAAATGTGAAATTGATGTTGGCATGTTCTTATGATTTTGGTATGTTCCTCAATTTTTTAAAGTGAGTTATTTCAATGGAAATTATGTTTCCTTCCCAAAGAAAAATCAATGTGGGTATGATCTTATTATGTTGATATGTTCCCATAGTTTTGAAAACAAGTAAATAGGATTGAAATTATGTTTTATCCTCAATGTGAAAGTGTTTTTGGTATTCTCTTTATGATGTTGGGATTTTCCCATGGTTTTGAAAATGAGTTTACATGAGGGAAATTATGTTTTGACATCAATAATAAATTGATCTTGGTGTACTCCAATAAAGTTTGTATGTTCCTATTGTTTTAAAAGTGAATTAATAGGGTTTGAATCTTCAATATGAGAGCTATGCTACACTATGTAAAAATAATTCCTTAGATATTGATTCATACCCTGCACCCTGTAAATATA
This sequence comes from Torreya grandis, assembly GCA_037957365.1. Taxonomy (NCBI): domain Eukaryota; kingdom Viridiplantae; phylum Streptophyta; class Pinopsida; order Cupressales; family Taxaceae; genus Torreya; species Torreya grandis. The sequence continues at coordinate 419,893 of JARHVA010002250.1, forward strand.
AAATAGTAATCATGGATGTGTAAAACCAAAAAATTAAACACTTCCATAGGCTTCCCAAAAATATGGTAGATTGAAACAATGGAACATTTTGGCATCATTCAATTTATTGAATATCATGAGGTCATAAGTGACCTTCTTTCTGTTATAACACTCAAATCTATAATCATATTATAAGTCACCCATGTTTCCTAACTGATGGTGATTGTAGTCAAGCACTTGTAAGTATAAACCTTAGACTCTCAATTTTCATCATGCAAAACCAACTCAGGGTATTACATTTGTTCAATGAGATCAACGGTTATAGGTGGTTTTGTGGGCTTTATTTTTCCCTTCAGGCACTATTGGAGGTTTCTTCCTAATGTATGTTTATTATGTTAATTGTGCCAAGTTTTCTTCTTGTACATTAGACTCACTTACAACTTCCTCCCATATCAAAATAGGATGCCCAACTACAATCTCATACTCTTCCTCTTCATGAATTATTGGTAAAGGCTCATTCCTTTGGGCCTTCTACTTTAGTTACATCACTCTTTGAGGATCTTGATTGTCGATGTGTGACCATCTGACTCTCCTAAATGAATATGTGGTTTCCTACCTTAATCTTCCTTAGTCTTGCTACTTTTGATTCCTCTAATGGCAAAAGCTAATACTTACAACCTGCAACTCCTTCCACAATGATCCCACACTCACAATTCCAATCTTTTCTTCATTCACAATCATCACCTCACTTCCTAGCTTCAAATTTTTCATTATAAATTAATGAACACTCCTCCTTGTGGCTTGAAAATACTTTACTTGAGATTTACAAATTTGAAAAAGGTTAATATTAAATTTATAAAATGAGGTCCTTCTAACCTTATACATATTTGAAGACTTGCACATATTTACTCTCTCATGCCTCCATCCATCACTTCACTCATTAATGTCAAAAAATGATATGCCACAATGTATATTTGGAATTCTTGCCAATATGCTTAACACTTTTTCAATTTAATGCCCCCGTCCCATCCTTGCATTTTTATCATCCTACATACTAGTTATAAAAAGATTTAAATCTCTATCATCAAAGGTAGGAACTGTATTATTTTCCACTTTGACCCAATTGTAGTGGATTTTCCCTTACTATACTTTTTCCACACTTCATGAACCACCTCTTACATGCCTTCTTGTCTTTGTGTGTTTTCACTTCATGCCCCTTCTACACATTGCTTTCCTCTTGCGTGTATCTTATGTGCATGATTCCCTCTTGTATTTTAACTTTAAATACTCTACCTTTAATTTATTTACTTTAATCATCTTTGAAACTTATCCCACACTAAAATATGCCTGTCATCCTCCACAATAATGACCTAATGAAATAGTGATATGATGACAACATTGAACCAAATGATAACCAATTTATTATAATAAATATAAATAGAAGGAATGAAAATAATTTCATACTTTATTTACAAACAAATCAAAATCGTAAAGTAAGATAGTGACATGATTTATTGATACATGGATGTATCTCTTAGAATGGTAGGGTTGAAATAAGCTACTATTAAAGTATACTGGAAGAAATTGGCCAACAAACCTTTTTAAATTACATGTGCTAGTTGGATGAATACTATGAATGATGAATGGACCATCCCAACAAGCTTGCAGTCTACTTGAGTGGCACATGAACTTCTAATCATATACTAACACATGCATACTAGGGGAAAAAGTTTTATTCTTTAGATGTGGATCATGCCAAACCTTTTACATTTGCTTTTCAACTCCTTGACTCCAATGGGAAAGAAAACATGTTCATCTAGTTTTAGTAAAGCCTATAGGCAAGATTTTAGATATTTTTCATCATCCAATCTTCCCAATCATATGATTTGTAAAGATGATAAAAGGAATTCTATTGGCATAATGGATTTAGCACTAAAGACAAGATTAAAATGAGTGCTCTTGTTTAATATATAAAATGTGGTTCGATGTGCCCATAATACTATGGAAACATAATCATCCTAGTAAGTGTGACAAATTTTGCAAATTTTGGTCAATATATGACCCAATATCTTGTTGAAGGCTTCAACTATGCCATTGGCATGAGGATGATGTATGGTTGTTTGATATGCAATCATGAACTCAACTAAGATGATACATATTATCTAGCTAGGGAAATAAGTTCTATAATCATTTGTGAAAGGGCATCCATACCTTGTGATGATATTTTCCCAAATAAATCTGGATATAATAACAACAATATAATCATGTGTGGGTGTTATTTTTGCCCATCATGTGAGATATTCTATGGGTGTAATGATGTAATGCATGATAGTTTACCTTGTGGTAGGGTTAATGGGACCTGCAAAATCAAAAATTCATTTTTCAAAGGATTCATGAGCAAGTATGAGATGAAGAGGCATATAATCCCTTTGTTTTGGCTTACCTATACATTGACATCTATCACCTTAGCCTACATAAAATTTGGCATCTTTGAATAAAGTGGGCCAACACAACCCAACTAATAAAACCTTTCATATTATTGCATCACCAACATAATGTCCCCCTGCAACTCCTTCATGAACCTCTTGAAGGGATTGAGAATGTTTGTGCTACATGATACACTTCATCCTAACCATGTTTTTATAGATCTCTGCCAATAAGCTTGAAAGGTGTAGCATGCATAGCCAATTTCTTTTTCTCCTTAGCACTAAGATGATCTAACATGGAACATGTTATAAGAAAAATAACTATTTCCTCTAACTCTTTGGGTATGCATGTAATTTTAAAGATTTATACATCAGGTAAATCATACTTGATGACATGTACTATTTCACTAGACTTAATATGCCAAAGGTGGTCAAGACTAAAATTCACTTAGTCAGGTTTTAAATCCATATAGAATTGGAACTCCTAGTTTAGAAAAATCCACTGGTATATTTTTGCATGTAACATTAATTTTTTTAAAAGGTATTGAGCACTTCATGATATATAAATAAGGTGAATGGAGTGTCCAGCAAGTACTAGTATAACTTCTGAAGTGTGTATGCCATGGATAAAGCTTCATGTTTTGTAGTAGAGTAATTTCTCTCAATCAGTGTTTGCTTGTAACTAAAAATATATATAGGATGGTCAAGATTTCATTTACTAAGTTGTGTAAGGATCTCACCCACTACCATTCTAGAAGCATTGATGTGAACTTGAAATGGGGTCATCCAATCCCATAACTAAAGAATGGCTACAATTACTAATTTCTCCTTCAAGGTCTCAAATGCTTATTTATGCTTATTGGTTCATAACAAAAGACCATTATGTTTTAGAAATTATTCCACTGTAGAAGAAATGTTATATAATCTCATGCACACACCCAAAGCATGCATCTTAATACTAGCTCTGATCAATTATATTGTGCGATGGTGTATGCATTAAAATATATACACTAAGGTGATTGAACATGCACATAGTTCTAACTAGAAACATCAAATCTATGCTAATCCTAAAAACTTGGTGTCCATACTTTAGTTATCTATCAAATGAAAAAAATTAGGTCCAAATCTAGTCAAAGAATAGCATAATCATTGATATAAGTTTACAAGCAGTATTTTAACAACACAAGTATTCCATTTTATTCATATCAAAGGTCACTATACATAGGATGAAATGTAGATTAGGATCTCAATAAAGTTTAAGATTACAATATCAATCATCAATCATCTATTATTAATCTAAAATTATATTTAAATTATGAGGCATTTATACATGGTTTTACCCTGATCATTTACTTTCAACATTAACATGTAAGTGATTACTTGTTAATGACCATTAAAAACAATGAGTCATGGAAGATGTTACAATGAATTCTTGTTGAATTGGCCCTAAATACCCCTATATACCATCTATAAGCTAGTAATCATTGTTGTGCTCCTATCTTCTTGTGGATTAGTGCTAGATTCACACTTGGTTATTCCTCTCTAATGCTTGTGAAAACTCCGTCCTAACTATTTATGCTTTTAGTGCCCTTATCCAAGTCATTCATTATTGTCCAAGACTTGCATCCTAAATTCTTCCATGTTTTTTGCATCCTTATTATTTGTGAATTGCATGTTTTGTGCCATGGTCTTATGTGTCATGCCATTCCCATGCCTTGGCTTACTTTTGTGCTTCCTCAAAAATAAATTAAAATATATTAATATAAAATTTATGGTCCAACAAAGCAGACTATGTAAGTTTTGCTACATGAAATAAGGGCCAAATGAGCCTTGCGTAATAAATCGTGTCTATCTATTATCTTCCATGTGTCTCCTACAAGTATAGCAAGGTGATACAATCATATCAGGTGTGATCATACTAGAATTAGTGCACCAAATCCCATTAGATCTCTATAATTAAGAATAATTGGGTAGGGGTAGTACTAGGATAGGTGACCTCCTAGGAAGTCCCAATATTGCACCCTTCTTATATTAGTTAGCATTTTATCCTATTTCTCTAAGCAATTCCATATAAATGCTTCCATCAAGAACTCTCAGACTACTCTAAGATATATTTCCTATTATTAATTAATATTTTCTTTGTAAAATTTATAAAATTTCATTCTTTGATCTTCTCTCTTATATTTAACTAAATAAATTTCTTTAATATATCCTTATATTCTCCAAGATATTTGTTTTATATTTATTAAATTAATATTATTGTTAATTTTTTATGTCAAAGGCTTATACAGTGGGCAAGGCCCTGGAGATTCATCTCATGAAGAGACAAAATGGCATATTCCACTATAAACAACCTAGTTTTGAATAGTGGTAGTTTCAAAGAACTAGTAGTGTAGAGTGGTTTGGTAGTGCATGATGCCATTTACATGAACCAGCAATTAGGAGTTTAATCGCCTATGATGCTATTATTATTTTAGAAAAATGCCCATCATAAATGAAGGATTTTGCCTCTTTGTGGATGCTTTACAAGGGACAATCACCATAGGGATAAATATTATGTGAAAAACCTCCAAACATACTAGCAAGATACATATTATTAGTATTATTATTATTACTAACCCTTCCATCAGCCATGAAAGGTGGATGATGCTATGTGTTGCAAAACTGGTATTTCTGAAGTAATGAAGCATAAGAAGGTGCTAATGGAGCCACAAGTTCAACATTTAAAATTCTTATCTCCTTATTCGAATAAGAGACTTGCTGCAAACCAAACATATTTATATTGGATGAACATGCAAACAAATATTTAGATTGATGATGATAATGATAATGCCTAAGAAAATAATGTGCGCTAGGTGTCCAAATATATCCATACAGTGATACATTCACCATATGATTATTTTTAGGTGCAGTTGCCACCACCATTACCGTATCTTCTTATAGTTGCTTCTTTTGCTCCTGTAATCTCAGATGCCAAGCCCTCTCTATGGTTGCCTCTTTTACACTGTGTCATTGATCTTCGCCTTCATCGTTGCCTTCAAGAAATTCTTGTTATCACCACATCCATGGTTTGAACCTCCTAAAGTAGCCTTTTCATCCAACAACATTAACATTATTACAATATCAAGTTTAGTTCTTTTCTTTTCTTTAACTTAGTGCCAGAGCAACAAGACCAACATTCTTTTCATCTCATCTATTTTAACTCAAGTGGAACTACATTCCAATTCAGTCAAGGATTTCAACAGACTTCGAAAGCCCCTCTATGCTTTCAAAAGACTACAAATATGTATTTATCTCCATGTTTGGATATGACATATATTTAATGTATATGTACTTTGGTCGTGTTTCTTTTTATGAGTACGAGCTACTCCACATCTGTTTCATGCATTTAATAATTATATCATGAAAGTAACTTCTTTCAATTTCATCATGAGTTTCATTATAGGTTGGCGGATGCATATTTGATTGTAATTATTGTGAATTAATGGGAAGGGTAGAGGGAGACACACATTTAGTTGGTTAGTATAATTTATTATTGGTTTGGGGGGCTCTATTTGGGAATTAAACGGCAGGTTTAAAATTCTCAAAAGGGGTGACAGAGGACAACATTTACTATCACTTTAACAAGTCATGGACGACCTCTTTCATCTTTCCAATTGGTTGTTGTGGGTTGTTTTGATGGGATTTTCACAACTATGTTTGGTCTTTGTTATCAATCTCCCATTAGCCTTTAGTTAGGATACATTGGAATTTCAAAAAGATTTTGTTTTGGCTGAAAATATTTATTCTTATTTAATTTTTTTTATTTTGGAATTAAAAATTTTCTAATTGTTATGACTGTTAATTCTTGTTACATAGATTTACATAATTTGAATTCTTATTTCTTCTAGAATGTAAATACTTTATAAAATTTTCTTTTTAGTATTTTTGATTAACCCACTAATAATAGCGAAGTTGGTGTTGGATCAGCTTTAAAAAAAAATCAACATATATTATATGAACAAATCAACACTTACGAAATCATTACCTTTCATATGATTTTTATATTATATAAAATAATATTTATATATATTTAATATATTATATATCAATACATACTAGATATAATTGTTAAAAAAAAAAAAAAAAAAATACAATTCCTTCAACTTTCCTTGCACCTTCGAGCTAATTGCTTGTATTTATCACAACGTGAGGGACCCTATACCTTTCTTATTCTCTATCAAAAAAGAAAAACCATAAACAACCTTACAATATGTGCCATTCAAATAAACCAAACAATTTTGATTTTATTAAGTTTTCATGATTTTATGTAATAGATGTAAACATGGAAATGTAAGTTTGGATTACCTTGGAAACCATCCCTAATGGACAGTTTGCTTAAATTAGACAAATCTCGACAATGATTACATATCACCTTGAAGTGCTCAACAACCCACATATATGGACTGTACCCACTAGAGCCCATAGACTGATAGATCAGATAATAAATGGTGAGTGGACCCAAAAAAAAATTTTTTTTGGAAATAATCGATACGCTTTATCATACTAGCATGACAGTATATAAGGTACTTGATAATGTGACAATAGAATTACAAGTGGTATCTAATGGTTGGATGAAATCCTTCCTGCAACCCACTGGTGAGCATTCACTGGACTTGGAAAAAATGGTGGGTTACTTTAGTTGTCCAACATATGGAAACAACTGTCCCCTGTCCCCTGTCCCCTGAAGTAATGGCATACTGGGGACCATCTGACACACAAAATGACACCTTTTAGAAAAGGCTCGAAGAATTGTAATGTCAAATGGCATCATATCACATTTGATTTCGACAGTTATTATGCAAGCGAGAGCAATGGTGTTGCCTCACCTGATCATTTAAGAAATACTTTGTAAAAATGGCGGCCAATATTTTTATAAAGTATTCCCGACTTATTGAGGTAAAAATAGATCAGATTCCTTATCTTTTAGTTCGATATAGGTTTCTTTAAAGGATTTTAAGTTTTTTATTTATTAATTTTTGGATATTTTTGTGATACATTTTTAACGTGGTATTGAATCAATATTATGGATCAAACAACTTTTAATGATATATGACTTCCCAAAAAAAAAATTAATTTACATTTATATGTTGTATATTTATGTTATGTTTTAATTTGACTTATCATTTTCATTTTATTTTATAGTATTTTTTTTAAAGATTTTAACATTTATTAATATATATCAAAATATGGAGTTATAAGTTTTATTTAACAAATAATTTATTTAATTTAATAAATAATTTTTTTTGATAAGATATATAATTTTAACAATTTTAACGTTTTATATTTAAATATTTAAAAAAAATAAAAAAAAATCACATATTATTATGAAATATTTTATTTATATTAATATAATAATAAAAACTCATTTCAAAAAATAAGAAATATAACAAACATTTATTTACAATTTAAAAAGTTGTCATCATTTGTTTATATCATTTCTAAAATAAATTTATTGATGACATATATATATATATATGTCAAAAGTGATATGTACATAAAAAATAAAATCAGAGTACATGACGTCCTGTTTCTCTTTCGAATGAAGTTACGTTTCAAAGAGGATGGTGAGGACAAGATATCATAAATGCTTATAAAGATTCGCTTGAAAAATAATTACATTTACTTCGAAAGAGAAATATAATATAATTAAATGGTAGATAAATCAATATGATATAACAATTGGTACTCACCAAATTTTTAAAAGGAGATGAAAATGACGACAAGTCTGAAGAATTTTAAGTTGAAGTGTGAAGTGATATGGGATGTGCATCCCATTAATGAAGACACTCCACCAAATAAACCCCATCTCCAATTTTAATGCTAAAAATGCCTTTGGATTAAGGAAGTGTGCCATAAATTTCTCCAGATGTTTTTCGAGGATCACCTTTTGTTGCCACTCTTCTGTGATGTTCATATTATAGTGCATCTATGTCCATTTCATTTGAAGAGTTTACAAAGTAGTTTTATTTTTGTTTGGCGTTTCAAAGTATGCGTAAATATATTAGTGTACTTCAAATAAATAAATAATGGCATATCTCTTGTAAAGGAAGCGATACTCTATTCATTTGAAGTAATATTATTCAGATTTGATGAAGTTTTTTTCTTTTTTGATAAATATAATTTAATATGTTATTGAAGTATATTCAATTGTTTTAACAATGAAATGTTTTATTTAGCTTTGATAATATTTGAAGTTCAAATTTATAGAACCAAAAAAAAAAATCAATTAGGGTTTCTTCTTATAATGACGCCAATCTTTATGATGATAAAATGCTTTTCAATCCTTCAATTTTAATTTATTGGATTTATATAAAATAATATGTTTTATTTAACCACGGGTAAAAATAAACAACCTGTCGAGCTAATTTCTTCCCCTAAAAAAAATTTCTTGACCACGGTTGAAGGCGGTTCTAGTTTTCAATTAATCTGTGAGGTTGGCAGTTGCGTTTTGATTGAATATAGTATTCATCTCTATAAAATGTGAAATTGTTGAGACATGGACCAGCTAGGACTCGAACCTAGGACCTTCCATACACTGCTGGAGTGCTCTACCACTGAGCTACTGGCCCCTCTTGGACCAATCCATCTTGGGTCCAAGTGTGGCTTAACACCAACAGAAATAGGCTTTTGTTTACCAATAAAATAACGATAAGGCAACAATAAAATAATGATTAAGCAACCTAAATGAGAAACAAACAAGTTCATCTCCATCAAATATCTTAAATCATTATTTGCGCTGATTACTCTTTCGACTACATAAGGAGTCTCAGATAGATATGATTGTTGAAAGTAGAAATATCATTTCAAGATTCAAAAATCCCATCAACAAATTATGTCACATGTCTCAAGTGAATTCAATGATTGGAGATGGTGCTAATATTTTATTTACTCAAAATGAGTTCAATTTTTTTTTTAGGCATTCAAAAAAAATCAAGACCAACTTTTATAGGAGAAAAAAAATGTAAAATAACATAAGCAATCAATTTTATAAGGACTCTACCTTTGTTGTTGTTATGTTTGGAAACAATGTTGAAGAAAAAGATTATTTTATAATCAAAAGCACTAGATAATAGGAAAGATGATGTGAAAAACATACCCGCTAAAACAAATGCAACAAAATTAAAACATGTGGTTTGAATCTTAGATTTTGGAATGTGTTTGTCTAAAAATTAAATATTTTTGGCTAGATGGTTATAAAGTAACATGTTAAAGGACAGTTAAAAAAATAAGGTTTATAATTTGGGTAAGTTTAATAGTCAAATTATACTTGTGATTTTGTTACAATATGCCAATTTGTTTCTTAATTTTGATATAGTTTTAAAAATTGTAATTATTTTTTTATTGATTTTTTTATTTAAAATTATTTATATTTTCACAATTATAAGAAATATTATCAATTGAAAATATATATTCCATTCTTTTTCAATTCATTTGAAATAAATATAATATATCAATTGGTACCCTTCAATGATTATATTGTTCAACTCTTCATTGCACTTCATATTAAGAAGAAAGTTCTTGAGCCTATATTCAATACTTATTTTTCAATTTAAAAAATCTTAAAAATAGAAATGTATAATGCTTCCTTTTAAAGCCACTATTGAAAATATTATTATCTGTATTAATATTTCTTTCATTTTGAAAGGTTCTTCTAAATGCTT
>JARHVA010002250.1:437500-442500 GCA_037957365.1 Torreya grandis
TAATTTGGTACCACCTAGTATGGTGGGAGTCCTTTTGTAGTAGAGCGTAGATGTTCTGGTTGAGGGTTATTTTGTGTTAGGAGTTTGTTTATGGATTGACACCTATGTTATGTGGATTAGGATGAAGTGGCATCTCTCATAGTGGGATTAGAGGTGAGCTGTCACTCCTTCACTTTTCTTTGGCATCATTTTAACACCATGAGAGGATTATTATTTTCCATGATGTTGGTTTAGTGTTCTCTTAAATGAGAACTTGTTATTGAAATGTTATTTGACCATATTAATTAATGTTCAAGGGGAGAATGTCTTCTAATTATTTTTATAATAGAAATTGTAAGATTGGATGGATTGATACATCTTTGTGGTTAGTATTTTTTATCTCTCAATTGTAGAAATAGATTGTGATACCATAATTATAGATTTGGTAGGGAGGTAGTGTTTTGGAAACATTGAGTTGTAGTGTTTTGTTCATACCATGTGAGTGTCTATAAGAGTTTTATTATTGACATGATAGTTATCTACTATTCTCTTCTTACTCTTTAGGGTTACTACTTTATCTAACATGGGAACTTAGACCATGTGGAGTGGCAAACCTTGAATTATTTATTAAGAACTATAAGTTGACTATAATTATTATGTTATTATTCACCTTTAATTTGATTGAAATTATTCTCTTTTTAGATTAAATTATGTTATTTTGAGGAGTTTATTTTTTACATTTAGCTGGAAGGGAGTCGCATATAGGATGTGTGGAACAACTTGTCAATCCAGGGGTTGAGATATACTTTTAATTTGTTGAGTTTTAGATGAGCAAGTAGGGAAATATTATATCAATTATTACTTTATAAGGTTGAAAGGATGGTGTGATACTTTTCCTTTGTATGTTATATTAATTTTAACATTATTTCCTATTAAATATGAATATAACATATAGGCTAAGCTATGAAATATGATACTAGTTACATTTTTCTAGTGGTAACCTAATATAATTATGGATTGATTTTATGATTTCTCTTGTTTGTATGTTGGTACATATAGAATTACTTATCACATAGTATTTTTTTATGATCTGTTAGTATAAAATTGTAATTCATTAAACATTATGCACATTTTGGAGATCATCAAGTTACTAAAACCTAAAGGAAGAGTGGTGAATTAGGGATGTGAGTACTAAGTGATAGGAGTGCATCCTACTTAGTCTCACATTGACTTGTTAGTTAATGAGTTTAGATACAATAGAAGAACTTGTCTAATATAAGATTTGATGCATGGATGTGTCAAATTTAATCATATGGCCACATGCATGTATACAATAGAACTTTTATTTATTAATTTTATATATACTAAAAATGTAGTCTTTCTTTTTTTTGTTCATCATCATTCTTCTCAGGAGCTCATTAGAGTAATGATAGTATTGATATGTTATACTTATTAGGAGATACATGAGGTAGTGATAGTATTAACTTATGCACATCATTCTTGCCACGTTCTTCAAATTCTTTTCTCCAGAATGAGAAAAACACTCTCTAGGTTATACAAATGTGTAGAGGGGCTGTAAAGTGTTGTGGAAATCTCCCTAATCATTTGTTTTAGCTTTTATGATGATCTCACAAACTTTTGGAAGGTAGTGAAACTTTCACTTAGATATGTATATAGGCTTCTCCTGTTAGTTATGGACCCCAGGGAGGTCATGACAAAAACATTTAGAGTAAGTGACACTCACAAACCTTCTTTACATAGTAGTGAGATGTCACAAAGCAAGATTTTGTGGGCCCAATACTCTGGGAATAGTACAACTTGGAGGAACTAAAGTGAGTTCTATAGATAATTTTCTATTTATTTTCTTAATTTTATATTGTATACCTTGTTGTTAATTTTTTAAGTAATGTTTTGAATTCATAACTTAATTTTATATAAGAGTCATCAAGGATGATGACTAGATTTAAGAGGAAGGATGTTACATCCTGATTCTTTACAAAAAAAAATTGTTAGATTATCCATGGATATCCATAGTTGACAAGTTTAGATTTAACTATTTTTAAATAAGATGTGAGATATGTGTTATTATGACACAGTAAAATATTTCTTAGGTTACATGTTTATATTTCCAAGAGATACCTGTAGCGTATATGTTTACATTATGAACATGTTGATGAAAGCAAATAAAGATTAAATACTTCGATGATATATTGATCATAAATTGGATCATATAAATACATATTGAAATAGTTATACCTATTTGCTGACCTACAATAACTGTCAACCAAATAACTGACTCACTTAACCGATGTTAAATATAAGTTTAAACATGATGCTAATAATTCCCTAGTCGGTGCTATAATTGATTATCTTACTATATAACTAAGCTAGATATACAATATAATATCTTAATTTATACCAACATTACCCCCCTTATTACATTGTTCCTACAAACATAATTTTTCCTAATAGTAGTCCCCCCTTTATTACAAACACTATAAAATATTTATAGTATTTGCATAGCCTACTCACTTTCTAAGGTGGCATGCCATCTTTTTTGCTTCAAAGTCTTGGTGTGACCTTGATTTTACCAAAAACTTAGAAGTGATAGGAACACTTCTCTCCACTAACACCTTCAATGGTTTCTTAGATTACAAGGATTACCACAAATCTGTATGGCTTTTTGCTATAGGTTGAGCATGAACCTGGAGGGTTATAGGAGGTTTCTAATATACTTCAGTGGTTTCTTGGATTACTACAAACCCTTTTATAAGAACCATGTTCTACTTTAGTGCTTTTACTCCCCATAACATTCTTATTTAGGAGATACCAAACTAAAAAATAGTGTTCAGTAGCTTATTAAAAAACACATTGCAAAATATAAACAAACACAATAAAATTTGTCACCATAGTAATGGTGTGACCCCATCATAAGTGAGTCATGAGAGGATTCCAAATGTCCTCTAGCCTCCGTGTATCTTCTAACCTTTATTAAATGACGCTGCTTCACTTAGTCAATAAAGATTTGAAGCTCATATGCATATCATTTTTTAGGACAAAACTCTCTCACTAACACAAACAATGCAAGACATTAGGCTCGCCCGATAATGCATCCATACAAGATTTTTTTGAAATAGTGACAATGAACCTAAAACAATGTTGACTATAGATGACCCAACATAATATCGACTCAAGATGACATGATGATTTTTTTAACTTTTTTTAAAACTAATAACTTACTGAAAAAGGACACTTTAAATTTTACACTCTAAAATAAATGAATTCGAACATACATACTAGAAACTAATATTGGCACTTAAAATTTTGATAAATTAATTCTTCATACCTTCATTCTTGAGAATCTATGAAAATGCATCCATTAAAATATTTTATTTCACTCATTAGAAGTCATCACCATTCTTCTATAAATAGTGTCAATAGGATAAGAAGAAAAACCAACAACAATTGTAATACCCCATCTGAGGAAACTTGTAAGGATGTTTTTCTAAATATCTCTAACCAAAATAACATTATTAAGGGAATCATACATTCAAAAGTACATAAGTCAACACTATTGGCGTAATGGCTCTTGGCATCTCCATGCTTTTCCTATGCTTCTACTGCTTTGAACCTTCCATGACTATGTCATGTGTCTTTTAATACAAATTATTACTTGGTCAATTACTTCCTTTATACACTTTTTTTTTCACTTAGAGCAATCATGGTGTGCTTTCTATGTATAGTTCGTAATCTTCTTTCAACCAAACCTTCACGTTTCATCTCTACATGCAATTGGGTAAATCACATTTCTCTCTATAGCTGTATTCTTGTACACTTCAACTTGGAATTGATATATTTCAATGGGATTTTCTCTATGAATAACAAGAACAACTCAATATAAAATATATGAAACTCTAAGTGAACCATTTATCCCTGTCAAGTAGAAAATGTTGTCTAGTCAATTTAGTTTGCATAAAATCTTGAAATTATGGTATAGTAAACCATTTATGGCATTATTCCATGCCTTTGAATCACAAAACATGGACAATAATTTATTTGAAAGGCTTTGCGTAATTGATGTTTTTATGCTACCTTTGACAAGATCCCAGATTTTCTCTAAAGGAGAACAATGACTAAAACACTAAAAATATATATGAAAGAGAATAAGTCATCAATGGGACAATAAATATTTTTGGAGTTGCCCCTAAAAATGATTTAATCATTCATTATAGAGATTTTACACCACTCTGATACTAATTAAGAAAAATAAAGACTCAATACTTTGATGATGTATTGATCAACAACAAGTTCATATAAATACATAGCGAAGTAGTTTATACCTATTTACTGACCTGCACTAACTTTCAACCAAATAATTGACTCACTTAACTAATGCAAAATACAAGTTTAAACATTATGCTAATAATTCCCTAAGTGGTGTCATAACTGATCACTGTACTGTATAACTAAGCTAGCTAAATAATGTAATATTTTAATTTATGCCAATAGTTGATTTGTTATTTTAGTTATATTTTATGATAACATATCCTATTGATATAGTTTAATTACTTTATTTTTTTGAGGTTGACACATGAAAAATCATCTCTAAGAGCATGTCGAATGGAGAGCATCATAAAAGAGGATGATATAGATCGAGATGTCAGAGGATGACAGAGAAACCAGATGAAACCTTGCACATAACACATTAATCAACATATGATTAGATGCATAATTAATGGTTAAAATAACATTTTTTGATGGTGTTTGTATTAGTTAGTCTAACTTGGTTGCTAGAAAAATTTAAAGGTTTTATAAAATTTACTTTATGAGTATAACCATTAAATACTATTGTAAATAATCATGATTTACCTAATTAGACTAAATACATGTTATTGATTTATGGATTTATATGGAAAATATTCTAATTATTATAATTAGAATAAAAGAAATAAAATAATATAAATTTTGATTAGGTGGAAAACAAAGAAAAATAATAATAAAAGAATAGGAAATAAAATAAA
>JARHVA010002250.1:447500-465000 GCA_037957365.1 Torreya grandis
TATTTCAATCTAATAGGTAATACCCTAGAAAATTTATTTTAAATTGATCCACCGACTTCTTTATATTCACACACTACCTTTGCCAAAACACTTGTCAACATTGACATTTCCATGAGTCCTCCTTAAAAATTGGACCTAAATGTTATATACAGGTTTTGGCCTTAGAATCTTAACCTTGAAGGTTTGCCTTTTCATTATTGTTATTATTTTGAGACTAGTCACTTATTCTTAGAATTTAGAAACTTTAAGAGGAAGAAAGAAACCTCTTGGTAGAAAGTCTTCCTCTCTAGCCACCTTATTGTGGAAGGGGATGATTCTATGAGCATAAGATCATAATTTTATTTAGAAGATCTTCAATCCCTTAAACTAAAGGAAACACCCTCGGCTAAAAAAAATCCTCCACAAGTGAATTGAAACATAATGGCATTTTTAAACTCCTCATCTAAAAAGAAAATTGCTAAGAGAAGTTGCAAGGAATCAAGTCAAATATAAATAATTATCCCCTTCTCCCCTAATTCAAAGTGAGATGATGAGTAATAATGGACTATGGTGAGAATAAAAGGGAAATGAATACTTCACATATCCCCTACCCCTCATAGAGGGTTAGTATAAGTAGCATGCAATGTTGAATATTTCCTAAATTTACATGGAAAGTTAGTGGAAGACAAGTGGGATTTTTCTAACTACATGTTGTATTATGTAGGATTATGGTACATGTATTTTTGTAGTGTTGGGTGACTATGAAAACATGGTCTTCAACCCTATCAAATAAAAAATAATTTATATAGTTATATATTTAAAATTATAGTAAATATAGGTCATCTATTGATTACATGGAGTAATCTTCAAAATCTAAAGCACATAAGAATTACATTCATGCCATTTCCTTCAATAGTAAGTTTCTTTTACAAAATAATGATGATTTGATTTTGATTATATATTTTTATCAATCCATAAATGCTTTAAATAAATATAAATTTATTAAATGTTGTGTTATTATTTTGAGTTCTATTTACATAGATTCAATTTATTTATTGACCATGGCATATGAAAAATAATTTTTTGTTTCCTTTGTTCTTTTGATTTTTGAAAAACAAATTAACTTTATTTTAATTCCTTGGTTGATAAAATATTACAAGAAGCAATTTTGATTTGTTAAAAAACTTCTTGTGCCTAGAATAGGACCTTGCATTGGTGTGCATGTAACCAAACCAATTTGGTAAGATGATTGTTTTATTTTCATTTTTCATTTATATTTTTGGGTTAAAGCTATGAATATTTATGTTTTACCTTGAACTGCAAGTTTGAAAATTTTATTCTTTATTTGTTTTGTGTTTTTTTCTCTAAATCTAGAGAAAACCTAATGTTTATTTAGTTGATAATTTTTTATTCATTTAAAACATGTTTTTTTATACACTTATTTGTAACAATCAACAAGTGAGGATATTCAATTAGTCATTAAAATTTTCATCATTATTATTTTTAATTATAAGAAACTCATGAATGACCAATCTTGAGGAATTCATGTAATCATTTATTTAAGTTGGACTCTAGCCACATGCATCTTCATTAGATTTAGTAATTGGTGTGTGTTTATGTAATTAATTTTAAGATGAAACTTTACTAGTATATGTCAAGATTGATAGTAGACTATGTTGGAACAAGGTTTTTAAAAATTTCCTAATGAAGTGATTGTGCTTGCCAAGTTAAATTCTTAAATGTATTGATACTCTCTCTCTCTCTCTCTCTCTCTCTCTCTCTCTCTCTCTCTCTCTCTCTCTCTCTCTCTCTCTCTCTCTCTCTCTCTCTCTCTCTCTCTCTCTCTCTCTCTCTCTCTCTCTCTCTCTCTCTCTGTGTGTGTGTGTGTGTGCGTGTGTGTGTGTGTGTGCACACGCGTGCGTGTGTGTGTGTTTGTCTACACACACACACACACACACACACACACACACACACACACACACACACACACACACACACACACACACACACACACACACACACACACACACACACACACACACACACACACACACATGAAATTGATAACATTTCAAATGAAGATTTTATTACATGTTTTTTTTTTTCTTTTCAAGATAAAGGGCAAGGTTTTTTGAGCTACGGACCCATAACCTATAAAAAAAATAGAAAATTGAGGCCATGCAACACTTGGCATCAAAATAAAGATTGGCAAAAAGCAACCAAAGAAAAATAAAAGAGCAGCCAAAAGTGACCTCAAATGCCAACATTTTCAACAAAAGTTGTTGCTAAACTCTAAAACATAGAAAAAACTAACTAGGCATCTCCCATAAGATTTTCTTTGTTGGATCTGAGAGACATTGCAATGGGTTGCAAACCTACTTTACCTTTGACTTTCTTTCTATTGCTAACGATTTTCCATTCTCCTCCTGTTTCAAGATTTGGAAATATGGGGATAGAGATATCTAGATATTTCTTTTGATTCATTATTTTCTCTAATTCAAACATACCTTGTATTTATAACGGGGTCTAGACTGATAGATTTGATTTAATCTCTACATTTCCACTAGTCTTCTCTTGTACCACCATGACCCTCTCCTTTGTGATCTTTTTCATAGAATCGAGTATCTCATTAATTTGATTCCACTCCTTTGCTTCCAATGGAATCACTGATTCTAAACCCTCATTCTATCTTCCACTATCATTCATAGCTGGAAAAGTAATATACTCAATTTTTGCATTTTTCCACCAGGAAACCATATTTTTGTATTTGAGGCTCAGATAATGATTTACAAGATGTCCTATTTTGAAACATCTTCTACATCCAAATGGGATCACTTCATAGTCTAAGGGTTATATCCATTTTTTTCACCCACTCTTAGTTCTATTTGAGCAGGTAAATCTTTAGAAGGATCAACATGAATCAAAATATAGGTAAAATTATTGTGTCCCTTATCCTCAATTATTTTTTCAACTAACAAAATTTACCTAAAGTATTTTCAATGGATGAAAATACCATGTCATGCCAAAAATGATATGGAAAATTTAGGAGTCTAACCCAAATTAGTTTAACATTGAAAATTTTAGTTTGGGCATTAAAATCTAGATGTCAAGGCCTAACCAACAAAGTATGTTTATCCTATTCCCACACATTGTCTTTGAAAACAAACTCTATATCTTCTATTGAATTAAAAATCAGAATGAAAAAGCTTGTAGAATAGGGGCGGATCTAAATCTTACCTTCCACCAAATGTTTTGATTGGGATGAGATCCATTCATATAGGGATTTAAGAGTTGGCCATAGACCTTCGAATTTACAAATAAATCCCTTCCTGGTGAGCCATTCCTCCCTCTCAGCATTGACTTCCATTTCAATTTTAACTTAAAAAAACTAGGGTTTCCTTGCTATAATCATGGGGTTACGTCCTCCCATAGCTTCAACAAAGGATCTTCCTGCTAACATGGATTGTGTTCTTGCCTCTAGAAGCATGGGGTTGGTCCTCCCTTGTTTCCCATTTCTTGTTGTCCAAAACACAACTTGATCCATCCGGGGTGGCTTCAGACTGAAGCAAGTAGGGGTTTGACCTTTTGGCCCTATGCTAGTTGTGGCCAATCTCCTTCATTCACATCTTTTTCTCCACTTTCTATCAAACCTGACCCAGTTAAATCTTCACCATATCCTTTCCCCAATGATATTGTAGTGCTTCCATCGTTATCCAACCCAACAATCAAATCAAGCCCCAATGATGCCAGATATACATTCGCTAGGCTCAAAGCCTCTACCACGCTGCCACTACATTAGGTTTTTGACTCATAATGATTAAGTTTTCACACAATGTTCACATAATAGGTAATGAGTTAAGTTAGCTTTTATTACATGTTTTATTTAGTGGCTAACTTAATTATTATTTGTCCCTTATTTTTTAATTTTGTTAAGACTATATAAAAAGCTTAAGTTTTTAGAAATTTCAACGCCTATTTTCTTGACGTAATCTTAGTTATATTATTTTAGAAAATGTAACTTTAAATTGTATAATTATTTTAGTATAAGTTATTTTGGTATGGGTGAGTTGCTTTTCAATTTTTGAATTCAAGAACACAATTATTTTTTTATCCAATTCAATTTCCTATTTGACAACACACTTTTTTTTGTTTATAGGTTTTTTTTAATTTATTTATTTCAATTTTTCTCTTGAACATATTTTAATAAAATTACGCAAAAAATTATTCATATAAAATATATTATTTTGTAATTTTTATTTTCCCAAATCTCTACAATGTTTAGGTTTTAATGAAATAATAAGTTGTACTAACTTTTTTCACTTTATATATTGTTTACTTTATCATTGTTATAATAATATATTTATTTATTTTATTATAATAAATTTCATTCCCTTTTTTAAAGATATAAGTAAATGTATAAATTTTATAAGGTCTCAAAATTTAGAAAAAAGAGGAAAAAATAAAACAATCGTATTTATTTGAGATGTATTTACCTATAATCAATTAGGAATAAAACAACAAAAAGTCAGTTAATAACCGGTTAACCCTCTCGTAAACTACTATCTTTCAGACCAGCTTCTTCAATAAACAATCAGCAAAGAATCCCTTTACCGTCAACATTCAAACCAACAAATAAACTATCAAAATTAACAGTTAACATACAAACTAGGATCTAAAAAGTGATTATGATCCTCTTCCATTATCACCTTTTTATAGGAACGAAGGATCAAGCTTTTCGGTCCCTGGGCATTTGTTAAAGTTCCTTTCTTTTTCATTCGCACCCTGATCCAATTCCTGTTAACTCATGAATCCTCGGAATTCAAAAATAGGTGGATTCTAATTAATGAATCAACTGAAATTTTTCAGTTGATCCGATAGCTGCTATACCTTTTACGATAAGATCGTTTGGTTTGGCCAATGTCCCTGACTCCTTATTTTCAGTTGATAGTGTTTCAGTCATTAGATCCATAGGAGCCTCAGTTGAAATAGAATATTTGTTATCATAATATGGTGCTTCCGAAGATGCCTTCGAATCCTCATTCTCACCATCTATTCTATGCACTGTAAGAAGATCCGGGAGACCATCCTTCCACCAGACTGACTCATTATTTGTCTTGGGGCTATTACATGCCGTGGCCAAATTCTCTATTACATGCCGTGACAAATCTAGATAATCATGCCGTGACAAATGTAGATATGGATTGTACCTAATAGAGCCCATAGACTGAGAGATCAGATAATAAATGGTGAGTGGAACCCCAAAAAAAACAAAAACAAACAAACAAACAAATGGAAATAATCGATACGCTTTATCACACTGGCATGACGGTACATAAGGTACTTGATAATGTGACAATGGAAATACGAGTGGTATCTCAATGGCTGGATGAAAGCCTTCCTGCAACCCACTGGTGAGCATCCATCGGACTGTGGGAAAAATTGGAGGGTTACTTTAGTTGTCCACCATCTACCAGATAACACATGGAATGGACTGTCCCCATAAGTGATGGCATACTGGTGACCATGTGACACACAAGATGACATCTTTTAGAAAAGGCTCAAAGAATTGGAATGTCAAATGGCATCATACGACATTGATTTCGACGGTTATCATGCAAGCGAGTGCAATGGTGATGCCTACCCTGATCTTTTAAGATATTCTTGGTAAAAATGGCGGCCAATCCCGACTTAATGTGGTAAAAATAGATCGGATTCCTTATCTTTTAGTTTGATAGGCTCGAAGGCCAAATTTTAAATCCGAACCTTCAGCTATAAGGCACAAGGCTCATTTATAAGACATCTCTTCCTAAATATCCTCTCCTCTTAATGCTTTAGTTGTATTAAATAGGTTTCTTTAAAGGATTTTAAATTTTTTATTTGTTAATTTTTGGATGCTCTTGCGTTACATTTTTAACGTGGTACTGAGGCAATATCATCCCTCAAGCAACTTTTAATCATATATTACATTTGCATGTTATATATTTATATTAAGTTCTAATATAAATTGTCATTTTAATTTTTGTTTTATAATATTTTATTTAAAGGATTTTAACATTTATTAATATATGTTAAAGTATGAAATTATAAGTTTTATTTAACAAATAATTTAATTATTTTAATTAGTGAAAACTTTTGATAAAATATATAATTTTAAATTTTCATATTTAAATTTCTTTTTTTTTTTTTCACATAATATCAATATAATAATAAAAACTCGTTTTAAAAATAAGTAAATATAACAAATATTTATTTACAATTAAAGCAGTTATCATATTTTTGCATATCATTTTCGAAATAAATTTATTAATAATCTTGTAAAATATATTTTTTATTTTATCTTTTTTTAAATTTAATTAAATAATATATACATAAAAAATTAAACCAAAATACATGCTATCTTTCTTTTCTCTTAAATAAAATTTGATTTTAAAAACGATGATGAGGACAACATACCCTAAATACTGATAAAGACTAACTTGAAAAATAATAACATTTAATTCAAAAGAGAAATATAATATAATTGAATGGTATTAAATAAATATGATATAACTATTGGTACTCACCAAATTTTGAAAAGGAGATAAATTTGAAAATGACGCTAACTTTGGAGAATTTTAAGTTTTATGTGGGAAGTGATATGGGATGTATATCACGTTAACGAAGACACTCCACCAAATAAACCCCATCTCCATGTTTAATGCTAAAAATACATTTGGATTCAGGAAATGTGCCTTCAATGTCTCCAGATGTCTTTGGAGGATCACCTTTTGTTGCCTCTCTTTTGTGATTTTCAGATTATAGTGCATCTATGTACTTTTTATCTGAAGAGTTTACAAAGTAGCTTTTTTTTTGGCATTCCAAGTATGCATAAATATATTAGTTAGTTTGAATCAATAAATAATGGCACATTTGTAAGGGAAGTAATACTCTATTTATTTGAAGTATTATTATTCAGATTTGATAAAGTTTTTTTCTTCTCTTTTTTTTTCTTTTTCTTTTTTTATAAATATTAATTAATATAATATTGAAGTATGTTCAATTTTTTAATGAGGAAATGTTTTTCAATTTGAACAAAATTTATTGTTTAAATTTATAAAAGAAAAAATAAATTTCAATCTTTCATTTTCAATGACATTCAAATTTTGAATGATAAAACTTTCAGTTATATAGAGTGAAGAAACTTTTAAGGTTTCCTTTTTATATTGACACCAATCTCTATGAATGATAAAAAGGTTTTCAATCCTTCAATTTTAATCTATTGAAATTATATGAAATACTGCACTTTATTTAACCACAGGGAAATAATAAACACCCCGTTGAGCTAATTTCTTCCCCTAACAATAATTTTCTTGACCATGGTTCAAGGCAGTTCTAGTTTTTATTTAATCTTTTAGGTTGACAGTTATGTTTTTATTGAATATAATATTAATCTCTATAAAATGTGAAATAGGTTTCAGGTTTCCAATAAAATAACGATAAGGCAACCTGAATGATAAATAGGCAAATTCATCTCCATCGAACATCTTAAATCATTATTTGAGCTGATAACTCTTTCGACTACACAAGGAGTCTCATATATGATTGTTGAAAGTAGAAATATCATTTCAAGACTCAAAAATGCCAAGAACAAATTATGTCACCTGTCTCAAATGAATTAAATGATTGGAGATGGTGCTAATATTTTAATTAATCAAAATGAGTTCAATTTTTTTTCTGGCATTAAAAAAAATTGAAACCAACTTTTATTAAAACATGTGGTTTGAATCCTAGATTTTGGAATGTGTTTGTCTAAAAAATAAATATTTCTGGCTTGATGGTTATAAATTAACATGCTAAAGGACAATTAAAAAAATAAGGCCTATGATTTGGGCAACTTTGATAGTCCAATCATACCCGCAATTTTATTACAGTCTGTTAATTTATTTATTTTCTTAATTTAAATATAATTTAAAAAACTGTGATTATTTTTGTTTGATTTTTTATTTAAATTTTTAAAATTACAAAAAATACTATCGATTGAAAATATATAGTCTATTTCTTTTCAATTCATTTGAAATAAATACAGCATACCAATTAACACCCTTCAATGATTATATTGTGCAACTTTTCATTGCATTTCATATTAAGAAGAAAGTACTTAGTCCTATATCCAATTCCTAATTTTCAATTTAAAAACTCTTAAAAATAGAAATATACAATGCCTAGTTTTAGAGCCATTATTGGAAATATTACTATTTACATTAATAATTCTTGAATTTTGCAGAGTTCTTATAAATGTTTGATATATGTATCACAATTTACAGAATTTTAATAAACAATGTGTATATCTATTGTTTAAACTTTATTGTTTTGAGTTTTTATTCAAAAATAAACTAACCACAAGTGTGTAGTTGTTTCATCATCACATCTTAACATAGTTGATATACAGTTAAAATTTCTTACCATATTTTTAAAAATAAAAAATGTATGCAAAGACATTTGTTGATGAAATTATATATCAATTTATAGACATATTTCATTTCAGATTCATGAGTACTGAGATTTCATATACTCTCTTAAAAATTTCAAACAATCCCCTTGTTTGAGCCTTCTAATGTATTTGTACATATAAATAGTTTGTTTTGTTTTTGTTTTTGTTTTTTTTTTTGTTTTTACTTTGTAGTTGAATATTAAATATTATGATAACATATATCTTTATAATTTTTTAATCTTGATTTTGGAGCCAAAATTAAAATAACGTAATAAAATTTTAATGCTAGATTGCTTAATTTGTTATGCTCAATCATCATATAAAAAATCCTTGCTAGTTTTTCAATTTTTTTTCCCTTCATGATTCCTTTGATGACAAGTTTTACAAATCTTGGATAATAATTTTTAAAGATTATTTGATACTTTTTCATTTTTCTGTGTGAATTTTTTTTTAAAATTAAAAAAACATATAAAATGAGCTTTAAAGTATTAAAGATCTATTATTTATTTTTTTCTCTAAAGTATTAAAGTTATGTTATTTATTTCATTGTAATTCATGTTTCAAGTCTGTTTAATTGTTATATATTTTTCTTTCAGTCAATTTTAATATTATTACACTATTCTCAAAATATTAATATTTACATGTTTCAATTAATTTATTAATTTAATTAATATTTCTACCTTTCAACCCCTTCACTAAACTATTTAATGTTAAATTTATTTGGGTTATTATACCTTACCCCTCTCTTTAATTTTGGTTTGATACTTATTTCAAACTAATAGGTAATACCCTAAGAAAGTTATTTCAAATCGATTCAACAACTTCTTTGTATTCGCACACTACCTTTGCCAAAATATTAGTCAACATAAAAATTTCCAAGAATCCCTTTCTAAAATTTTCAAACCATCCCTTGATTTTTACCTCCTAATATATTTGTACATATAAATAATTTTTTCACTTTGTAAATGAATATCAAATATGATGATGTTAATAAAAATTATTGTATTTTTATTTTTTATAATATTTTAATCTTAATTTTGAAGACAACATTAAAATTACAATGAATATCATGGTCACTCATCAAATCTGCAATCGTATACAAAATTCTGCTAGTTTTTCATTTGTTTTCTTTTGTCATGATTCCTTTGATGACAAGTTTTACAAATCTTGGATGACGAGTTTTAAAGGAGGTTTGATCATTTTGATTGTTTTTTGATGTGAAAATATTTTTTCATAATAAAGAGCATATACATCATGTTTTAAAGTATTAGAGTTGTATTATTTATTCCATACTTTAATGTGTTAGAAGTTTTATTATTTATTTTACTATAATTTCAGTTTCAAATTTATTTAATTGTTACAAAGTTTTATTTTAATTTTAATATTATCATAAGATTTCTAAAACATTGATATTTATGTTTCAATTATTTAATTAATTTTATTTAAAATTTACACACTTTAATCCTCATTAAACTATTCAATGTCAAATCTATTTGGGTTAGTATACCTTATTTCTCTCTCTAATTAAGTTTTGACCTTTATTTCAAACCAATAGGTAATATTTTAGGAGAGTTATTTCAAATCAATCCACCCACTTCTTTGTACTCTCACATTAATTTCACAAAATATTAGTCAACATAGACATTTCCAAAAATCCTCTAGCAAAAATGGACCTAAATGTTATAGATTGGTTTTGGTCTCAAACTCTTGAATTTGAAGGTATTATTATTATTATTATTATTATTATTATTATTATTATTATTATTATTATTATTATTATTATTATTATTATTATTATTATTATTATCGTCACCTATTCTTAGAATTCAAAAACTTCAACAAGAAGATTGCAACCTCTTGGTTGAAAGACTTCCTCTCTAGCCACCTCATTATGGAAGGGAATGATTCGATTGCAACCTCTTGGTTGAAAGATTTCCTCTCTAGCCACCTCACTATGGAAGGGAATGATTCAGTGAGCATAAGATCATAATTTTATTCAAAATATCTTAAATCCATTGAACTAAAAGAATCATATGAAACTAAAAAATATCCTTCCCAAATGGATGGAAATACATGGCATTCTTAAAATCACCATCTAATAAGAAAATCTGTAAAAAAAACTGCAAGGAATCAAGTAAAATCTAAATAGTTATCCCCTTCTTCCCTGATTCAAAGTGAGATGTCACAAGGAAGAATAGACTATGGTAAGAATAAAATGGAAATAAAGACTTCACATAAGTCCTGCCCCTCATAGATGGTTAGCATAGGTAGTATGCAATGTTAAATATTTATTGAATCTACATGGAAAGATAATGGAAGGGAAGTGGTTTTTTTTTTGTTTTTTTTATTTATTTATTTATTTTTTTTAAAGACTACTTTTATTATATATGATATAACATATTTGTAGTGTTGGGTGAATATGAAAACATGGCCTTTAACTTTATCAAATAAAAAAATAATTTATATAATTATATATTTAAAATTATAATAAATATAGATCACTTATTGGTTACATGGAGTAACCTTTAAAATCTAAAACACATGAGAATTACATAGATATTATTTATTTGAATAATAACTTCTTTTTTTTTTAAAATAATAATTTGATTTTTATTTTTTATTTTTATTTTTCCAATACATAAATGATTTAAATAAGTATTGAAATTTATTCAATGTCATACTATTATTTTAAGTTTTATTTAAATTTATTTGTGAACTATGAAATATGATTTTTTTTCTCTTTGTTATTTTCACTTTTCAAAAATAAACTAACATTATTTTGAATGCCTTCATCAAAAAATATTGTAAGAAGCAATTTCAATTTTTTCAGAAACTTCTTATGCCTAGAATAGAACCTTGCATTGGTGTGCATATAACCAAAAGAATTTGATAAAATGATCAGTTTATTTTTCATTTCTATTTTTAAATTCAAGCTATAAATATTTACCTTTTACCTTAAACTGCAAGTTTGAAAATTTTATTATTTATTTATTTTATTTTTTTTCTAAATCTAGAGAAAGCTTTATGTTTCATTTGAAATATCTAATTTTTTGTTTGTTTAAAACATGTATTTTTTTATAATTTTTTTTTTTAACAATCAATAAATAAGGATATTAAATTATTCATTAAAATTTTAATCATTATTGTTTTTGGTTATAAGAAATTCACGAATGACCAGTTTTGGTTGAAACAAGGTTTTTAAAAATTGCTCAATGAAGAGATTATGCTTACAAAATTAAAATTTTAAATGTATTGATACTATAGATGTATCTGTATACACATACAATATATGAAATTGTTAAAATTTCAAATAAATTTTTATTATATATTTTATTTAATTGTTAAGTCAAACATGTAATATGTACAGTTATAATTACATTCGAAATCTAACTTTAATATTAAATAATATTTAATTAGATTATTTTTAATCAATTAAATTGAATATTTTATTCAAAATATAATATATAATTTTATAATATTTTAATATGTTAAAATAATATATAATTATTTATTATTTAAATAATTTTTTAAAATATTTTTATTTTTCATTATATATATATATATATATATATATATATATATATATATATAAGATTTTAAAAAGACTTAAAATTTTATACAAAGCACAAAAAGACATAGCATTGAAACTATGGATCCTACCTCAAACAAACTATTGATTCTTCAAACAAAACCAAACTCTCAACATATATATAAGGTTTTAAAAAGCCTTAAAATTTTATACAAAGCACAAAAAGACATAGCATTGAAACTATGGATCCTACCTCAAACAAACTATTGATTCTTCAAACAAAACCAAACTCTCAACATTCAGTAAAAATATTTTCTACATTCAACACCGCACACAATAAAATACATTTCTTTTTCTTATCAAAATTTTCTTTAAAAAATATAGTTAATAAATTTATCCCTTATTTTTTAATTTTATTGAGTTTATATAAAAACCTTAAGTTTTTAAAATTTTAGAGGCTTATTTTCCTCACATAATTTTATTTACATTATTTAAGATATTAAATTTAACTTGAAGTTGTATAATTATTTTAATATAGATTATTTTGATTTGTGTTAGTTGCTTTTCAATTTTTTAACTGGATAACAAAAATTTCTTTTTAATTTTTTTTTTTAAATTTATCCATTTCAAATTTTTACTTGACAACACACTTTTTTATTTTGTTTTGTTTTTTGTTTTTGTTTTTTTTGTTTTTTGTTTTTTGTTTTCTTTTAAAATTGCATTTCAAATTTTTTTTCAAACATATTTTAATAGAAATAGATAAATATTTATTTATATAAAATATATATTTTTATAATATATATTTTATGTAATAATAAATTTAACTAACCTTTTCAACTTATATTTAGATTTTAATAAAATAATAAATTTCACTAACCTTTTTCACATTATATATTATTTACTTTATTATTGTTTAAAAAAATATATTTATTTATTTTAATAAATTTTATATATATTTTTAAAGATATAAATAAATATATAAATTTTAAAAAGTCTTAAGATTTAAAATTAAAAAAGATAAATAAAAAAGATAAAGATAAAACAATCAAATTTATTAGAGATGCATTTAGCTATAATCAATTAAAAATAAAACTGAAAAAAAAATCAATTAATAACCTGTTAACCCTCTCATAAACTACTATCTTCTTGACCAGCTCCTTCAACAAACAATCAACAAAGAATCCCTTTACCGTTAACATTCAAACCAACAATTAAACTATCAAGATTAACAATTAACTTACAAACTAGGATCTAAAAAGTGATTATGACCCTCTTCGACTGTCACCTTTTTTTCCGGGAACGAAGGATCAAGCTTTTTGGTTGTCTAGGAAAGCTTCTTTTCTTTTTCTTTCTCACCTTGATCCAGGCCCCCATTAACTCATGAATCCTCTGACTTCAAAAATAGGGGGATTCTACTGAATGACTAGACTGAATTTTTTTATTTGAGTCGATACCTATTATACCTTTTAAGATAAAGATCATTTGGTTTTGCCAATTGCCACTCTTTATTTTTAGTTGATAGTGTTTCAGTCATTCGATCCAGGGGAGCCTCAGTTGAAATAGAATATTTGTTATCATAATTTGGTGCTTCTGAAGATGCCTTTGAATCCTCATTCTCAACATCTACTCTATGCACTGTAAGAAGATCCGAGAGGCCATCCTTCCAACAGACTGACTCATTATTCGTTGTGGAGCTATTACATGTCGTAGCCAAATTCTCTATAATAAAACATTTGTGGCAGTGAAAAGACAAACACTTGTAGTCAAGGTGTTGAGTCCAGGTGCGATTCTTAACTTTCATGTCAAGGTTTGCTGGAAGGGCCTGGGAGATATCAAAACTAACAAGGATAGAGGGAAACATTGTGATAATATTTGATAATGGTAAGATTTATCATTTGATACTCACGCAGGGTGTAGCCTATTGCCTTGAAACAAGATTGAACTCAAAACTAAATAGGGAAATGAGGAAGATGGACCCAGACAAGCCTAACAGTAAGATGGACCCGGATAAGCCTAACAGTAAAAGATTTGGTGAGTGGATTGAAAGTCGAATACAATAATTTGTTAAGAAGTTGTTGATCTCCTTCCCAATAATAACTCTGAAGCATTGTATCTTTGCCCTCGATAAGTTCAAATACTACAATGAAGAAACCTTTAGCGCTATGGTAAATTTATAGCTTATCTTTCAAACATGGTTGTCATAGATTGGTAATCCGTGCATGAAAATCTGAAATATTTAGGCTCTGGATGAAAACCATTCATTTCATTTTTTTTCCGCACTGAAATCACCTCCTCACCAAAGGATACATAGGGAATGATGTGTGTTGGGTTGAGAGGCTTCAAAGACGGTTTGATCGACTATCTGTGTTGGGAAAAAACTTTTGCGAATGAAACGGGGCCTCCTCCCTGACTTTCTACCTCTATTACTCGGTGTGCTATGTATTTGTTGCTGCCCAGATGCTTCCTTTCTGGGGTCGTTCCGGATGCCCCTGCGCTATGAAATTTTAATGTGATATACATAATACATATGAATAATAGTTATTACAATTTTTATAGTATTGCTTTCTTTTTACTCATGAAGAATTAATTTGGTGGTTAAATGGCGGTAAATCTTATATAATTGATATTGAAATTTGGATTATGCAGGTATATTTATATTAATTTTAAATATATATTTTGTTAAATTATTATTTACATAATAATAAATGATTGATTTTTTTCAATAATAACGTGAGAATGTATTTTTAAAATTGTAATTAACTTTAGTGTCAAAATTGATATATAGTAATATTTTTTGAATTTGATATATAATAGTTTGCTTATATAAAATTTAATAAATTTAAAATAAATTATTATGTTATATATATTATAAATTTATTTTTTAATTATATAATTAATTAAAAATAAAATTTATAATTTTTTATTTTATTTATATATTAAGTTAGAATTATTATTAAAAACATAGATAAACTATTAAATACGATATTGTATTTAATGTTTATTTTGTCAATTAATCTGAATAATTAAGATGCAGAAAAATTAAATTTATTTGAAACAAATTATATTATTGTTATTATTATTTTATTCCCTATAACTTAAAATGTTATTATTTAAAAAATTATAAATTTATGTGAAATATATTACAAAGTTTTTGTATTTGGTACTTCATTACTTTTTGCTAAATTTAAAATATAGGAAAACATAAAAATACATAGAACTAATAACAATTTATTAAATATAATAACATTAATAATATTATGTTTTATGAACAAAGAAAAATTCAATAGTTCACATAAGTTTATTTGATAAATTAATTGATCATATTTTTTTGAAATGTATATAACATATTTTTAATATATAATTTTTAATATTGAAAACATCAAAATATAATATCAAAAAATATTATATTTAATGCTTTCTACAAAATAATAATTATATATCAAAGTAAATATATATTTATTTAAAGTAATACAGTTTTTTAATTATTTATTTTTAAATCTCATTATTATTAATCATCTTATTTTTAAAATTTAAATTAAAAAAATAAAAACTTATCATTTTAGTATTCTTATTTATAAATATATATTTTTTGTTTGCAATGTTTGTTTAAATAACATAAATATTTAAATGATAAGCATCAATTAAAATGATAGTTACACATTTAATTGAAAATGTTATTTCTTATTTTATAAAAGAAAATATGAAAACAAAACTTCTGTTAAAAGAATTAGAGTTATAGCATATTCATTCGTTTTTAAATACAAGTATATGCCATTACATTTCATATTTCAACGCTTACATTTTCAAATAGAGCTTTTTACAATAAAATGTAGTGCTTTCTAGAAAGATGGTTTTTTTCATTTTACCAAATTCTAATGTTCTAAAATTTTAATGTAGAAGAATCGAAGACAAAACTTATATTACTATTTTTTTCCCTTATTTTTATGTAAGTAATGTATTTTAATTTTTTTCCTTAAATGATTATACACTATTTTTTCGAATAAGATTATTATGGAAATAGAATTTTAAACTATTACATCTAAACATAGTAAGATTGTAAACCTAATATATACTCGACACACATTAAAAAAAGAGTAAGAAAATTCCTTTGTAATTGTTGTTTTTGTTTGTATAGATTTTTGTTTTACATGCTTTGTCTACACATGTCATTAGCTTGCTTAGGGTAGATAGGTCATTTGAGTCATTAGGGAAATCAAGTCTCATATTCATTAGAATGTAAAATTTATCTCTCTCTCTTATATATGTAATCTCTCTCTTTGTATTTATCTATCCAAACTTAATGAGTAATATCATTTTATACACTTTGCTTTTTGGTAATCTCTCTCACCTACTTCATAGCTTTCATGTGTACATTTATTCTTGTTGATAAGTCTTGGAGAAATACAATATGGTATAAGATCCTCCATCAATAGTTATTCACCTTTCCTCAAATCCATGGTGAGATTCCTCACTATTTATTGTAGATCCAAGGTCCTTGGATACTTTTTATTACAAATCTAAAGGTTTTATTCATCCTTGTCATGAAGTGAATACATGTGTCTACATATAAGAAGTTCCTTGACTGTATCAAAAGCATTGGCTATACAAAGTAGAGGTTTAGAATAGATACTTGGAATCATGGAAATTTGTTCATACTAGCCAAGACATAATCATTGGAAAGCCTATGGTGTGGCCTTTTTTTTGGTATTTTAAATGTGGACATGAGCAACCTCTATTTGTTTGTGGATTTTTTCCATTGTGTGCAGGTTACCTATGGCAGATAATGGGTAAAAGGTGTGATAATTGTGGAGAGAGTAAGGTTTTGGGCATGTCTCTCTCTTCAACACAACCCATTCAAACAAGGGCATAATACCTATTTGAAATGCCTAAAACCCCACTTCAACATTGGTGTTCTCTCTCTAATTCTATTTGGCATATTTCTCTCCACTTGGATGCCTCCTCAATGTATTGGTAGCCTGAACTAGTTATAGGACTATGTTAGGAGTCATTCTAAACCTCTTTGTTATTTTCAATTTTTGAAAACTATTGTGGGGGAGCTCTCCAATAGCCATCATTCTTGCTTTTAGCAAATGTATAATGAGGATTATGTATTTGTTCTAATGGCAGTGATACATAACTAAATCGATCTCTAACTTGGCATTTTCCATTGGCAAATTCTATTCAAATTGTATTATAAACCATATGTGGCTCTCTTCAAGGGCATATTTTGGCAATACTTATACCCACAATCTCCTCCAATAGCAACACCCAATGGTTTTTTGAAAAAAAACTAGTCCTTCAACTTTTAATGGTGAATTGAGTTATTTTCTCAAACCCTTTGATTTGCAGGGTTGTTCTTCTCAATGATAGTACCATTTTATTTTGGTCACTTACTTATCTTTGATAAAGTCTAAAAATCCTAAAAATTTTCCCTAAAATCCTTGGAAAATTAGCCATTTTTAAATAATTATTTTTAAATTATTGTTTTATTTTTCCTTGAGTGGCTTGTTTCTCATCTAAGA
>JARHVA010002250.1:470000-520000 GCA_037957365.1 Torreya grandis
ATCAGTTATATACTTTTTATGATAATATACATGGAAAATATTATGTAATAGAGCTAGAGATGATGGCAATGCAAGCCTATATACTACAATATTGATCACTTATAACACCTAAAATGCACCCACATATCTTGGTGATAGTTTCCCTAACTTCTCAAATTTTATTGAGCTCCTCTATTGGTTAACCTGCAAGAACACTTTATCACTAATAGACAAACACCTATCTATACTTTTTAGATCAACGTAACTCTTGTCCATAATTATTCTTAACCAATCTCTCTGATTAATCTAACATGATTTTTTAATTCAAAGAACATCTCAGATCTAAAAACCACTATGTTCTCTAACCTATCCCCAACTAATTGGTGTCTTTCACCTTCTTCCATATAGTGCCTCAAATGGTACCATATTTTAAGTTGATTGGTATGATTTGTTGAATGAAAAATTAACCAAAGTAAGATAATATTCCCATTTGTATTATTGATTCATGCAATACATATGGAGATCTTCTAACACCTAATTTACTCCATCAATCTTTAGGTGCTATGTAATTCTAAAATTTAGTTGTGTACCCAAAGCTAAGTTCAGAGTCACCCAAATCATTGAAGTCATCTTCGGATCATGACTTAATCTTCACTGAGAATCTATATAAGCTATACACTTCCTTTATGAACCTCTTTGTAAGGGTAGGTGTATCATCTGTTAAATTGCCTAGTATAAAATGAGCCACCTTGGATTGTTTGTCAATAACTACCAAGATCATATTGTGCATATTTTATGACATTGGTAAACCTTGAAATAATTCCATACTAATCACTTTATACTTCCACTCTAGTATATCATGCGGATATAACAATTTTTATGGGTGCACGTGCTCAACTTTCACTCTAACATTACATACAATAAGACACATAGTCTATCACATTTTTCTTGATTCTATTCCAGAAATATAGAGATCTAAGCTCTGCCATGAGCTTGGTTACTCTTGTATGTATTGAATATTTTACATTGTATAATTCTTTTTATAATGTGCTTTACATATTCTCTTGATATGACACATACATCCTTCCATTGTAATGCAAAATATCATCACTCTAAAAGTTGAATTTATTATACTAAATATTTTGAGCACTCTCAAATAATGATTTTATAACCTGATCAGAGTATTTAGCTCCTGATGATAAACCAATCACATGATATATGAAATTACTGATAGTAGCCATGATTTCTATGTATGTTATGTGACTCAAAGCATTATCTAATATGCTCTCTTTACCTTTGATGTAATTGATATCAAATTCATAGTTAGAAACAAACTCTAGCCAACATATTTGATGAGCATTCAAATTTGGTTGGATGAAAATCTATTTAAGTCTAAGTCATCATTATTGATATCCAATGATTTTCCCAATAAATAATGTCTCCATACTTGCAAATAATGAACAATTTTTGTAATTTCAAGATTGTGAGGGGTGTAATTCACCCCATAAGTTTTTAGCTTCCTTGAGTCATAAGCCACTACTACACTGTCCTACATAAGGACTCCTCCTACTCCCTCTTCTGATGCATTTATGACCACTAAAAACTAACCATTGGGGTCAAGAACTATCAACACTTGTGCCAAAGTAAGTCTTCTTTTTAATTCTTTAAAATCTACCTAACACTTTTATGACCAAATAAATCTTTGGTTGTTCCATTGAAATGAGTTAATTGGATTAGCTATCGAAAATAATTTGGAGCAAACTTCTTATAATAGTGAGATAACTCCATGAAACTTCTTATCCCATGCATATTTCTTGGAACCAATCACTATAGATCTACAGAAGTACCATCTACATGAATAATATTGCACACTCTCTAAGAAAAATACACACTTAAATAACTTATCATACAGATTGTGCTTTAACAACTATTGTAAAAATAGTTTTAGATGCTGAGAGTGCTCCTCTTCATTCTTAGAATATATAATAATGCCATCTAGAAAGATCAAAATAAAGTGGTATAGATAATCTATAAACACACTATTTATGATATTCATGAATATTGTCAGTGTGTTAGTCAATCCAAAATGTAACACTATGAACTCATAATGCCCATAATAAGTTATGAATGCTATTTTTAGAATATCCTCATCTCAAATCCTCAATTGATGGTATCTTGATCTAAAATCAATATTAAAAAAGACCATTAATCTTAAAATATAATCAAAGATATCATCTATACAAGGTATCAAATATCTAATTTTGATATTTGACTCGTTCAACGTCCTATAATCAATGCAAATTCAAAGATTATAATCTTTCTTCTTGACAAAGACAACTGGTGCATCGCAAGGTGACACACTAGGCTTGATTAACCCCTTTGATAAAAATTCCTATAGTAGAGCCTTCAATTAAACCAACTCATTAGTTATCATCTTTTACAGTGCCTTAGACTAGATTTTTGATCTAGGTATGATATCGATAGAGAAATCAAACTCTCATTTAGGAGGCAATCTTGATAATTCATCTGAAAACACATCATGAAAATATCTATGAAATGGGTAATATTTAAAATATGGTTCCTTAGGTTCATCTATTTCATTTATATTGATAATAAATGGTTGGGACCCTTTTCCCTTAGCCCTCTTAAGTTACATTGCATAAATATGGCTATTCTTCAACTCTCTTTTCTCTCCCTAAATTTTTGTCTGATTTCCAAAATCATATAGAAACTCAACTTTATTTAGGTAGAAGTAAACTTTGGCCTTGTGTTTTAAAAGTTATTTGACTCTTAGAATCACATAATATTACGCTAGTGGTGCTAGAAATAGATCTACTACTATTATAAATTCTAGCAACTTAATCATTTCTTTAAATAGACACTTGTCCACAATGACTTTTGAGTCATTCCCATTCTATATTGACCGTGCATTTTCCATAAATATAGATCTTTTAGGAAACTTACTAAGATTTTTAAAAGCTATAAAATATTTAGTAGCCCTTATATCTATCAAAATGAAAAGTATATGTTCAAACAATATATCTTATATCTCTATAGGTGATGCTTAAAAGTTGGCTTGAGAGTATCAATTATTGCATGAATACACTACTAAAAATTACCCGAATAAGGATTAATAACTTTTTTATTTGACTTATCTTGAGTTCATTCATGAGGATAATGGTCTTGTCCATAATTGAAATGACCTTCACGTGGTTCTTTCCTATTAGTTTATGGGTTTCTCTTGAATATGCCTTCAAATCCATTTTCTAGTTTCTTGTTTCCATATGCATTATTGAGTTTGACATTATTATTCTTAAACTAACCCTTGGAGTCTTCATTCCTATAATTCCAAATCTTCTTCTTGGAATATGGCTTAGAACTTTTAAACTTTTTATTTAACTTGTCCCTAACCTTTGCAAGAGACTTCAACTTCTGATCCTACTTTACTACCTTCTCAAAGACCTATTCCATGGTAGAAGATCCATGAACATTTACCTCACAATGTATATAGGGTTTTAATTCTATGATAAACTTCTTGACTCTAAACCTCTAATCTGCTTGGTAATAACGTACATACTTCAAAATTTTGGTGAACTACTCTTAGTACTAATTCCCCTATAAGTCTCCCTACTTGATATTTTGAAAATCTATCAGCTTCTGACCTAAATAAATCTATGGAAGCCACCATGACCTAAACAATGTCATGAAATGTTCTCAAGTAATAGTGGTCAAATTTAGGTTCATTTCCATATTCTTATTGGCCCACCACGTAGTTGTCTCACCAGATCATTGGTATGCTCCCCATATTACTTTGGTGACCATGAATTAGTTTTAAATCTCTAAATACTTATCCATCTCTATTAACCATGCTTCAGCTCTATTACCAAGGATAATTCAATCAAACTTAGGTGGACTCACATTTTTCATGTCCTTAGACTACTCTGCATCTACCTGCACTCTCTCATTTTGATGGTTTTCCTTCTCAACAAGATGTTCATTAAGTTCTTCATAATGTTCTTCCCCATGGTCATAAACTTCTTATTCCAGGGTTGTGATATGATTCATGGTATCATTCATGGATACAAGAATCTGATCTAACTTTGTTGATTTCTCAATTGTGAATTGGTTAGGATTAATTGGAGGGTTATTGTCATTGATATTTGAAGGACCCTTACATGATGTTCTTTTTTTCACTATTCTTCTTTTTTTCAGAACAAAAGAATAGGAAAATGTTGGTGGACTCAAAAAGTCCTAGATTTTGAGCCTAAACTTTGATACCACATGTAACAATCCCTTATGGATTGTACTAGAATAATGCAATAATTTTTTTAAAACCAATTACTAAACATTCATTCTTTCATTAGAATACACCATGAGAGTCTAATTAGTGATTGAAATAAATCATATTACACTATCAAAAAATTAAAACAATAATATTTTCAATCACTAGCATTTCATGTAACATAACATAACATAACTGTAAAAAAAAGTAATCACAATAAAATCCAACCATGACTGGTAAAATAATACATATACTATTGTTGAATTATAACAAAATAAAATAATAATATTTATATTAACAATTTAGCCTTAATAAAATAAATAGATACTATTCTCCATGGAACTCGAGTCAAACCAAATCATGTATCTTAAATCATCTCAAGTGTAGTTTCCAAATAAGTACTACAGTGGGGAACAAGAGCATCATTCAAGCACTTTTTCATACCAACCATAAACCATCAATCCTCTGTATAATGTCCCATTAGGGAATGGCCCTCTCTTCATGAATATTTATATATTAATGGTGCAAGAATCTAAAAATTTATGGTAGTACCTATGTGTTGTACTATTTCTACTACATGATATGTATCATGAAGAAAATACCTTCTAACATAATATCACACAAACACATAAATTAAAAATATGAAATGATAATGCCTATCTAACATTACTTTGCTTAAAGTTTTCAAAAAACATATGATCTCTAGGATTAGTTAATTTCATACACACAACTTGATTGGATTATCTACATCTGACATTAGTGAAGCTAACTAAGTTGGTGAAGTTTATCTCACTACATAGCATGTATCATCAATATTATATTTAGTTAACACATAGTTTTTAACCAAAAAGTTCATTTAATTATTCTACAAGAAATTACAAACACATGGTAACTTCATAAATAATTACTATACATACACTTGGTCTGTTAAATGTATGTTTGAACCTCTTAATAATTTATCATATAAATAATATCTATGACAAGAAGTTTAATTTACCATATGGTAATATCCAAGTCATTTAAAGGTTCTATTTATTTAAACATATGCTAATCACAAAATTAACATCATCATAAAATAAAGATCATTATGTTATTTGTTTATCCCTCATCACAACCCAAAGAACTATAATAAG
Source organism: Torreya grandis (assembly GCA_037957365.1). NCBI lineage: Eukaryota > Viridiplantae > Streptophyta > Pinopsida > Cupressales > Taxaceae > Torreya > Torreya grandis. The sequence continues at coordinate 475,395 of JARHVA010002250.1, forward strand.
TCGATGTAATAGTCTACCTATAAAATAATGATTTACAAACACTTTGTTTACTCCCTACTAATATAAATAAAGTTTCATGCATATGACCATGTTTACTCTATTATACTAATAAGATAATCTCCCATAATACGAATATTATAAAGCTTACTACTTTCACATACACATCTCTTACGTGTGCGCACACGTGTGCACACACACACATCCAAAACAAAGACTTAATGTGTGTGTATCCCAACAATTCTTAAGTATCAATCACTTAAAAAGAAAATGTTATACATACATACATACATGTATGTATGTATATGTATATATGTATGTATATGTATATATATATGTATGTATATATCCCAACAATTCTTTAAGTATCAATCACTTAGAAAGAAAATGTCGTAAAAAATGAATCATAAAAAACAAACATATTTCATAACAATCAATAGGAGAATGCCTTTCATCCATTCATGTTTTCAAGATTCCATCTAGATTTCACGGAAAATGTTGACAATTTTTACCAAACATCCGTGAAAATAGTTCGATACATCTTCACCCATGGATTTATAATTATATGGTTAGTGCCTTTGCACAACGACACCAATTTACAAATTTTGTGATCATTTACAATGAAACTGCCAAACTATTCGCTGCAGAGTAGTACAGTTTAGCTTTTAGCTATTAATAATGGCAACATAGTAGCTGGAAGGGTAGAGCAACGACATTTCCATTATCTTAGCTTCAGGAATAAGGGGAGTAGCTCCTCCCTCCTCTGGATCATTGTGAGGATTATCTTGATGCAACAGAATAACAACCTTATTACTCAACCCAATCAACTGCATTTCCTTTACAATTAGACAATCACAATCACACTTAGTGTCTACAATTCCATGAATCCTAATCCCTTTCATGGCGTTCTTATCACGTTGGGAAACTATTAAGAACGATGGAACAAAAAATGACACATAGATACTAACAAACGTTATTCCAATTTCAACTGAGTATGACTGACGTTACACCATATACAATTTCTACGAAGAGAAGTGTGTGTGTTTTGCAACGCTTGTACGAAATAGATGCCAGCAATGCAATGTGCACAGGACCAATAATTCAAGTTATTTGTTAAGTTGGTAATCCGCATGCTGGCCACAATGATAGTTTTTTCCCATCTCCATCGTTAATTGTAATCCATCTCCAACCAACAGAGAAACAGGCGTGTTGAGAGCATTCTCCTGTTGTTCCCCACCATACCAACCGATACAAAACCACCAACTACTTATTTAGGCAAAAAGACAAAAAGCTTTGTGTATGACGAAAGGAATGGCATTCCCTAACACCAACCTAAACTGTATACTTACGCATGTCCAGGGACGCATTTCATATCAAAGTGAAAAATTGCAATATAAATTCCTCCAATTGTAATATAATTGTTTAACACATCTTTCAATCATAATCCAATGGTTACGAGTAACATTGCTATCCCTTCCCCAACCCCACAAAGACGGAGCGAAATATCTTGCAATCAAAATTTCCAAAATCATTTCATGTTATTTATCTGTACGAAATGATTTGAAATGAATTTGATGGATTATTTGAAAAAACTGAAAATTTAGAGAAATATTTTTTACATGACATTTAACTGCTTCCAAGGCTCATTTTTAGGTAACTTTAAGCACATATAATTTGTTTTATATTAAGAAAGCCTTATCTAATTTACTATTGAAATGTTATATATATATATATATATATAAATAATGGTTATAAAGTAATGTAGTAAGATAGATTATGGTTCAAATTTTATATTTGAAATTAAAACTGGTTCGAAATAGTAAAATAAGTCGGTCAAGGTATGGTGAATCAGCTTTAAAGAAGTGGTCCGTACACATGATCGTCACTTCCCAAAAATTATCCTCCACCTACTTATAACCTTACCCAATTTCGTTTAAGTTGCCTGCAAAATGTGTTTTATGTTCTCCACTTAAAACATGACATTTGTTCTAAAAATAGCATGCATGATACTCAAATGAAATGATTTAATGTATGGTAACAAATGAACTAATATATTTTTATTTCTTCTTAAAATAATATTTATATTTTAAATAATTTATTTAATTTATTAAGATATAATTTATTTTATTAAATAAAATTAATAGTTCAAACTTATAAGTATGAAATCTTAGTCTCTAAGTACCCCAATTTATCACTTCACTAAATTTTTGAAGACATCTTTCTTTCATAGAAAACTTCCTTTCTACATATTTTAATTTTATTAATGTTTTTAATATTTTTATACTAATTTGTTTCTTAATTTAAAAAAATATATATCTCAATTATTAATCATACAAAAGTTATATATTTAAATATACTTTTTTTGGGTTAGTAATATTTTCAAAATTAAATTATTAATTATAATGTTACATATTAAAAATTATTTTATATTTAATTATTGTATGTAAGAACCTACGTAATTTCACCTTGCATTAAATACATAATTAAATAATAATCAAAATTGAACCCATTTATCATAAACCTTCAGGAGTCAACCCATAACTTATTTTTGGGGGGGGGGGGCCTTTTTAAATTTATGATACTTCTTCCAACACCAATATATTTAATTACAAAACGCAGTCCAAAGATTCTATAACAAAACAGTGTAGTGGATTGTTTTATTCTTCCCAAATTAAATGCACGCAAGTCCACTAACCAACATGTTAAGTGTTTTATGCAAATCCACATAATAACCCTTCGGTTACTTAGCTTGCCGCGAATAATCACTTCTCCTCAATGAGATTCTTTGTCTTTACCTTAATAATTACTTTAACAAAATACAATCATGCAGAATAATATAGCCTGACCATGCGGCAGAACTACTCACATGCAAATCTCCTTACAATGGTATTGGAGTTAACTACTGTTAGAAAAAACTACCATTGCTACCATTTCTGAATTCTTGCTTAAATGATTTGTATAGCTTACTCAAAAGTAGCGACAAATAGTTTCTAGAAAGCCCGCCCGCCCCGGCCCCCGACCCCGCTCCCGCCGACGCCCCCGCCCCCGCCAATTACTTGTTACCCACTTAATTAACAAAGTTATTTAAAATCATAAGAAAATCTTCCTTCATAGCTTTACTATGAGAAAATAACTTACTCTAACCTTAAACCTAATTAAGTCCCTGGAATAGTTCAATATATCTACAATAATGCAGTGTTAACAAATGTTTCCTTGGAATGAGGAGTGCATTCTACAAAATATGTCAAAGGCTATTAAATGTGTATTATTAACCCGACCACTATTAATATAAATATTCACATAATATCTAGGATTTCTTTCTTTTACATGATTTACTAATACATGTGTGCCAATTCTTGTATGTTCAAAATTTGTTACTCGGTTATTTCGATGGTACAGAATTTCTTCTTAGTTAGTTCCAAGTTCATACTAGTTCACAACGTGCATTTAATCATATCACAGTATCACATCAGATCACACATGCAAATAAAAAATTAAAGAATAACATGCTCATTGATGAAAAGTATAACAGTAAAAGGTTTAAGGTAACCAAATCAGATTATATGTCAAGTGAACAACCATTTTTCCTTCACAACTCGTGCATATATTTAATAAATAAACAATTTCTTGAAAACAAAATATTTGAAATAATGGTTCATGTCTTAGATGCCTCTAATAAGTCATGTACTAAATGACCCCATTTGGAACTGAATCCAAGTTTTGCTTTATAGTTTAAGGTTTCGAATATAAATTAAATGACAACAATAGGATTTCACCAACTCAAATGTGTTAACATTCATAATTTCTACTTGTTAAACTATTAAATAATTATGACAATAAATTATAGGTACTCAAAAATTCAAGTCACACAAGGTTTCCATTCAACCATGCATCCTTTTAAACAACCATGTTTACTAACAAACCAACTTAAACCCTTTTCTTAATTTTGCACATGCATACTATAGCTTTACATGATTATTGATTTCAAACAAGAAAACATTATTTACAATAGATAACGCCAATCACAACTTGATCCCTATATCTGAGAGAGTTGGATGGTTTATGCTATAGTCTCTCTTCATAAAGCAATTTCAGACCTCTATAAAAAAGGTCACTAACATGATGATACAATGCATATGTATGAATTCATATTTTAACCAAGTAACAATGAGTAATAATGACAATGAATAGTCTACCACAATTATACATTTAGAAGAAGAGTTTGCCTTTTAACCAAGTAGAAATTGCCAAGATAAGAAAAAACATGCAAGGCCTTGAACAAGTTCAAATCTTGTAAGTGTTATACAACACTGAACTAGAATAACTACAATATCAATGATATTATTTTTACAATAACCGGATTCTACAAAAGTGTTTTTTCCAACATAAAGGACCCAAGGTATGATATCAATTTCCTTTATCATGTAATAAAATTAAATAGTTGAGAATCATAAATTATTTCAAGATAGGATATTCATTTTATAACCATAACTTTACTGTTATATAATTCACCTATAAAGGTAAAAACACATCCATCAATTATGTTAGAGACTGGAGATAATTTCTCCACTTATTGTTTAACTACCAATTCCACCTCCCTCTCTTGTTCGCTCCTTTTCATGCATGCAGTTTGCATGATTGTTATTTTTAGTCTTACTCCTTGCTCAGTTCGCATGCAGTAGCAATTTTAGATCAGTTAAAGAATTAGTTCAGTCTCAGTTTGCATGCAAGAACTATAGTTAATCTTAGTTTGTTATTCAATTATTTTTTCTTTCAAAATCTATTTAAAGAACCCTTGGGTGTAGTTTTGTAATGAAGAATCAAGAAGATTAATAAAATCTTTTTTTCTTGATTGCAGAAGCAATCTGGTGTCTATGTTATTCATTGTTATATTTTGTTTTGCTCTACTTTGTTTCTTACAAATTGGTATCAGAGCCAAGGGAAGAAAAGAGAGATTTCATTTTATGTGTTGGGAGAAAGAGCCATTGCGCAAATTGTGACAGGTCATAGGAAGGCGCAAGCCACACATGCTAAATTCACAGACAAACCCAAAGCACAGTCTCAAGCTGGCCGACATGTTTTATTTGAAAGCATAGAAGAAATCAAAGAACTAGTCAAAAATAGGGCATCTAAAGACAGCGACAGTGGTTCATGCGATAATGAGCAGGTCAAGATTAAAAGGAAAAAGACAACCAATCCAGTTGTGGATGGAGAGCAAGTCTAGAATCTAAAGAAGATCATAAGATCCTGTGGAATGACTATTCCTCCTACGGTTTACAAGAAAGTGAAACAATAATATGAGAGTAAGCGAGAGGCATATCTGATACAGGAGTTGACAACAATTTGGAAGTGAGAAGAGCATACCTGAGTTTTAAAATCGTGTAAAGATTTCTTCAATCGTGTAAGGATTTCTTTGAATTGATGTAAATAAGGTAGAAATAGTCTGAATCTTGTTTCGCAAGCAACCACAGGATGAGGCTTCCCATTAGGCATTAACTCGAGCACAAAAGGAAGAGCTTAAAGAGAACAAGAAAAAGGATGCAAAAGTTCTATTTCTAATCCAATAGGCATTGGATGAATCTATTTTTTGCAGAGTGCAGAAGCAATGAGATCCAGATCAGCATGGAAAATCTTGGAGACTACCTATAAAGGTAATACAAAGGTGAAAACTGGTAAATTGCAATCTCTTAGGAGAAATTTTAAAAATTTGCAAATGAATGATTCAGAGTCTATAGACCAGTTTATGGGTCAAGTATTGAATATTGTGAATCAAATTAGATCTAATGGAGAAATAATAACAGATCAAAAGATCATAGAAAAAATACTTAGGAGTTTACCTAGCAAATTTTATGCAATAGTTATAGCTATTGAGGAAACCAAGGATTTGGAATAGTTATCAATAGATGAATTAATGGGTTCTTTGTTAACACATGAATCCAGAATGAATAGGAATAACAATACTTCTCTTGAGAATGCTTTCAAGTCTCAGGTATCATTTGGTAGAGGAAGAGGAAGGTCAAACTTCAGAGGAAGAGGTAGAGGCAGAAATGGAAGGAACAATCTAGATCAAGGTGAAAACAATAATCAAAATTACAACAATAAAGGATGTGGCAACAATCACTTCCAACAAAGTTCACAGAGGTTTGATAAATCTAACATTCAATGTAATTACTGCAAAAAATATGGACATTATGCAAGTGAATGCAAAAAGAAATAAGGAGATGTGGACAAGAAGAATGCTAATTATACAAATGAATCAAGTTCTAATCCGGGAAGCTTATTTCTCACTTGTCATGTTACTCAAGAAAATGCTAGAGATATTTGGTTCTTAGATAGTGGATGCAGTAATCATATGACAGGGAATAAATAATTCTTTGTAAGTCTTGATGATTCTATAAAATTTGAAGTTAAATTAGGAAATGATAACAAAGTGGATGTAATGGGTAAATGAGTAATAAATGTTTTGGCAAAAAATGGTGAAAGAAGGTTTATTTTTGATGTTTATTTTGTACTTAGATTAAAGCATAATCTTATGAGTGTTGGACAGTCAGTACAGAAAGGTTACATAGTATCCTTTATGGATAATGTTTGCACAATACTAGACAAGTTTCCAAATGACAGGTTGATAGGAAAAGTGGAGATGACCAAGAATCAAATGTTCCCTCTTCAAATTCAGTGCATCCAAGGAGAAGAGGGAGCCCACTTCAAAACCATGCATCTAGACCAATCATGGCTATGACACTTAAGGTATGGACATTTACATTTTGGAGGTTTGAATTTGTTTCAAAAGAAAAATATGGTGAAGGGATTACCACCAATAGAATAGCTAGGAAGTTCATGTGATAGTTACATTCTAGAAAAATAGCATAGAGAGAGAGCTTTCCAGTAGGAGCCTCATATAGAGCAAAGGTAATATTGGAGCTAGTCCATAGTGATTTATGTGGACCAATGCAAATTCCATCATTTGGAGGTAGTTCTTATTTTCTAACCTTCATTGATGACTTTAGCAGAAAGACGTGGATATATTTTCTCAAAAATAAGTCTGAAGCCTTTAGAAAGTTTAAAGAATTCAAGGCTATGGTTGAAAAATAGAGTGGCCTTTACATCAAGGTACTTAGATCAGATAAAGGAGGTGAATATATGTCTAATGAATTTCAAGATTTTTGTAGATATCATGGCATTAAAAGGCAACTAACTACAAGGTACACACCACAGCAGAATGGTGTAGTAGAAAGAAAAAATAGAACAACCATGGAGATGGCTAGAAGCATGTTGAAGGCCAAACACTTGTTAAATGAATATTGGAAAGAAGCAGTAGCATGTGAAGTATATATTTTGAATATAAACCCAACAAAGAGTGTCAGAGATCGAATTCCACAAGAAGCTTGGAGTGGTAAGAAACATAGTGCGCATCATTTCAGAATTTTTGGTTGTGTTGCATATTCTCTTATACCATCTAAATTGAGAATAAAACTTGATAATAGAGGTGAGAAATGCATTTTTATTGGCTATAGTGAAGAATCAAAGGCTTATAAGTTGTATAACCCTATTTCAAAGAAAGTGATTATTAGAAGAGATGTTGAATTTAAGGAAGAAGCATGGGATGGAAGCATTGATAAAACCATCACAATTGGAGCACCAATTCCCCAAAATGAAGAAGAATCTGAAGAACAAAATCTGCAAGGTGATCAATCCTCTCCGCAAACAAGAACAAGCACTCCAATAAGAACACCTAGGAGCTTAGCACAAGGTGAATCATCTAGTCATGCATGTCATCCTACTCCAAATTAACAAGTAAGTGATGAATTAGATCCAACTCTTGCCACTTTAAGATCAAGATGTAAAGGTAAGAAAATGAGAAACTTGAATGAGATTTATAATCAAGAAGAAGAGAAGTTAGATTTGTGTTCAAATTTTGCTCTTTTCTCTCATGATCCTATGTATTATGAAGAAGCAGTTAATGAGGAACATTGGATAAAAGCAATGGATGAAGAGATGAATGCTATTGAAAGAAATCAAACATGGGATCTAACTAATCTACCTGAAGGTAAGGATTGCATAGGAGTCAAATGGGTTTATAAGACCAAATTCGATGCAGAAGGAAATGTTAAAAAGCACAAGGCAAGGTTAGTAGCAAAAGGTTTTGCACAAGAAAATGGAATTGATTATAATGAAATATTTGCTCTAGTTGCTAGACATGATACTATTAGAATGGTTTTAGCAATAGCTACAAAAAATAATTGGAATGTATATCAAATGGATGTCAAATCAGCTTTCTTGAATGGTTTTCTAGATGAAGAAGTGTATGTGAAACAGCCACCAGGTTATGAAGTGCATGGACATGAAGAAAAAGTCTACAGATTGAAGAAGGCCCTTTATGGTCTCAAGCAAGCACTAAGAGCATGGTATAGAAGGATTGATTCATACATGACAAACAATGGATTCATAAGAAGCAATAGTGAGCCTACATTGTACACAAAAATCAACAAAGCAGGTTAGATTTTGATTGTGTGTTTGTATGTTGATGATTTGATCTTCACTAGAAATTTGTCTATAGACACATTTAAATCAGCAATGAAGAAAGAATTTGAAATGATAGATTTGGTATTAATGAAGTACTTTGGGCATAGAAGTTGTACAATCAGATAAGGGAATTTTTACTTGTCAAACTAAATATGCAAAGGATGTGTTAAGGAGGTTTAAGATGCTGAATTGTAAACTAACACCTACACCAATTGCTACAGGGACCAAAATTAGCAAAGAACACAAAGGGTCTAATGTTGATTCTACAACATTCAAAAGACTAGTTGGTAGTTTGATGTATCTTACAGCTACAAGACCAAATATCATGTATGGGGTCAGTTTAATCTCTAGATTCATAGAGTCACCAAAAGACTCAAATTGGCAAGTTGGAAAAAGGATATTGAGATATGTGGCAGGAACAACAGAATATGGAATTTTATATTCCACAACTAATGATTTTAGTTTGATTGGTTATACTGATAGTGATTTTGTAGGTAGCATTGATGACAGAAAGATTACTTCTGGTCATGCCTTTCTTTTAGGAACAGGTGTGGTCACATGGGCATCCAAAAAACAACCTATCATGACACTTTCATCAGCTGAAGCAGAGTATATAGCAGCCACATCAGCAACATCTCAAGCAACTTGGATGAGGAGAGTATTGACAAATTTATTACAAGCATAGAAGGAGTCAACACCAATTTTTTGTGACAACAAATCAGCAATTGCATTATCAAAAAATCATGTTTTTCATAAGAGGAGCAAGCACATTGATATAAGATTTAATTTTATTAGAGAGTTAGTGAACAATGGAGAAATCCATTTGGAGTTCTACAGATCTAAAGACCAATTGACAGATATATTTACAAAGGTATTAGCAAAGGAGACCTTTGATTATCTAAGACAAAATTTAGGCATTGTAAATGCTGAAGCAGTTAGTGGTAGAAATTAAGGGGGAGTGTTAGAGACTGGAGATAATTTCTCCACTTATTGTTTAACTACCAGTTCCACCTCCCTCTCTTGTTCGCTCCTTTTCATGCATGCAGTTTGCATGATTGTTAGTTTTAGTCTTACTCCTTGCTCGGTTCGCATGCAGTAGTAGTTTTAGATCGGTTAAAGAATTAGTTCAGTCTCAGTTTGCATGCAAGAACTGTAGTTAATCTTAGTTTGTTATTCAATTATTTTTGCTTTCAAAATCTATTTAAAGAACCCTTAGGTGTAGTTTTGTAATGAAGAATCAAGAAGATTAATAAAATTATTTTTTCTTGATTGCAGAAGCAATCTGGTGTCTGTGTTATTCACTATTATATTTTGTTTTGCTTTGCTTTGTTTCTTACAAATTATGCAGATGAATGTTTACTTACAACCTCAATTGACAATTTGATACTGTGACAAACAATGTTGTCTATGAAAAGCCATCTTAAAAATCAATAATCAAGTTCATGGTACATCATCGTAAACAAAAAGGAAACTGGTAAAAATAACATAAGTGTTACTTTAAAAATATAGTACTTCCAATAATACATTCATTTGAACTCTCTCTCAAAACAAATCAAAGGAGGAGTAAAATTCAACATGCCAAATAATACTTAGAAGTTGGAGAGAGAATAATTATCGCTGAACGATAGAAATTATAGAAACAAATCACCACATGCACTAGAGTAATTCAACATGTGTTAGCACAAGTTCACAATGTTAATCTCCCTTTTAAATAAGAATTATATAAATATTAAATCTATATTCAAGAAATATATTATAATAAATAAATAAAATGCTTTATGCAATTTTCCCTTACATATATACTTATAGACTTGAAACATAATGCCTATTGGGCATAATCACCGTATACATGAGTATATTACTTAAGGAAAACTACATTAACAACCATCACAAAATTTCAATTTACTCTACAACTGAGCCGAAGCGTCAAGTGGCTAAAAAGTGTGTGATAACTCTCATGCTCGATTTCCTAATCGTTCTTTTGGCCACAACCAGAAATTTAACTTAATAAATTAAATACGGGCTTTTCTCATAAAGCTGACCGCTTCAGACATATTATCAAAAGATAAAAATTAAAAGTAACACTTCACTTATATTACAAGGTCATCATCAAAACAGCGATTTCATGCAATTTCCTGTACTCAAAAGACTTTCTTTTTTATAGAGAAATATTATGGCAGCCTTAATACATTTTATTGCCGAATACAACATACCTTAACATTTTAAAAAATGTAAATCACTTCAAACATAAAAAATTTCAATTACATCTCAGATGTACTACTCAGTAAAATGTTCGTTTTGATAAAAGGAAAATGATGAATCTTAACACCATGAAATCCTTTTTTAAACACCAAGAGCGTACCCCCAATGGAAGTCATCAACAAAAATGCATTATCACAAAAATGGCCATATAGGATAATGTTTAAAGGACATACAAACCTAAAACATTATTATATGCAGTTTTTGAACTCAAAGAGAGGCTACTTCCAATTTAATCAATTTGCTACAGCGCCAACATAAAAAAAGATAAAACTTCATCTTTGTGACTCTTAAAATCTAAAATCCAATGGAATAGCCAAAAACAGAGGTAAAATATTCAACTTGATGAGCCCAAGTCTTGAGCAAAAAAATAAAAAATAAAAAAATGAAAAATAATACATCTAAATTCAAAATAATACATCTTTTCATTTAGATTATTAAATACACATAAAAACAGTGTTCCATTAAAACTCAAAATCAAGTTGAATTAGTAAACTCTAATTCCACATTAGAGGAATAGTCCTATTTTTAAAGCAACCAAACACATATAATGTTCAACCATAATTTATCCATTCCATAAGGTACCCAACAACCATAAATTGGATCAAAATTAACACCATCCTACATCCTCAGAAATTTGTAAATTTATTCAAGATGAAAATTAAAATTTATAGCCTTTTGACACTACGGTTAGATCATTTTTAAATGTATAAACCAACACGCTGTCCGACATAAATGGTAACATTTTTAGTCCACACTCTAAATTTTTGTAAATGTAATGTCAATCTTCCACCATAGATGATTAATTTAAAATAGAGAATGGAGTCGAAGTAAAACCTAAATAAGAGATCAGTTGCATCCCAACAATTTGTAATAAGATGAAAAATAAGTATTCACCTATTAGCTAAAAAGTCACAAAATCAAACCTATTAGCCTAATTTGAGATATATATTCATATATGCAATCCTAGGTATGCATATATGGGGAAGTGTTAATTTAAAAAATAAAATAAAATAAAATTCTAAAATAAATAAATAAAAACAAAACACAACATTTGCCAAGATGCCTAATGCATCAAAAACTTAGAGAGAAGGATAAAGTAACATGCCTGTGTTCGGAGGCTACGCTCCAATTTCCTTTTCTATTGCCCGTGCTTTCTATCCACAACCTGATTTCTTCTCAGGATTCTCTATATCATGCCCCATGTTTTGGGCACAACCCTAATCGCCATTTAAACCACGAAAGACACCACAATCAACATGGTCACTGCTGTCTCAAAGAGTGGATGTTAAATTCAGGTCTCATCATTAACATGGCTAAGAATAAGGTACAGAAATGCAATTGAAAACCCTTAGTTTTATTCCACGTGTTCACTTCTCTCTAGGTGATTCAAAACTGCCAATGCAATAGTCAATGATCCTCATAATTTGGGGAAATGATTTAATAATTATCTACGTCGAATTCTAAAATAATAGAAAATATGCTTATGGCCCAATCATGACGAAAACCGCTACCCTCCCTGCCTCCACCTTTTTGAAAAATAAATTGACATATCATGCTTATGACATTGAGTAAGGTTTTAGTCAATTTGATTATTTACTTAATCATTTATACAAGGAAAATTTAGAATGAAACTTCGAATTGTTATTGAATTTGCACATCATGATCATAACATTCCACCATGTTTTTGAAGTCCAGACTCTGGACTAGATTTTGCATGCATGCATTATGATCCCTTGCAAGTATAAGACCCCAATGAACATTTCAATGCTGATATATCGACCCAATCCATGACTTAAACTCAAGTGGAGGATCAGATACCAAATATAACAAACCAATGTTACACCAAAACCTTGAAGTATTAATGAATCTACACATCAAGATCATAACAATTTACTATGGCAAACATCTCATAGATTTAAGTCAAAGACATGCAATAAGATGACATGGTTAAAATTTATTAAACATATAAATGTTGGAATAAAAAATAAGAGTGATTACCAAATTGATTTCTGGGAGTAACTTTACTATAATTCACATGCATGAAAAAACTTATAATAATTCATCAACTACATGTATGAATGCAAAAGGCACATGTTAACCTATACACTTAAATTTTCAAGTTCTGGATAAGATAGATGATGTCATGAATGGATTATGAGTAGCCTTAATGAAATATAAAAAGGTTATACCTAAGAATAAAGGAAAGATAATATGGAATACCCATATTTGAAGGTTATTTACTTAGCGGTGAAGAATATGAACGCATCCTACCAATGGGATCATGGGCCTAAATTTTTCATCAATGGATTTGAGCTAAATAAAGAGAAGATATGAAATGTAGGTGGAAAAAAATATATAAGTCTAAGATCACAATCGATATCGCTCTCAAGTGCACTTGTTATAATAGGAATACACAGTATAGGGAATGGACTAGCCCTATGAGGATATGGATGCTCATTAAGTGTCATTCAATGATAAGGAAATATAGGTTTACAATGTATTAACCTTGAATCTTGTATTTAATGTGTTCAAATGAAGGTGCTTATTTGTTTTAAAGGTGTGATAAATTCTTTAGATTGCACTTGTCTTTGTAAGGCTTCGTTTAGAGGTGGTTTTGGTGTTTGTGCATATTTTGAAAAAAAATTAGAAAATGTAATGAAATTAAACTACTTGTTAAAATTAGATTATGAAAATAAAATAACTAAACACTATTGAAATAAAATAAATAGAGGTAAATGATTATTTTTATCATTTTATTGAACTTTTACATGCATTCAATACTAGAAACTGAAATCTAGACTAGAGTGCAAATGCTAATTTTCACCCTTTTCTAAATGCAAGTTGTTTCTTATATGCAAGAAAAATGAAAATATTTTTGTATTTTTAAATTATGAATTAATGAAAATATAATGTAATTAACTATTTTATAACATGAAAAAAAAGAAGATCAGATCCAAACCTCAGGGAATATAATCTCTAAGAATCTATAAATTATATTGTGTGTACAAGCTAGAAACTATTTTTGGTGTTTTGAATGATGGCACACTAAACTGAATGATTTTATATTGAATAAACATGAAATCAAATTTATAGTTTTGTTTTTGTTTTTTTTTTTTTTGTTTTTTTAAATTATTGATTTTATGATATAAAAATGTCATTCTTATTTCATGCAAAAGAAATAAATCAGGTCCAATATATCAACTTTCTTTTTCCAAGGTTTTTTTTTTAAGTTTTCTAGGTGTATATGTACTAATTTTCTTGTGAATGTAATATTTTTAAAACCTAATTTTTTTAAAAACTAAAAATGATTTATTTTATTCATATAAATTACCTAGTGTTTAGATGCAAATTACACTCTTTCAAAATGTCCTAGTATGTAGATGCAAAAAATAAAGATCTAAGATATTATTTTTGGTGTAGGAGAGATGAAAGAAATGAAGGTTTATTTTTCTATCTATGAATTTTTGGATTGAAAACTAATATAATGAACATGAAAAATAATATAAACTACTATAATCTATTAAATAAATAAACACAATTAAAATTAACAACCGCCAACCTAATCAAGATGAGATTAGCTACAAGAAAACTATTTTTGTAGTAAAAATTATCCTCAGGTTGCTAGATCCTTTATTTATTAATAAAAATATTAATATAAATCTCTAACAAAAGGATGAAAGGAAAATAATGAAATAAGGACACAATATTTGAAAATAAGAGAAACTAAAGAAGTGTTGGACTAATTCACATATATTAAATAATTGGTTATTTATTCATATGAATTACTCTCTCCCAAAATTGTTTAGAATAACCATAAAGATGATCAAAGGTGGGGAAAGTTTTTTAAAAATACTTAAATCATGTAGGCTTATGTTCTATAGAGCATGGAAACACCAATCTTCAATGGAAAATTCAAATCCAAAATTCATGTACTTGGAGCTTACAAGTGTGAGTTTAAGTGTTGGTTAGTTTAAAGTGGTATTGATATGTAAGTCATGAGGTGAGTTTAAATTCAACAAAAAGAAAATATGAAGAAAAACATAAAAATGCATGAAAAATCAACTCTCATGATATATTGTTGAAATCAGATCAACCATTATGTAACCACTACTATTTATAGATGTTGATTGCCTAAACATAAATTTATGTGATGAAATTACCATATTTCATTAAAAAAAATTAACAATTGATTATGGAACACCACAAAAATGACACTTTTATCAGTAATGAGTAGAAAACCACTACAGTGAAAGTGTTAATAATGTGGCAATGCCATAACTAGAAATTATAATTGAATCAAAGAAAGTAGCAGTTCTGTGATGAAGGATGCGATTCAAAAAATAAAGAAAAAATTATCAAAGAAATAAATAATTGGTATTTTCAAAGACAAAAATGAGAATAAAAGAGGTAGATAATGTTAGAGAGGACCAACTATGAGTAATGTTTTTATGATAATTGTATCATCATCATATGTTATAGAGTAAATATCACACCATGTAATTTTTAGGTCCACACATATTATCCCATTGGGTGTACATTTTGTCATGAATTGATGAGGGTGTGGTCCCAAGTAGTGGCATGTGAAAGACAAAGAGAGGGTTAGTGATACTTCCCTTGGTGGCACAACTAAGCTAGCAAGACTCCTTGTAACTTGGAGATAAAAGACGGAAATCTAGTATAGTTTAATGAAAAATCACAAAATGCATTACTTAATGAAAACATGGATGATATTACTTACCATTTACATGAGGATGAATATACAACATAAACCGTCTTGTTGGGGGACTAAATTTACATCCAATTATTATGTACATACAAAAATGAAAACACCATACAAACATGCTAAAAAAACACAAAACCATTAATGTTTTTTCACTTTGGACATAAATCACACTATTGCAACTACAATAGTATCCAAATCTAAAAATATTAGTTCAAAAAGGAAATTGTTAAAAATAGAAAGTTTTTAAATCATAATGACAAGTTTTAAAAGACTATATATCCAAAACATATCAATAATAGAAGTTATTTATACGAATTGGGTTTATAAATGTACAATTTTTGGGTTGATGATGATGAAATTGAGCCAAAAACAACCAAATCAATGAGAAAATAGAGGCTATGGTGAATATACCAGCTAGAAGTGGAGCAGGCCAATCCTAAGTAACATTTTACTACATTTGTGAATTTTTCCTAATTTATAAAAAATCATCAAAAATTCTCTTGGATATATTCATTATTTAATGATAAATGGGATTGGGGGACTGGGTAGACTAAAGATCAATTTTTGTTTAACTTAGGACTCCTTTGAGGATAAGTAGGCATATAGACATTTTTGCCCTAGATTATCACACATTTAGGGAGATCACTCACCTAAAGAGATAGATAATTCAGCTAGAGGCTTGTATGATGACTTTACAAGAGAAAATAAAATTAGAGGGAGGTTAAGATAATACAGATATTATTGAACATGTATACACATGCATACACTTTATTTTTGAAATGTTTGACTCACTTATCATCTAAGAAGGTGAATTATACTTGAATGTCCATTTATTTTCAAAAAATAGACATTATTATGATATATATGGAGACAGTATGGTTTATTTTATTGATCTCCTATAAAATGTTATGTGTTTTAATTTTCATTTATGCTTTTTAGTTTATGCACTTTAAGTGACAATGCATGTCTTGATATACAATATATATCTATGTTTTTGATAAAATGCTATGGAAAATACCTATATAAGTGACAATGAAATGTATTAAAATGATGGAATGTGATGAAAATGTCCAAATTTATGAATTCCCTAACATCTATTTTTGGTGATGAGTTTTTTCATTTACAAAACATACAACTTTCAAATTATAAAAAATGAATTAAAAGAAAAAGTAAGATATACATGAGATGATTGAAATTGAAAACTATACATCAAAAAAATTCACAAAAAAAAGGAAGGTGAACTAATCCTTATGATTAGAGGGGAAAATATACTTATTGAAAAACTCATAAAACACTAATTTTATTGGATTCATCTAGAGACTACTAGCCCTAAATTGATAAATAAGATAAAGTTATCATTTTTATCATAGGCATATAAATGATCTTTTTGAAGAAATGATTTTTTGGAAAATTTCTAATTTAGTGTTGGTTTTGCTCTTTTATTTTTCTTTGTGACCCCCTACACTTAGTCTCATGTGGCTAAGAAGACACATGGATTTATCACCAAAGGCTAGATGTAAGTGAGTAAGGACATATCTCTTAATATTAACCCCACAAAAATAGTAAGATATGAAGGATTCACACCAATGACTATCAAAGGGTGAGAGATGTGTAATTTTACTTTTTTATTTGCATAAGGTTTTAATTTTCATAACAATGTCTTTTTTTAAATCACATTTTTTTAAGGCCCTTAACCCAAATATTGGCCCCGAATAACCAATAGGATGCAAGGGATCATCACCTAAGACCAAGATAGGTGAGCAAGGTTAGCTTTTATTTAAAATGCTAATGTTTTCCTCTTAGAGGTCATTGTGAGAGGAGACTCTACCATGGGAAAGCTTCTAGACAAGGCTATAGGCTAGTGTTTTCATTTTTTTTTTTTTTTGATGTAGCTAAAGAGAGGTGTACTCCAATCATAACATTTGAGGCAAGAACCAATCTAATGTTGATTGTGATAATGTTTTCTAATGATAATAGGGTGATATGAAAAATGAAATGAGATGATAAGATACATTTTAAATATTTTTTCTATGTGAACTAACACCTAAGTAATCAACAATCATGACATTTGATATGCAAGATGAAATGCAAATAATAGAAAATTAAATACAATAAGGGAAATTTGAAATGCAATGAGTAGATGTAAAAATGTTTATAGTAAAAAGGGTTCATAGGTTCACTAAAATCCTTGTCTTTAAAATTTTAGAATCGGTAGAATCCATTCTAAAAATATTTAATCACTACTTAAGGGCCTAACTAGCTAAGTCTAAATTTATGACCTTCTCTTTTATTTTTGTCAATTGAATTGTCGAATCTAAGGATAAGGTCACCTTCATGTATAGGTTGATTTTGAGTATAATATTAAAACTCAAAATATCATTAATAATACATGATTACATTTATTTTTATTTTCACAATGTGCATATAATTGTAAAAAATAATAATAATGTACTATAATACTCATTATTAGTGCATACACACACACACACACACACACACACACACACACACACACACACACACACACACACACACACACACACACACACACACACACACACACACAAAGTTATTTACTAGAATATGGTAACTAACCTATTGGGAATGATGGTAACAAAAAGATAATCTTTCTAAAAACTATGATACTATCACAACATAAAAGGTCTATGAAAATAATGTAAAACAACCTATCTAATTATGCTAACATTCCCCCCCACACCATTCCCCCCACCCCAACCACCCCCCCCCCCCCCCCCCCCCCCCCTCACCCCGCCCCTTATTACATTTATTTTATAAACATCATATTTCCTGATAGTGGACTCCCCCCCCCCCCCCACCTTATTTCAAACACAGTAAAAAGTTTTTACACTCTCTGTGTAGCCTTCTCACCTTTGAAGTGGCATGCCATCCTTTTGGATTCATGGTCTTGGTGACACCTTGGTTTTTTCTTGTAGGATTACCATAAACATGGAAGTGACAGGATTGCATCTCTTTATTTAACACTTTTGATAGTTTCTTGGATTACCATGAACCCCTATGATTTTATATATATAGGCTGACCACAAACTTGGAGGTTATAGGAAGTCTCAACTATTTTATACACTTTGGTGCTTTCTCAAATTTCCACAAACCCTTTTCCAAGAACCAAGTGATACTTTAGTTCTTCTTCTCCTCACAATATTCTTCATCAGGTGATACCAAACTAGAAAATAATTCTCACTAATTTTATTGAAAAACCACACTGAACAATAAAACCATGCCACACATAACATAAAATAAACACACTAAAAAATGTTACCATTGCAATGATGCAACCCCATTTTAGGCAACTCATGAGAAGATGCCAATTATCCTCTAGCCTCTGTGTATCCTCCAACCTCTAGTATCAACTACTTAGTAAATTTGACAGTGAAGCTCAATTTACAATAACGGATATCCCACATAAGTGATAATGCATCCAATAAGATAATTTTTGACAATAATGACTCAACTACTGACTTAAAAAACTTCTACTATTTGGTAAAAATTGACACATTTTATTCTATATTTAACATACTCTTAAAAATGACTCTAGAAGAAAACTAAAACTTTAAATTATATAGATATAAACTAATTTTGACACTAATAACCCTAAATGATAAACATCAAATTACAACAAAATATTTCAAAACCTAATACCAAAAAAATAAAACTAAAAATTAAACAAATGATGTTTGACCAATTTAAAACAAAACCTAAATGTATTAAACAAACTAAAGACACTTAATTTTAAGTCTCATGAACAATTAAAACACACTCTTTGATGGTATGCACCAATAACATTGAAATTAATGACCGTATGAAGAAGACTCCTTTGACCCAACTGAAAGATGTGTTGGACTATGGAAGATCTAGTAACAACCTCCTATAATGTGTATCACATGCATAAGGTACATTAGAAATGATTTCCTTTACTCAAGGTTTTGCACTTATCTCATTTAGTAAATCATATAGTGTTTCACCTATCATCAAACATTAGATCATAGAACATAATGCACAACTTTAACAATAAGGATACATGCTAATTGTGATGCCATGGCATTTGGTGCAAAATAGACAATGTTACTAACTAAATAATTTTTACTAATACATTTCCTAGATTAGAAAATAATCATTTATAAATAGAGAGGATTTTATATCATGATTAGATTGGTGAACAACTTGAAGTAGACCTAAACTATACTTGGATAATAATATTAGAAAATGTGATGGTGGATGTCACAGATCTACATGTATGACACTTCTTACAAGTGCAAGATCCAGTTAAGTTAATGAGCAGGTCAAGGTGGTGGAATTGAGATTTAATGTAGGCTAAAAACCTTGAGCCACATAATACTCAAATAATTCCAAAGTTTTAATAAATATTACTGATTTAATCACATTAAGCTTCAAATGATTCAAATCCTTGATGCTATGAACATTACATGCAAAGGAATTGACCATAGATAAGTTTGAAACTTGTGTCTGAGATGGCCAATATAAAATAATAGAGATGGATGCATGGATATTGGAAAATATATATATGGGTACATAGGTCACCCAACTAAAGATATGGTAAGACTAGTACTTTGTCATTTATTATAGATCTAACTATAATTTATTATGGTTTTACATGATTAACTTATCAACAATGTCAAAGATCACAATGCATCATGATTAAATATAGGGTTATAAATAAATAGATTTTAAAAAATTGAGAAATAATCCAATGTTTATACATAACCTTGAAATAGGTGCAAAGTATCGATCCTAAGAAGTGATATAAGGCCAATATCAATGTAACAATCATATCTTCAATTTAAAGACTCTAATATTGAATTTCAAGGCTCTGATATAAATAATTTCATTGAATAATAATGTAGTACTATAATATTTATTATTAGTGCACATATATACAAAGTTATTTACTAAATATGTTAATTAACATGGATGGAATGGTGGTAACCAAAAGATAAACTATCTAAAAACTGTGATACTATCGTAATAGAAAAGGTCTAAGAAAATAATGTAAAATGGTATATCCAATTATGCTAACATAGATAATGGAATGCAAAAGATTTTTTAAATTCCATGGTCTATTTTATATAGTATCCTTCTTGTAAAGGAGTTTTTTAGACATATTGGTGTAGCTCAAAATACTGATGATAAGACATCGTTGACTCTGATTTTCCTATTATGTCTTTTTAGGGGAAAGTTTGTGACAACTTAGTGAGTATATCTATATGGTCCTTTTATCCCATAGGAAGGAGTGAGGACCCAAGATTTGGGATGCTTGGATAGTCATTAAATCTAATGTCGATATCTATAGTTCCTATGGTTACAGTACAAATCTTCTCCTCAAGAACTAGAATGGATGGGGAAGGACAAAAGGCATGGTTAATTATCTTAAGATATAAACTATAATTTGAAATAAAACTTACCCCTACATGATGGGGAATTAGATGATTGTGCTAATTATATGGATCATCAAGCTCTTTTAGGGTTTTTTCCTCCTACCGCAAGAGTTATATCATGCCGACATGGTTTTATGAAATAGTAGGGTTAAAATCCTCTAGGGAAAGAGATATGTGTGAGTATAAGTTATGATATTAGAAGGAAAATATAGGATATTAATTGATTCATATCTTTTCATAATAATAATTATCTTAGACATAGACTTGGTCAAGACAAAGGACACTGTAAGGGTTTTATTTTCTCTCTTTTATTTATGTTCTTCATTTGGTTAGAGCTTAATATGTTCAAAACCCCTATATAGGATAAATACCTTGATTGCCAAGGGATATTTATCTTCAACCAAATATGGGGGATTTACCAAACCATTTGTGGGTAAGTGATAATCAATGTACAACCATGGTTTTTTGTGTATGGTCATTTTAATGGCATCAAATTTCCTAGGGTCTCATGAGAAATGATGAATTTCCCTAAGTGGAGGAACTTGATTTGCTAGAACATGGTTAAAGGGATTACCTTCATCATGTGGATCCATAGTCTACCAAAGATCATGTTTTAACTTGTATCTCTATCAATCAATTAAATATTATATCAACATAATGGTAAGACCCAAAGTGACTAAAAGAACTATGTTTCCTATTGATGTAGACTTGAGGCTATCATAACATCACAAAGTATTCCTAATAGTAAAATAATTTTTTTCCATACTTGAGTTTATAAATAAATGAAAATGGCATTTTTTTATAGCTACCCCATCATCAATCATTGATCACTTTACGTAATTTGTATAGTTTCATACATTTATAAATAAGGATGGATCTCCCCTTTTGGCCACTTATGCACTTATGGTTAAGCGTCATAGATCAAAAAAGTAACTAACATATCTCAAATTTATTCTATGTTGTACCATATTCAAATAAATATAATTGATTTGAGCTTGTAATTGAGGTGTGACACTAGCCATATAAACCAATGTTAAGGCATCGAGTGTCATTGAATGATGGGAAAAATAATTTTTAATAAAGTATAAGAAAGAGATGGGGAAATATCTTTATGAGATCAAAAACTAAATTGTTATTCCTTATAAGTTTAGCGTTGTCATTAGTCTCCAAGAAATTTTCCATGTAATGGGTTTTGGGTTGATATTCTCTTATGCAAGTTATATTACTCACATTTTCCTTAGTTTGAAGTTACAAAATTCCAAACATGTAGGTTTTTAATTGTGATCTTAATTAGGGAGTGGCATTAAGGCTGACTATACTAGAGTTATAGGCCTTGACATTAGCCGGTACAGGTAGGTTAGTTTCACTACCCTATAGTTTGTTATGTATGGTGCATTATTGATGGTCTATAAATGGGTTTTATTAAAATTCCCAAGTTAATATTTGTAGGTGATATAGGAATGGTTGATTAGGATTGATAGTTTCCATTGACATTCCCTAACAACATTTTTATAAATATTTGTTATGGTTCCTAAGGATTATTACAATGAGTTTGTTACATTATGTGCATGCATGATTTTCATGTCCAGACACTCTATGAAAAAGTAAGTAGACATTAGTATCATTTTGGTTTGGAATGACTATCTTTCCATGGGTTTCATAGGTTATGGGATTATTTTCAATGGCTACTATATCTACTTGATTGATTTGAATAGTAATTTCATGTGCTTTTTCATATGACCAATAGGATAATTTTTGCATGTATTCTTTATCACCATGATTATTTGTTTTAATAAGTGATAATATAGTTCCCTTTGGTCCATGTACAATGTATTTGAAAATGTGTATGAGACTTGCCACTATATTTTAATGAAATAGGTAGTAAATATGTTGTGTTCTTCATTGATATACAAAAATTATCATATGCCAGTCTTTAAGATTTTTTTCATATTAAAAGATTTGAAAAACTTGGCCATGAGTTGGAAAAAATAATGAATAGACCCCTAAAGTACAAGATAATACCAATCAGGGGTGATTCCTTCAAGGATTTTTGGAAATAGTTTTTCAACCACCCCATCCCAAGGTAATAACTCTCAAATAAAACTAGTGTATGCCTTGACATGTGTGTTAGGACCTCATTATCCATTTAATTTGTGGAGGTGAAATATGGGATGTGGTAGGATAACTATTTGTATCCTATGATCAAGGGGTTTTTTTAAGTATTCAATGTATGTACCCATCACTTTGAAGTCTATTATAGGCAAGGTGAAATAAGATTGAATGGGTGGGGTTAGATACATGTTACTCATGTAGCTGATGGGAATAAAATAGGGTGCTTGGTAAGGTAGTGTGGAGTAGGCCAAAAATTAATTATCCAACTAAGTGTATTTTGAGAACACATGATAGTATGAAGGAAAAGTGTTAGATGGAATGTTGGGTGATTTTTGGGGAAGAGTATATGTGGGTGATATATAATTCAAAGGGACACAAGGTGGAAAATTATTGGCCATTATATAGTTAGAAGTTTAGATGTAGATACTTCTCATAGGATGTGATAAGGGAGTTGGTATGACAGAGGAATGTTATAAGTAGTAGGATTATGGATGCCATGATAAGGATATCCCAAAGATATTGGTTTGAAGCATAATTTATAAGTGGTAGGTTAAATGGATACAATTTTACTTGGTAAGTTAACATTATGGTAGGAATATGAGATGAATGAACTTAATTAGAGATATTGGTTTCCATCCCTTGATTTAGAGAGGCTTGGTTACTCTCTAAATCTTGAATTCCACCCACCAAGGTTGAGATGAGTTCATTCAAAGAAAGGAATGGTGGTTCTGCTGACCTCTTTGGTAATAACCACATTAGGTATGATTTGACAACCACCATTATATTTATTCATGTAAGAGGCCTCTGGAAGGGCAATTGGGTGTTTCTTATGAGTTGGTGATGGTGTGGTTGTTGGGAGAAGGATGCAAAGGATTTTTTAGTCTACTTAGTCCATCTTCCAAATTGTACATTTTATCATTGTATTAGTCATATCTTAGTGTACTTTAGGCATCTAGGATTTGTAGGGTAATTGATGATTGGGTTACAATGTGAGTGTTGGTCCCGCTTACATTGGTGAAGAAGATGTTGATAGAGTCATGTTAAGTGTTATATGTTTCAATGGATATCATAGATCATGAATCACTACCCTTGATCTAGTTTATGAGTTGAAGGGGTTGTTTTGATATTAGGATTTCATTTTTGGGGAGGATTTTTGTTATTCCAACTATGAAGGGGAGATTTTACACTAGGGTGAAAAATCTTCATATAAGATTCAAATACTATGGCTCTCTTAATGATTTCATGATTATACATATTCAAGGAGTATATGATACTCTTGAAATATGAATGAAAATAAAAAAGTGGAGACAATAGATAAAAGAATGATGTGCAAAATGATATGCCTTTCACTTCATGTTCATCAATTTTTATGTATGTGAAAAACACATGCTGACCTATACACATAACTTATTGAGGTCTAGCAAGACAACTAATGTAATGGATGGATGATGGGTATCCTAAGTGAAATATGATAAGGTTAGATCTAAGGACAAAGGAAATATAATATGTAAGACTCATATTTAAAGTGTATTTACTTAGCAGGGAAGAATACAAAGGGGACCTATCAATGGAACTAAAGGCTTAAATTATTTGCCTAAGGATTCAAGCTAACTATAGATAATATATTAAATGTGGATGAAACAAATTACGTAAATCCTAAGCTTAAAATTTTTATTTCTCTCAAATACACTCGTTGGAGTAGGAGAAAGTACTCTAGGGAATGGAATAGATCTATGAGGATGTGGATCTTTAGTTAGCGTCATCCATTTGTAAGAAAAGATTGTTTAGGAATGTGTTTAACATGAATCTTATATTTAATATGTTGAATGGAATGTGTTTGTTATTTTGAAAGGTGGGAATAAGGATTTGAATTACATGGGTTTAAAGGTTGTTTTAGTACTCTTGTCCTTTTTGATAAGTTTTTAGAAAATAAAATGAAATTAAACTTCTTTTTTTAAAATTAAGGAACTAAATTCTACTTATTTGTGTGTGTGTGTGTGTGTGTGTGTGTGTGTGTGTGTGTGTGTGTGTGTGTGTGTGTGTGTGTGTGTGTGTGTGTGTGTGTGTGTGTGTGTGTGTGTGTGTGTGTGTGTGTGTGTGTGTGTGTGTGTGTGTGTGTGTGTGTGTGTGTGTGTGTGTGTGTCTGTGTCTGTGTGTGTGTGTGTGTGTGTGTGTAAAATAGAGAGAGAGAGAGAGAGAGAGAGAGAGAGAATTATTTTTATCCTTTTATTGAACTTATTTGATGCACACAATACTAGAAAATGAAATCTAGATAATTTTTACCCTTTTCTAGATCCAAGTTATTGCCTATATACAAGATAAATGAAAATATTCTTTTCTATTTTGTGATTAAGAAATAATAAAATTTAATATTTTATGACATGAAAAAAATATATGCAATCCCTAAGGATTTCAATTTCCAAGTATCAAAAATCATTTTGTCCATGCAAGCTAAAAACAAGTTTTCATTATTATGCTTGATTACACAATGAAATGAATTATTTTATATTTCACAAAGATGAAATGGAAGTTTTTTAATTTTATGATATAAAAACAAATTTCATATTTCATTAAAATTAAGTTAATCATGTCCAAGCTATCAACTTTATTTTACTTAGGTTTTCATATAATTATCTAGATATATGTGTATTTATGTTGTCATGAATGCAAGCTTCTTAAAAAATGAAAATAATTTGTTGTAAAACTTAAAATTATTTATTTTATTCCTAAAATTTACCTAGTTTTTGGATTCAAACTTCATGCTTTCAAAATATTTTAATAAGTAAATGCAAATAGTAAAGATATAAACTATTTTCTTTGGCATAATGGAGAGGAGAGAAAGAAATATTTTCTTTCATATCTATGACATTTTGGAATGAAAAAAAATTTAATGAATATAAATAGTCTAAAATAATCTAATTTAATAAATGAATATATAAAACTAAAATTGTAAACCCCCAACTTGATCAAGCTGAGACAATTTGGAAGCAAATATTTATTGGAGTAAAATACATCCTTAGGTAACTAGTTCTTTGATTGATCAATCATAACCCTTAGATATCACTGAAAAAATGGTGAATGGGAAAGAATGAAATAAGGACAATCTTTGTTAATAATATCAATTGAGGAGGAATTGGCTGGATTCAAAGATAGTAAATAATTGGTTGTTGATTCATATAAAATTTTCTCTCAAATATCTATGTAAAATGACCATGAAGATGACCAAAAGGTGGATCAAAATATTTTTAAAAAATTAAATATGGTAGGATAGGGTTTTATAGAGTTTTAAAATACTAATCTTCAATGCAAAATTCATACCGAGAATTTACTTAAAACTAAGATACTTGTAAGAGAAGAATGGAGCTTGGAAGGGTGAATTTAACTCTTAGCTAGCTGAAATTTAAATTTGAGAAGGATTGAGAGTGATAAAAACAAGAGTCGGGGTGACATAGTCATGAGCAAAACTCAAAATGAAAAAGAGTAAAATTTGAATAAAAACATGTAAAAAACATGAAAATATCAATTCTCAGGCTGTATTTTCTAAAAGGGATAAACCATGATAGCACCATCATTATTTCTAGGTGATGATTACATAATGACCATTTTATGTGATGAAATTAGCATATTCTATAAAGAAACCAATATATTTTATTATGGAACAAGTACAAAACTGACACTTTTATTAGTGACAATTACAAAACTACCATAGTGGAAGTGTCACCAATGGGGCAGTTCTATAACAAAGTGGTGGTTGTGTTAGGGAATGTGGTGGCTCTATCATGGAGTAAATTAAAATATAAAGCAAACAAGTATCAAATAAATAAATTATTGATGTTTAAAAATACTAAACATAGAATAAAAGAGGTAGATAATGTCAAAGAGGAATTTGTTTGACCATTTTTTTGGAGATCATTGCATCATCATTGGACATTATAGTGTAAATGTCATATAGTGAAATTTTTGGGTAGATACACTACACTGCCCAAAATGCTTAAATAATAACCATAACCTGCAAGTGATTCAGAAAGCATAAATCACAAAAAAAATATTAGTGTCACCAAGATTTTCATGCAAAATTATTTTTCACCAATGGTGGCCACATAAAACCAAACAATCAAAACAAAACAAATATGTGAAAAAAACATTAAGTGTTTTAAATCTACTTAATAAAATGAATCTTGCCCCATATTATTATAGATAGGATAGGAATATGACACCATTGATATACCATTTAGTTATGATTACTATCATGTTTTATCTTATATATCCTTAATAATATTGTATTGGATCAAAAAGAAAAAGATATTTATTATTGTTATAATAAATAAAAACTTTGTTAATGTTATTTTATTGTTATCTCCTCCAACCATAGAAGTATAATAATGAGTTTGGTACATGTTCAATAAGTATATGATTCTGAATGGGTTCCAATATTATACACTGACGATGAGATGAGTTAGTGAGGGTTTTCACCAAGTCTACTAGGTTGTCATCTCAGTTAACATAGTTTAAGTGAGAGATCCATCAAGTAAATTTTTAGTAAGCATATGCCTTGATAAAATATTAGTATTGAGGTTCACTTTAAGTGTAACTAAATATATGACACATTGGATGCATTAGTACTTAACACTTTATGCATATGTGGCATAAACACAAAAGGGCATTAAGGGTTATGAGGACCATCATCCATGTATACATACATAGGAAATAAAATAAGAATAAATTTTTAAAATGACTCCATGGTCACCAAAGTAAAATTTAATTATAATATTGTTATTATAATTACATGACCACTAAGAAGGCAACCATGGGTCACTTATTGAAAGAGCCATATACCCAATGAATGAGGAAAAAGATGAATACAAGGTTCCCATTTGATAAAAAGTGTAAAACCATATTAATGTGAACTGTAATCCATTTAGTGAATCCAAAATGGATATTTAAGAAATGAATAATAAATTTAAGGTGATGGTGGACAATAGTCTCACAACAAATGAATGACAAAGTGATAGTTATGTGCACTATTAAAAGAGTCATTGGCAAGTAAGAGGATTATGACAACAAATACAATTATTTTTTGGGGTATTTTTAAGCCTAACTTACCAACACACTCTACTCTTACACGAAATTCATGCAAACCCCAAACATTAATCTTGGTTGTGCTAGCATACCATGCAATGTAAGCCTTGCATGCTCACTCAAATGTAGAGAGAGACTATTAAGCTTCTATAAAGATAATATACAATGATTTGAATTTTATGTCTTGCATTACGATTAAAATAAAAATTAATGAACATTTATACTAGATTACACAATATTTTCACTAATACATAGGTACTTAACTATAACACAATACAAAACTCATAACGAAATACATTTATATTATACCCAAATCTATACATATTCACTAATATACTGATATACCAAAGAAGTACAAGTAAAAATATAAGAATATCATGGCATTATGACAACAAAAATATCATAAAAATATATTACAAAGAACAACCTCCTTTTTAATCTAATGGAGGGGGTATTTATACATGTTCATACCACCTATTTATAACTATAAACAATAATTGAGTGTCCATGCTTGGTGAAACTATTTGACTATAATTAGTATACTTTATTAAAAAATTAATTGGCACTGACCCATACATAATGATAGATATTTTCCATCATGTGTTATATCCTCATAGTCGGTGTGGTCATTATATCTCCAGCTGACTCACTCTAGTTGGTTTAGCATTCTATCCTTTTGCACCCCATGCTTTATGAAATTATCTTCCTCATTCTTGTGCTCTACATTTTGTACTACTTTATGACTTGGTCTAATTATTCCAACTCTTATAGACTTATGTCCATGTGTGCCTATTCATCTGGCCATACTTCTCTCATCCTACACTTAATAAATAAAAACATGGGGTGACGTTCTTCACAAACATGCCTATCTTGACGCTTGAACATTCTGATATATTTCACCTTCCATGCACATTCTTCCTCTTTTACTCCTACATGCATCCATACTTAAACAAAATGTTGGGTTTAACATCACCCCATACTAATGTTGTTGGATATCATTAGAAATCATTATTTTGTTGAATCGAATAATTCAGGGTCATCCTGATTCTTCTCCTCTTCAATGGTCCTTGTGATGCTTATTACTTACATGTCCAATCCCTTTTATGCTAGACAGAGTTCTTCAGCTTATTGTTGTACATTAATTATTTTATCAGTGGATTTATTTATTTTTTCCTCATGAATGCTTTCTTCATCGATGGTTTTCAATTAAAGCTCCAACAAAGATCACTCAATCTACTATTTCACACTTATTGTTCAAACCATTTATTTAACCTCTTAGAAAAGAAATTGCATTCCTCCTTTTTTTTGTAAAAAATTGGGCTACTTGTTCACTCTTCTCTTAATTTTATTTACGGATTCGGATATTTATTATTATTTTTTTCCACAATAAATTTCAAAATATTTGCTCTACCATTGTTGCACTTTTTGAGATCTTATTTAATGTGTCTTCACAATTCTAAATTGCTCAACAAATTTAAAATATATTTTATAAAATTCTCCGTGTACATCCCCGATACTTGTCCCTCTTTGTAGGAGCTATTCAATTATTATATCCAACATTTCCATGTGCTTGGTCTGAGCTATGTTTACTCCATTTAGTAGGTTTGGCTACTCCTTAATGACCTATTCACATAAATTCAAGGATTTATACTCCATGGAATCCACTTTGGGCTCCAATACTAATTTATTCTCTTGTTATTCCTCCATCAAACTTTGATCTTTGGCACATTTCTTCTCTTCCTCTTCCAGCAGTTCCAACACTTCGATTATTATGTGGCTTTGTTTCTTGTAGGTTGTGTTGTTCATTAAATGTTTCCTTACAACATCTGAAGTTAATTTTACCAACATTCTCCCTAATTTCATGTCTCTAATGTTCATGGGATTCACAAAAAACGAGTTGTTCCCTTCATTGGATTTCGGTGAAGGATTTAATCCCATAGTCGTAGAAACATTAAATAGTGGTTCATTTCTATGAGTGTCCAAGACAAAATGCATTCACTTTTGGGTTTTTGTTGTGTCTTACGTGGTCTTCATAATAATCCACATGTTTATTTATTCATCTCTCATGCTATCCCAGACATTGGTAGCGATGGTTAACTCTTATATGCTTTGCCCTTTTTTAGTCGTCTTTCTATCTTCTTCTTATCCTTCTACTTATGACTCTTGTAGTTTTGGCTCCTATCTAATTGATTTATTTTATTTTATTGGGGTTTTTACAAGCTTTTCATGCTCTCAAACTCCATTTCATGCTTTTGTCCTTCCCTTGTTCTTGATTTTATCTCCCATCTTTTTTGCTTCATGTTCCTTTTACCTAGAACTCACAGAGTCTTGTGCTTCTAACTTTATTTCTAGTTTCACATGTTGTTCCATCCTTATTTTGGTATGCATTGATACTATGGTGATTTCCTTTCATAGTCCACATTTGTTTCATTTCATATAATATTATGTGGAAAAGGTGGCCTTATGTCAATAGAATCTGACTGTAAAAGTAGTTGTTTCATTTTCTCCTAATGCATGCTTGATGGAATAAACCATAGAAAAAATCAGAGGAAACAAATCAAATAGATTGAAATATAAAAATCAAATATAGAATAGATAAATTTCATTAATAATCAGCCAAAATCAATACACAGTCTTTATCCTCTATGCTAGTAGAGGTACGTAGCACTCATTCATCTATTTTCAACATACAAAATAACAGAGCTTCCCTGCTTATCTTTTTCTTCATACAAAAGTAAAGTATGTTAACAATGATAGATATATCTTTTTTTGGGGTTGCTTTTTCATTGTAAGTATCTCAAAGTAGCATGAAAGAGAGAGAGAAAAGATATTAAATGTAGTCCATAAATATAGCTATAAATAGGAGATATATGAGGATATTTGCAAGATTTAAAACATTAAGACTTGTCAAGGGATAAATATGAGTTGGTGGCACAACTAGAAAGTGGGAAATGTGGCAAGGGAGATTAATTATTCTCTATTGACTTGTAAGTTCATGTCTTCCAATACTACTTAATCTTCACTACCATGGAAAGTGGGAAATGTGGCAAGGGAGGTTAATTATTCTTTATTGACTTGTAGGTCCATGTCTGACAACACTCCCTCCTAATCTTCAATACCATGTAAATCATTGATGCCTATACTTTCTCCAAGATGCTCAAACATGTTCTTTGCAAGTTGATTTGTAAATATGTCTACAAGTTGTTCTTCTGACATGTAAAACTCAAGGTCATTGTTCACCAATTCATGAATAAAGTGATATCTAGTATCAATATGTTTGTTGTGTTTATGAAATGCATGATTTTTAGATAATGCAATGTCCAAATTGTTATCACAATATATCTTTGTAGCTTCTTCTTGAGTATGCATAAAATATGAAAGTACTCTCCTCATCCAAACTATTTGACAAGTTGTTGATGTGGCTGCAACATATTCCACTTCGAAAAGTGTAATAATTAGGTGCTTCTTTGATTCCCAAGGGATAGCACCCGATCCAAGCTAAAAAAATATATCCTAAAGTGATTTCTATATCATCCATGCTACCTCTCCAGTCACTATCTATATAAGCAATTAGATTGAAGTCATTTTATGGTATATACATGATTCCAAAACTCTTTGTTCCAACTATATATTTTAGTATTCTTTTCTCAGCTTTCCAATGAGACTCTTTTGCATTGTCCATGAATCTTGAGATAAGACTAAGTTCATATATAATGTCCAATCCTTTGATAGATAGACATATGAGACTACCTACTAACCTCTTGAATAAAGTTGTATCAACACTTGAATTTTTGTCCTCCTTGCTAGGTTTTAAATCCAATCGAACTGGTGTAGGAGCTGAATTTACATTCAACATCTTGAACCTTTTCAACAAATCATTAGCATACTTTTATTGATATATGAAAATTTATTGCTTGGATTGATTTACTTTTATGCCATAAAAATATCTCATAAACCATAAACCAATCATCTCAAACTTAGTTTCCATGGCTGCCTTAAATGATTCAGTTGACAAGTTTATGCTAAAAATCAAGTCATCCACATACATACCATCAAGATTTATCCTTCTTCATTAACTTTTACATACAAAGTTGGTTCACTGCCACATTTGCTAAATCCATTGTTCACAAAATATGAATCTATTCTACTATATCAAGCTCTAGAAGCTTGATTTAATCTATATGAGGCCCTTTTTTTACTTGTAAACATTATGCTCTTCTCCATGAACTTCATAACTAAGTGTATTTTTCTATAAACTTTCTCTTTCAAAATTCCATTCTAGGATGTTGATTTGACTTCCATTTGATAAACCTTCCAACTATTTTAGGCTAGAGTAGATAACACCATTCTAACAGTGTCAACTCTTTCTACAGGTGTAAGGTTTCATTGTAATCTATGCATGGTTGTTGTGTGAATCCCTTAGCTACTAGGCTTTTTTTGTGTTTCTCAACTTTGCCATCTGCATTAAACTTTGTTTTGTAAACCCATTTTACTCCAATCACGTCCTTTCCTTTAGGAAGTTATAAAATATCTTATGTTTGATTCTTTTCAATTGATTGAATTTCTTCATTGGATTAACTTGTCTTTAGAATGTAAAATCACAACATAAATCCATATATTTAGCTTCTTGTGACTCATCATATATCTCTTTTATACTATTGGTCTTTTTTGAAGTGTTTATTGACTGTGATCTCAATGATGCAAATGTTGGATTAGATGATTCACTGATGTTATTACTAGTTGGAGTAAATGGATTTAGAGTGTTAGATGCCTTAGAAGGCATTGTAGGAACATTTTATTATAGAGATTGAGGAACATTTACTTATGTATCATCTTCTACCATCTCATTTTCATGTGGTATGCTTATTGTAATTGATGTTGTTTTGTCAATGTTTCCATCCCATGCGTCTTCTTCAACAAATTCTACATCATGGCTGATTATTAACTTCTTTGTAATCAGATTGTATAACTTGTATGCTTTGAATTATTCACTATATCCCACAAAAATAAACTTTTCACATCTATCATCCAACTTATTTCTCAATTCTTGAGGTATTAAGGAATATGCTACACATCCAAATACTCTCAAATGTAAAACACTATGTTTCTTCCTATTCCAAACTTCTTATGGTATATTATTTATCACTACTTTTGTTGGACCCCTATTCAAAATGTATACTACACATGCAACCACTTTAGGTCAATATTCATTTGGAAGATGCTTAGATTTTATTATTCTTTGTGTCATTTCCATAATTATCCTATTATTTCCTTATGGTACTCCATTTTGTTGAATTGTATATCTTGTTACGAATTATTTTTTTATTCCATTTGCCTTGCAAAAAAGTATAAAATCATTTGATATGTATTCACCACCTCGATTAGTTCTCAATATTTTGACATAGTATCCACTTCCTTTTCCACTTTTTCCTTGAACTCCTTAAAATTATCAAACACATATGATTTGTTTTTAAATAAATATACCCAAGTTTTAGGGTTGAAATCATTAGTAAATGTCAAAAAATATAGATTTCCACTTATGAATGGTGTTTTCATCGGTCCATAAAGTTCTAAATGAATTATTTCAATTGGATGCCTTACCCTATAATATTTCCAAACTAATTTTTTTTTCTATGTTGATTTTCTAGTATGAAACTCTCACATGTTATTTTAAGTGGTTTTATTGGTGGCAATCCATATACCATTCTCTTTCTATATGATAGTTGTAAACTTCTAAAGTTTAGTAGCCCAAATCTTAAGTACCATAACCAATATTGATCCTTGAATGAAATTCTAAATGTTGATTCAACAATTGTTTGTAATCCTTAAGGTTATAAATATATTTCACTTTAGATCTTAAGAGGAAACATTCTATTTCTCATCATTTCAACCTTTGAAATTAACCCATTAGTAGGCTTCTTGTCCAAATCACACATTCTCCATTCTTATAGTGTATCCTATACCCTTTTTACACCAACTGACCAATGCATATTAAATTGTGTTGCAATCTAGGAACATAATATACATCACGGATATGTTTCTTTTCACCTTATTTTATTCTTATGTTAATTGATCTTTTCCCCATGACTGATACTTGATGATCATTTCCTTAATTTATTTCTGATTTTACAAAATCATTTATTGTTTCAAACGACTCCTTACTTTCACTCATATGATTGTTACACCCAATATCAAATAACCATACTTTTTTTGAGCTCTCTTTGCAATATTACATGTTATCAACATTGTTTTTTTTCACTAGTGATGGGTTAGTTTTCATTTGTAAAGTTTGCCTTTTGTTTATTCATATCATATTGTCTTTTTCTACATTTAGATGTAAAATACTAAAATCTTTTATAATAATAACATTGGATGTTTGATTTATCATACCTTTCTCCTTGATGTTAACTATGAAAATGATTGTTTCCTCTTCTTCTTGATGGTGTGAAAGATCTATGTGGGATTGATGTTGGTCCACCTTCAAATTCACTAGATTCTCTACCTCATGTTGGTGAAAAATGATCCATGACTCTATTGTAATTTGATCTTCATCTTGTTCTATTAACTAAAAGTTGAGTTTTGAATCCATTTTCCAATGAAGATGACCCTAAATGGTTTATCCTTTGCTCATGTGACAACAATGACCCAATTAATTCATCAATTGATAACTGAGTTAAATCCTTAGATTCTTCAATGAACACTATAACTAAATCAAATTTTATAGGAAAACTTCTAAGTATTTGTTCTACAACATTCTAGTCCTTCATATTCTCACCATGAGTTCTTATTTGATTTGTAATGGCCAATACATGTGAAAAGAATGATTCTAAATTTTCTGATTCTTTCATATGAATATTCTCAAAATACCTCCTAAGTATTTACAATTTGGTAGTTTTAATATTGTTTGTACCTTGTTATGTTGTTTGTAGGGTCTCTCATGCTTTATTTGACCTTGTAGTAGTTGCAACCCTTAGAAATATTGATTTTTCCATGAATTGATGAATAGAAAACAATGTTTTAGCATCTTTTTTTAATTCTTTTTGACTAGGTCCTTCTATGCTTGTGACAATGCCTGATATGCCTATTAGTTTACCGGTTCAAGGAACCCATTTTCAACTAATTCCCAAATATCTTGTGAATATAATGAGGTTTTCATTTTATACTCAAAAAATCATGATTTTTCCTATTAAAAATTGGTATTTGGGGTTGTGAAATGGTACCAATTATTTGTGTCATGGCTTATCCAAAAGCTAATCCCCATCTATTTACTTTCCAGTTTTAGAGTTTGTCCTTCACCCTTTCAATTCTTTGTTTCAGCTAATGGATCTCCTATAATCTTTGATTATATACCAAAAAGTTAACTTTATCTCTTTCCTTGGTCTACTAGCTACAAGATCTAATACCAGTTTCATGGAATGAACCCACAAAAACATAGAGAAAATAAAGGATATATATTGACATATCAAAATAAAATATAGAACAAATAAATTTCATTAATAATATGCCAAAATAAATACAAATTCTTTATCCCTTATGCTAGTATATGTGTGCATCACTCAGTCATCTTTTTTCTACATAAAAATAATATATCTTTGATGTTTATCTTTTTATTCATACAAAAATAAAGTATGTTAACAATGATAGATATATCGATTTTTTTCATTTCCTTTCACTGCAAGTCTCTCAAAGTATCGAGAGAGAGAGAGAGAGAGAGAGAGAGAGAAAGAGAGAGAGAGAGAGAGAGAGAGAAATAGAGAGAGAGAAATATTAAATGCAGTCCATAAATAAAATTGCAAATAGGTGATATGTGAGGATATTTACAAGATTTAAAACATTAATAATTATTAGGAGATAAATTAGATTTGGTGGCATAGATGGAAGGTGAGAAATGTGGTAGGGGAGATTAATTATTCTCTATTGACTTGTAGGTCCATGTCTGCCATTAATGCCCTTAGGCTATAATTTGTATAAAATTTATTTCAAATGAAATAGAGGCCACAACTTATTTCTATTTATTTTATCATTTTTTAGGAGGCAACTTTTGAGTTAGTTGTAAATGATATTTCATATTGGCCTTGCAGTCATGTGTTGATGCTCTTTCTCTTAGGCTTGATGATGTAATAGATCTTTTTTGTCTACCCCTCTATGACAATGGTTTATATGCATTGAAAAGGAATCCAATGATATCCTAATCATTATATTATTTTATCACATACTCCCCTATGCATATATATATTTGGCATGAAGTATGTGGATATAGAGATCTATCATTTACACATCCATGGTTATCGTATGTGTATTGAAGATGCAATTCATCACATTGACAAAACTTTGCACTATATATCCACATGGAAACTTAAACCAACCTGACACATTTATGTTATCGAAATTGATCTATGCCAATGAATAATGATGCATTATAGTGAATTTGGTTGGATTCTTCACCATATCTATTACTAATCTTGGAATGTGCCAATCATCCCATATTGCTTCTTTTAACTACACAAACCACCTATCCACACTTGATTATATGTTCATTCTTGAGAAAATGAATAATAATCTATCCTCCTACACATATGAGATTAAGGAATATATCAAATCTTCAACATTTCCTAAATAAAGGTGCTCATATAGTTAGATAACTTTGAATTTATCCATTTTTATTCCTAACATAGTCATCATATAGAGCATTCACCTCAGGCATCTTATTTATGGTGTTAACCATGTATTCACTCATCAAATTGGCCTCATTTACCCCTCTAAAATGGTTTTAATCCTCTAACTTACATCACTCAAATTTTGACCCCCATTCCTCATCTAGAGTTTCACCCTTAGGAAAATGCATCTATGTGAAGCTCATCCTTTCTAGCCTTGTTTTAATTTTTTCTTGTGGTTCATTATATGTATATTTATTTCCCTTATTCCTAGGCACCCTCTTTCTCTTCTTTGTCACTAATGCATTTTTGGTCTATTGGATAGTCATTTGAATTTTCACTACTTTTGCACCTTACGATTATGCTACTACTTCATCCACTTATTCTCTAATGATGGTTGAATTAACCTCAACTTGCATACTAATTAATCCTTCCCCTACATCTTCCATGATGGTCATTCCAAAATATTCATTGATGACCTGAAATTATATCTTATAATCAGCCTAAAACCCATTTGGCACACCATTGGCTTTCCTACTTGGCGTAATGCTTGAATCTTGACTAGCACATATAATCATTGATTTTTTTGTTTTAAGACATGGATTCAAGCTTACCTTCATAATAATGGTAGTCTATGACCTATAAAAAACTAGAACTCAATAAATTCCTCTTATTTTTTCACTAAAGAGCCTCAATCATTAGTGATTTTTTTTGTAATTCCACCAAGATCTCATTTTTATTTTTCAAATGGTGTTTCGTAGTTTCTCTTAGCTCAAATTGAATATATCTTTTTTTTTCATTTTTTCATTCTTTTTGGGGCTCTAAATATTTATTGATATGAAAGTGGTTAAAATGGCATGCATTTATCCTCTTATATTGCTTGGTACATTTTTAGGCAATGTCTTAATGATTCACATGCTCAAGCTTTTAATGATACCAACTTTTCATTAACTACTATTACATGTCATTTGTTAACCACAAACATTCAAATTTTAATTATTTATGAGTTACATCATTTTAAATTATTACTTTTTTTGGTGAAATATTCACCTTGTGTACTTTTCCCTTTTGTATTCTTAGGAACTATGTTTCCATTCCTCTTGCATGATTCCTTACCTCATATTTATTTCATATCAAGTCAATCTAAACTTCAAATCTATCCCTGTCACTCTTTATATCCCATGTCACACTTACTTAACTTGTCATTTTATTTTACACCACATTATACTCCCTTAAGACCCACTAAATCCCTCACTGGTCCTCTAATATGAAGAAAAGTTTTGTGTATAAGACCTATTGTTTGATAAAAAATGTGTTGAAATTGTAAATGATCAAAGGTAATTATTTCAATCCATGGATAGTACGATCAAAATTTGAACCCTTGAGACAAGACAAAGCATTTTCCAAATTTTACAACTTATCATAAAGGAAAATAATATGACATTGCCTTATATAGAATTTATTTGTTCACCTAATATATTAGTAAAAATAATGGTTTTGATTATTACTATCTACTATACCAACTTACTAAACTACATTATAACATAAAACCCACTACAATACAGAGGAATGTAGACAATATATTTGTTGTATGCCTAATTCATTATCATCCTATTATATTCTAATAAAGGTATCTATTGAGATGACTGACATTTAAATGTACATTAATAAATTCAACATATAAGGTTTAAAAATTGCACACCCTAGTCTCCAAAGTATCATGTATCACATATGTCCCAAACCATTAGCTTTGACACTTTATGATGTTCTTTAGCTACATAGAATCATATAACAAAACAAGGGAACTTTTATTCAATACGATTTTATTTATTTGTTTATCATACCCTAGAAGCAATTTATAACCAATGATCAAAGGTAAACTTATCATCCAATTGAACTATATCTTCCAATCATTCATCCAGTGATTCTTGATCATCTATCCATCTTATGCACCAATAATGGGACTTGAAACTCCATCGGTAGTAATGCCTCAATATCAAACACTAACTAAAAGAGTGTAGTGATGTTACTATGATTTTAAGTTGTTTGGTAAGCTTATAATACCATCTATATATGATCATTATAGTATATTATCCCAAAATAATGTTTCTTTTTTAATGTATTCTCTAGGATTTTTATAAGGGATTATGTAGTTACATTCACTTGGGGATGATAAAGGGTTGTCTTTTGATGATAAATCATGAAATTAGATACCAATATATAGTATTATTAGTGAAGTGTGCCCTTTGGTGTATCGTTAGGCCTATAAGGAACACATACTAAGTAATCGCATTCTCCCATAAAAATCACATTGTGGTTGTTGCCATATAATTCTCAATTTTTGCTCCTTCCCACATCATAAAATAGTCAGTTGCAACGATGATATAATATGCATCATGATAAATTGGTACCATAAAATCAATATGTCATTTCTTAGAGGTATATTGTGCCAAGATATGAATCCAAGGTATTTCATCCCATTCTTTTATCTTTTCAGTGCTTTGGCATGTGTCACATTTATTTTGCATTCTAAAATAAAGTGGGCCACCATAGGCTAGAAAGAATAATCTTGTGCACAATGGATTTTGTAGTAAAATGGCCATTTTATATTACTTCATGACCTTCATAAAATATCCTTGGGAGTTATTTATCAAGTACACATATGCACAAAACCTCATCACACCACATTTTATAAATTTTCTCTTCAATAAGATGAGATAGGGTAATAGACACAACCAATTTCTTGTTTTCATTGGTTTAAAGGTGGTTATGAGCAATGATAATTGTTATCAAATTATTTACATCTTCAATGTATTATATAACACTTTAAATATTATATAATTAAGCATTGGTAAATCCATCTCCAATGTTTCTTCTCTATTAATTATGCATGACAAATTGTTTGGTCCTGATTTTTATTTTCTTTGCTTGACAAAAGATTGAAACTACAACTATTGAGACAAAAAAATCTGTATGTAAAATGACCATGGAAAATTGGTTTTCTAATGATATACTTGATTTATTCATAATATGTGAAAAGGTAAATGGTGTAGCCAGTAGATATTGCTAATTTTTAAAACTTTCTTAGACCATGGATGAGTCCTCGATCTTTGTATTAATGTAGCTAAGGTATTTTGGGTAAGCTTACAATTAGTAAAGTGAATGGGGTGATAAATTTTTCCTTCCCCTATTTTGTCAAGGATAACATCAAATGCATTGCATGAACCATATACATACACATGGAAAATAATGTTCCAATCCATTAACTATAATATTAATATACTTTCAAAATTATTATTTAGTGTTTTAATTTATTCATCTTACATCCCACCACATATAATAATTTCATCCTTGTTAAATCACTCTTCTAATGACAAATAGATCTTGGAATACTTTTAGAATAAATTTATATAGTACTATGTGTGTACAAGGAAAGTGCGCAGTTATCGTTGAGTAGTAGGTGGATCAAGTTGAAAGATAATATACACCTTTGCATGGTCTACCAATAAAACATATTTTCATGACACATGCCACCAAAACATAACTTAATGTGTTGAAAACACATATTTATTCAGGTTTAGAGAGATTTGGAGTTGTTGATGGTGCTCAAACATGAGATGAAGATTGTCATGATGGTTTTTAACGAGTCCATAAATAACTAAATCATTCAAATATACTTGTATAAATCAGTGTAAAAATTATTTGAATGCAATGGTGACAATATGTGAGAAGATACCAGACACATTATTCAATCCAAATGACATGACACTATGTAAAAATGAGCCCTATTTAGTAGTAAAGGTGGTCTTTGGCTTATCTTCCTCTTCTATTTACACCTAGTGATATTTGGAAAACCCATTAGTGAATGTGTAAATTTCACAATTAGCGACCCCCTCAAGCACCTCTTTAGTAACTAGTGTATCAAATTTGTTTGTTACACATGCCACATTTAATATTTGGAAGTATACATAGATATAAATGCATCCATTTTTATTGATAAAAATGACCATGAGACTTACTCACTTTGATTCTTTGACATGATGATGAATCCAACTATAAGAGTGCCATTAATTTCCTATTTTACCTTGGCATGCAATGTGGGTTTCATTCTATATGGCATCTTATTGGTAGGTTTTACACCTTCAACTAGCTGTATTCTCATTTTTACCATGGTGGGATTTACATCCTTCATCTTATTTTAGATTAGTGGGAAGATTTAATTGATTTTAATAAGTAATTCCATAATTCACACCAATTCTTTATTAAACTAGTAGTCTCTAATGGTTACAATCTTTGGTGCATACTTTATGCCAATATTAATTGTGGTTGTTGTCAAGGGTTATTGTCACTTGTTATACTTAGTTTATGGTTTTGTTAACAACATCACGCTAACCATATAATGTATTAGCTCTCAAATGGCTCAGACCACCCTCATCAAACACTTCTTCCACTTGGCACATAACCTTAAATTTCCCCATTGTTTATTTCCAATTTTTCTTCATACATGTGCTTCATT
Organism: Torreya grandis; assembly: GCA_037957365.1. Lineage (NCBI taxonomy): Eukaryota > Viridiplantae > Streptophyta > Pinopsida > Cupressales > Taxaceae > Torreya > Torreya grandis. The sequence goes on from JARHVA010002250.1 coordinate 516,693, forward strand.
TACTTTTATTGAATATACAACTTATACACCCTTTCCTTAAAGATAGCATATTATTTTAAGATGGCATGGTGGATGCATTAAAAAATTTAAATGACATCCAAAGTAGATGTGGAAAATTTAAAAGGTACATATGAAACTATTTTTTATGGTTCTCAAATAAATGGTATCTAAACATGTCTCATTTCAAATATACCACACATAGGCCCATGTATTCAAACTTTGCTATAAGGCATAAACCCAAACCCTCTCTAAAATAAATCTGATTTCTATTCATACACACATGCCCATGGGTTTGACTCACAACTATTTATTGGTAACCCATTAATATCATTGGTTCGCCAAAACCTAGTACACATTATCTTTCTGATTTGTATCGAATTGGCTAGTTTATGGCCCAACAGTGTGCAAATAAATTTATTAAAAAATAGACTAATGCATTAAAATTGTTGGATTATTTTTTAATAGAGCCTCTATATTGTTCAAAAACACATCTACCTATTCATAGCCTTCATACCAAGGTCAATATATTAGCTTTCCTTTGTGTAAATGAAACATATCCTTTAGTTTTAAACAACTGCATAGGACCCAAACCTTATTTTTTTGTTTATCTAGACCTCTATGGATCAAATGTGAGGAATGTGGAATATTTTGATGTGTGGGATGGGATACCAAAACTCCACATTGAATACTAATCACTTCATATTACTCTTTCACCCATCAATAATAGGTGAAAGTTGAAATTTCAAAAATTGACTACATCTCATTCTAATAAATGAGACCTTCTTGATTTGGATTCAATGTTTCCATGCCCTATGTAAACATTGAGAACAAAAGGTATGACTAAGAACTATTGATGGATGGTCAATTTCTAACATTCTAATTGATACTAGTGTGGAGATAAACATGTCAAATGGGATGCATGGGGCAATATGGGAAGTCCATCTCTTCACCCTTTCCCATATGTCTTGTTAATGGAAAACAAGTCTTGCATGAAACCTTATTTTATACTAAATAATGTCACTTTAGATATTTTTGGTGCAAATTTCCACACATACTTTGAGGTTTTAGAGATTGTAAATTTTCAAAAATTTCCTGATCTCTTAGATGAGTTATGGTGTTACAATAATAATCTGATTATGTGATTCAAAAAGTGCTACATTTTTTTCAGAATGGGAAGGAGCATGTGGTCATTCCTTCAGATAATAACTAAGAGCATCCTTATGTGTAGAATATGGATTTGGATGAATAAGATATATATATATATATATATATATATATATATATATATATACTTATTCATCCAAATCCATATTCTACACATAAGGATGCTCTTAGTTATTATCTGAAGGAATGACCACATGCTCCTTCCCATTCTAAAAAAAATGTAGCACTTTTTGAATCACATAATCAGATTATTATTGTAACACCATAACTCATCTAAGAGATCAGGAAATTTTTGAAAATTTACAATCTCTAAAACCTCAAAGTATGTGTGGAAATTTGCACCAAAAATATCTAAAGTGACATTATTTAGTATAAAATAAGGTTTCATGCAAGACTTGTTTTCCATTAACAAGACATATGGGAAAGGGTGAAGAGATGGACTTCCCATATTGCCCCATGCATCCCATTTGACATGTTTATCTCCACACTAGTATCAATTAGAATGTTAGAAATTGACCATCCATCAATAGTTCTTAGTCATACCTTTTGTTCTCAATGATTCTAACTTATCAGTTTCGAGATAGATGTGGTGTCAGTACTATAAATGGAACTTTGTCTACATATTTTTAATTAGAGGGCTCATTCCTTCCAAATGTAAAAGAGCCACATTCTAGTTGGGATCATCATTCTCATTGTTGACTTGTTTCTTGTATTGAAGTTCCACCATAGCTTTATCTTATAGGTCTCATTCTAGTTTAATTTCTCTTCGTAAATTATTTATATTTTCTATGGATTCATGTAGTACCTTCATAAACCATTGGGATAGGGTGTTATAGAGGGATTGAGGCATGTCACTTTATCTTTATGTTTTATCCATTTATATCTTATTCTATCCTTCTTTGTGGGAGTTGTTATAGGTCACATAATCATACTAATATGGGTTGTTGCATGCACTTTGGGACATTCAATTTTCTTACTAAATTTTAGATCCAACTACTTAGTATTTCATGTTAACCTAATGATATTAGTGCCCTTTACAACCTCATCCTTTTATGTGATCTTGACATATAAATATGGGAATTCTTGCACTACATGTTCACCTCAATAGAACTCACAAGTAGGATAAATAGGATAATCTCTCTAATAAAGTTTTTTAGATCCACATAATCTCTCTAATAAAGTTTTGTAGATCCACATTTGTATTATGTGCATAGAGGGAATCTTCTATATAAATATGGGAATTCCTGCACTACATGTTCACCTCAATAGAACTCACAAGTAGGATAAATAGGATAATTTCTCTAATAAATATTTGTAGATCCACATAATCTATCTAATAAAGTTTTATAGATCCACATTTATATTATGTGCATAGAGGGAATCTTCCAACACCTCATTCACCATAGACTTAATAGACACATTATTTTCCATATACCCTATGTCCTTAATTTTACTGTCACATAATATCCTGGCATGTGCCTCTTGAATTTGATTGATCAATAGACAATATTTAGTAATATGGGTTGATGTATCACATATTTTATAATACAGTGAGACTTAGAACTATGTCACACATTGAATAAGTTGACACTATCCCAAATCATGACCTTCATGATAGATTTCAGAAAATACTATCATGTCTCTCACAATCTATCTAGGCCATGTATTTTTATTGTGCCCTTCAACCTCACAATTTGTACACCATAAACATCTCCTAATGTTGTGGGAACTATTAGCTATCAGCTTCTAATTTTTAGAAGTCATTAAGCTAATCCATGCCTCAAGAAAATGATTAACTTTGATATCCAATCTTATAATGTATTCTATGCACAAGGATGCTTTTAGGTGTTCTTAAGGTTCAACAAATGCCTTCACTAACAAGGAATGTCAAAGAGGAACTCGTAGTCCCCAAAAAAACCATTGCGTGTGTTGTGTGGGGCAGATTTAAAATTTGATCTTAAAAATCAAGGTTTAAAACCTACTCTCTCATTCTTTCAATGAACTATTATTTTATTTCCGTCAATCTAGCAATGATTTTCTGCTCAAACTTTGGGATGTCAAAATACCACCCAAAAAATATGTCTTTAGAGTATCATAGTCAACAAATTCCTATGTTGGGTTAAGTTCTCTCATGGGTTGCCCAT
>JARHVA010002250.1:522500-535000 GCA_037957365.1 Torreya grandis
GAGAAAATGTTGAAATCCTTAGTGTAAAAATGGAAGTCAGTCTATAAAATACTAGCTTGGGGTGAAAACTTGGAAGTCTACTATTGTGTGCAAGGTAACTTGCAAATTGTTTTGGTTGGTATTTCCCTTGTTTAATTTTTTGGCTGCATATAAATGTCTTATTTGAATTTATTTCATTTTATTTCCCTTGTTCAAGGATGATATTTTATCTTTCAATCTTTGGATCCAATTTTTAATTATTGGAAATATATTTTATAGAATTTTGCATCTTTAAGCGTAGTGGTTGGACTATTCTATTTATTCATGTAATTTTTCCTCTTTATTTTTCTTAGAATTTACATCATCTATGATTTCTTTGGGTGGGTTGAAGAAGGAGAAGAATAGATATTTGCATAACATAGAGGGATCCATTAGGGTATGTGAAAGGTGGTTAATTCCCATAGTGGTATCTTTGAGGGATATTATCTCATGTTTAGGTTAAATGCCTCCACTCTACGTAATATTATTTATTATTATGCATGTGCTACATTCCTTGACAAAACATATATCTCAAGTAATTGCAAATTCTTGGGACCCTATAACTATTTTGATATTTTCCATCCTTGTATTACTTATTTTGATTGATATTGTTACAAATTTATCCTTGATTGACTTGATTTCACTTTATTTGTTTGATTGTAATTCCATCTATGATTTATCATCTCGATTCACTATTATTGATTATTATACTATATGAGACCATTCATGTTGTGATTGATATTCTGGTAAATTAGATTTGTTAACATTAAAGATAAGGTTGTTTTTGTGTGGTACATTTCCCTGATTTATAAATGAGTGATGATATTATTTTTATTATAGAAAGAAGAAGAGATTTAGATGTGGTAAAATATTCCTTTGCCTATTCGAGTAATTTAGGATTATCTTGAATTGAATTAGAAGGCATAATTTCTATGACTATTCTTGTTGATATTATTTTAAATAAACTACAATATTTTATATCACATTGTTGCTAGTCACTTAATATGTTATATGTGACTTACCCCCATATAGTTTTATTCCTTAGTGTGGACTCAAATTATTGAATATTGTGTTAAGCATTACAATTTATATTAACATGGTTTTAGGGATGATTGATGGATTCTAATCACATCTCCATAGTTATTATTAAGGAAACTAATCAATCTCCTTTAGATAAACACATTAACAATGTGTTTGTATGCTTTCTTTGCATAGATTGTTTAGATGAAAATGCAAAGAAAAGTAGTGAATATTTTAATAAATCCTTTAAAAGGACATTTGTCTTCATTTTACCTATACCTACTATTTTTTGAGCCCTATATCTCCTTGTTATAGGCCCACTATACATAATGTTAAGCTCTCCTAGGATTTTCCCTGTATTAATAACTTATTTTTATACATAAGGACAAACTCTCATATGCAGGGTCCTATGGACTACAAATTTATAGGAAGAGAGTTGTTCAGCATGGTAGAACAGGGTGTATAATAACCTATGTAGTATTTTCCAAGATTTAATACCTTGATCTCTATTTTTAATTCAAGTGTTTTTATTCACCATTTCATGTGTATTTATTCTTTCAAGTTCCTAAATGTACTCTATTCTTTGAGATGGGGTCATCATGTATGTGTGATTTTAATTACATTAAAATTGTTACTCTTATCATATTTCATGTTTTTTGTAGACTTTCACAAAGTAAGAGCATGTGAATCCATTTTTTATGTAATCCCATTGTATGGTGTATAAGAGCCTCTATAGTATTTTCCAAGCTTTAATATCTTGATCTCTATTTTTAATTCATGTATTTTTATTCACCATTTCATGTGTATTTATGCTTACAAGTGCCTGAATGCACTATATTCTTTGTGATGGGGTCATCATGTATGTTTTATTTTAGGTACATTAAAATTATTACTCTTATCATATTCCATATGTTTGTGAAGACGTTACAAAATTAAGATTGTGTGAATCCATGTTTGTGTTTACTCCCATTTTACCATGTAGTGTATACTTATTATTGTTGACTTATTTATTTAGAATGTTCAATTAGATTATTAAATATTTCCATCAACTTATTTCATAGAAGCTACAACTAAAATTAATTTTTGTTTCATACAATAGCCATAGACTTGATATTCTAGGTTTCAAAAATATTATTTCTAACCTTCAAAATTTGCAACAGACATGTTTTGGGTCTTTCAAAGTTTTCAAAATGTAATGTATCCATTATATTTTCTCTAGCTCATCTACTACATACAAAGGTTTGTTTAACTTATTCTTGAATCACCACATGAGATGTTGCCATACTATATACATTATTTCCAAATGAATTTGTATGTTACACTGTACTCTCTTGGTGACATTTATGGTTATTTATATAGGCATTTCATTGGTAAGGGTTAGTGTTGTAAAGCATATTCTTAACTTTTTTGAATGCAAGTTGTTGTTTAGTGGAAACTACTACTATGAATGTTAACTTTTGTAGATTTAATATGGATGAGTGGGAATTTGATGATTACCTCAAATAACTTTATGATGATACCAAATTAATGGTATGCATTTCTCACTACTATACTTGGAAGTGAATTTGAGTTTTATTATTTATTTTTTGATGTTAATCTTTGTGACATGCATTGTGTTAGGAGAAAGAAGTCAGTCAGAAGTCCTCATTGCGTACAAATGCTCATTTTAGATGTTCCCCTTACCCCCTCAGAGATTTAATGAGGAAGATATATGAAGAATCAATAATTTGGGATGGTAATCCCACTATTATGGGATAGTCATCCCCTACCTCCGAACAACCAGGGGTGCAATCCCAGTGTGAGATCAAATCTTTACCAAAAAAATATGCAAAAAAGTGGATAACACAAGTAAATTTATTGATGGTGTGTGTAATTTCAATTCCTGATTTAATATTTTGGTCACATATGTAAAATTCTCAATATTTATGAACTATTTATCCCTATTTTAATTTTTTACATATTTTTCAACACTATAGGAGGAGGGGGTAGAGCAAACCGAAGGTAAAGAAGGTGTCCCCAGAGTGCCTAGTAAATGTTTATCAAGAGATGTATGGTAACCTTTGACTTCCTTTAACATTTGATTTTTCCTTATGTTAAATAATGTTACTTTCTTCCCTCTTAGAATAATCAAAATTAGATTACTTATGACACACCATGCATTTTTATATGTTGCTTTTGTTTTGTGTTTTAGTTGGAAGGGGTGGAGCAGAGCTAGGTGGACATGGTTGATAGTCACCTGCATAATGACTTCATCCCTAGAAATGTCCATATTTTTTGTAATCTCTCTTTTATTTTTCATGATCAATAATTATGAATAATGCATCCCTATTTTGATATTTTACATCTTTTTTAATATTTTAGGAAGAGGGGGTGGAGTAGACTGAAGGAAAAGAGGGTGTCCCCAAAGTGCCCGATGACAATTTTTTAAGAGATGTATGGGAACCTTTGGCTACCCTTAATGTTTGATTTATCCCGATGTTCAATAATGTTTCCTTTTTCCCTCTAAAAAAAATCAAAATTAAAATACTTTTGACATACCATATGTTTTAACATGTTTTTATTTTATTTTGTGTTTTAATTTGAAGAGGTGGAGTATAGACACATGGACATGGATGATAGTCACTTGAATAATGACTTCATCCCTAAAAATGTGCATATTTTTTATATTCTCTCTTTCATTTACCATGCTTATAGCCCCATGTTTCTTGTTCCATATATGTTTGGATTTGGGCTCACATATATATGTCCACCTATGTAATAGGAGGTGAAGTCATATGATCTCGATGACATCAATGATGAGGATGTTGATGATGATGGTGGTGACTAGCTTCCAGATGCTTTACAATATAAAATGAAGGAGGAACCAAATGTTGTAAAAACATTTGATTGTATTTGATGATGTTATCTTATGTTTATTGTTTTATTCTTTTAACATTTTATTATAGTTGATGATGTTATATTTTGTTTATTGATTTATTTTTTTAATCTCACATATCTTCCTTGTTTAATGACATTATGCAGGTGAGTATAGAATTGAAGATTAGGGTATTACGAGGCAGAATGTGCACCTTGTCTTGTTGAGGCCATACAACACATTTATAACTAATGATGCCCATTTATTTTGTTCATGAGATATACTTAACACTCACCATCATAAGAATCATGGTTGGTAACCCATTCTAAGGAGACCCCCTAGGCATGCTAGAAGTGGGAAATGTAAGCCTAAGGGAAGATAAATTAACATAAAACAAATAGAAAGGAGTCTAATAGATAGAATCTTCAAAAATTAGAGCATCAACAAGAAATATGGGTTGGAAAGATCATGGTTGGACAGGGAGGATGTGTCCAAGTTATGTTTTCTTAGAAAGATAGCCTTGAAGACTATCAATAAGGAGATGGGTGCATATGATTCAAGTGAAAACTTGGAACAAAGAAGGGAAGCCTGCATTCAACAAATAGAATATCATTGACAAATGGAGTGAGAAAAATAATTGGTGGAACAACAAAAAGGTGCCTACAAGAATGGACCTCGGGTTAAATTCATTCTATTCATTAGTTTTCAAGAAGTTAATGTTAAGTTTAGTTCACCTTACTCAATATTAACATTGATATTTATGCAATAATCACCATTATTATTATAGAGGGATGACCCTTAATCCCATTCTAGTGATGATGATCACATTCCTTTGAGATAAATGCATTTGTATAATGTTATATGTTCATTGAGGGGATAAAAAATGAAAGTGTGCATGATAGGTTGCCTCACAAATTGATATTGTACTTCTTACAATGACTACATATTATATCCACTCTTCCTTATTCCCCCTACCTTTCTTTCAACTCTGCCATTATATATTTTGATAGTGTTGTTTATTTTTATTGCATATAGGATTTTTATGGAGATGGGTTGGCGAAGTAATAGGCATGGATGGACAATGTTTAGGACGTATGATAGTTACTTCTTATTTACCAAAACTAACAAGTTTATTCTTCATGTTGGTGTCTTATTATTTTATATTGTCAATATTTTTAAACTACACATTTTCAAATTCAAGTGTCTAAGGTGACATATGCATTTATGTCAATTCATGTGGTTGATCGCTTCCACTTGTTTATCTATTTACAAAGGCCTAATTCGACGTCATCAATATTGATATTGCCTTGTGGTTACTATTGACCAAATTTGACCCCAAGTCAAATCTAGGTCAGCCCCTATTATTTTTAAAAAATTATGAAAGTCTCATATGTCCTATGCGGCCTCCTATTCTCCTATATGTCTACTTTCCCTTCCCCCAGTCCTTGTTGAAGTCCATTCTCTTGGTACTAGCCTCATCACTAAAAGTCAATGTTGGTCACCCATGGTCAAACTTAGTCAAAGGATCAATTTATTTTTTAAATTTCCTAAAATGGTATTTTATATGTTTTAATGTGTCTTCAAGTCATAAATTAACCATTTTCTAGGTCTCATGTGTAAAAAGGGTCATTTGGCCACATTTTTAGCTCATTAATTAGCTTGTACGGATGATTAAAAAAATATGTAATAAAGGTTTATATCAATGTTGATAAGGTAAAATCATGTCATAATCAATCAATTAATAGTTAAAAGTTAGTAATGATCAAGAAATGGCATTTTTTCTCAAAAATAGGAGTTTTTGGGCACTTGTACATACTTTTCAAGTACAATTGTAGATAAAAACATGGTGGTGTGACTCCTAAAATCCTTAAAAGTCATTTTCACTTTTTTATTGATAATATTACATAAAAATTTTCATTTTTAACTTATTTTCCTTTTTTTCGTTGGCAAGCAAAGGAGGGGCAAGTTCAAGCACTTGGCATGGGTCGTACAGGTGAAAATAGAAAGAGTGATTCTATGGATGGATATTAATCTAAGTTCCATTCACTTCCATAATAATAATATGAAATTTTGTGCCTCCTCCTTTATGAACAATCAGTCTGACTCTAGGTAGCTTTTTATTAAATTGCATTCAAGAGGGGTATAGTTTGAATTTGTTTCTTGTTTTTAGAGATCCATGGATCTATGTGATTTTGATGAAGTGTTTTCAAGAGGTAATAATTCCCTCTCTAATGGTGTTTCATCAAAAAATTCCTTCCCTTTCAATGCCTTTAAAATAAAACTCCAAATTGTGCTTATTGTTCAAAGTTTGCATTCATGGGCATGTAACCTAAGTCTTGCAATGAGAAAGATGGTTATATGGGATGATAAATAGGATTGGATACATATTTTCAAGGTGTTTCATTTGAATCCATTTTTAAATATCAATAAACTTCTTCAAAGATAATTGCCTATACTCCCTTGTTCACTACCCTTATTATAGAGTGTGTATATAGTCACTTTATGTTTGAGCTCCAGGAAGATTGTACAAATATTATGTGGCCAAACACATGGTGGAGTTCATGTTTGAATATCCAAAATTATCCAACAGCCATGGATTTCATGTTATGAAGCTAAGAATTCTATGTCAATGCAAGGTTTCACTTCAAAAGACTGATCAAACTACTTTTAGTTCTTAGTCCCTAAAGGACCAAAACAAAGGTCCTAAGGGTTATTGTATATCTCTTAAAACATGTATCCTTGAGGTTGTAAGACACCTAACCTGCTAATATTATTATATCTAGTGAGGATAATACATATGCTAATTTTGAGGAGCATAGGGTGAGTGAAGATGGGAGTTTTCAAGTTTTAAAAATCCCTAAGAAACACTAAATTTCACCAATGAAGTCTACATAACATTGTCCAAAAAGTTCATTTTTCACTTCATTTTGATGTACTTGGACTATGATATAAATTTAAATGACTCTAATGGCTCAAATTATGATTTAAAGATAAGAGGGCATAAGAGAAGGAGAAATCCAATGTCTTAAACCCCAATATATGTTTCTCTATCTATATAGGCCTGGGAATACTTATCTATAATAGGCTTAGCAAAGGTTCATCGCAATTGGGCATATAAAGATCAAATTTGAAATTTTTAGGTGAAGGTGGATGTTTTTATGGTTATAGGTCTAAATTGGAGATAATTATTGCCAATCACATGACCTAGGTGACCTGAAACTAACCTACATGCCCTAGAATCCATAAAACATAGTCTTAAGGACATATGGATAGTGGGGTAGAATTTTGGAGTTTGAACTTTGTTTGGAGAATTCAAGGTGGATATAAGGTTAAAATAATAAATTGAGACCTCAAGGGACTCAATATTAATGTAAACACATCATGAACAAAGCCTAAAATGGCAAAAACACATCAAAATAGGGGGGAAATGGTGATTGTCACAGTCAGGTAGAGGTATATTAGTTAGAGACCTAACCATGAAATGATATGGTTTGAATGCATATAGGGAGAAAAATTATGAATAACAGAGTCTTTTGACCAAGGAAGAATTGAAAAATGTGCTTTAAAACATCAATCCAAACTTAGACCATGACCTACAGCCAGGGTCATAAGAAGTATCTCAGTCCAACAAGCAGTGGCCTAGTCTTAAGAATGTGAGGTGCATTAGTGCAAAGGGTGGAGCTTATCTTTGAAAAAATGATGAAATATCACTCAAATTATATTTTGAACATAAAAATATGGTGTGTATTTTGTTCTTAAATCCTAAAACCTATCTCATTTAACCTACAACTAAGGCACTAAAATAGAGTTGTATGGACTAGTTCACAAGCATGCTACAACCAATGAGATGGTTGAAAGATCTAGTGAGGTTTGGAGAATAATGAATGAATTGAGAAGGATGTTTTAAATAATCCCAATGTTTTCACATGTTCTCATGGATAAATATGCCCTCAATCAGTTTTAAATCACTCCAATTCATATGCCTAGCTTTAGGTGTGTGTTATTATTTTAATAGACCATGTGTGTTTTGGAATAAAAGAGTGATATGTGCTACCATGAATAAACATAAGAGACAAATATTGGGTTAAATATAAAATTTATATGCTATATGATCCATTTATACACTTATTCACCTCATTATACTCACCAACATACATAATCAAGGAGATATACACCTACAACAATCTCATAAGAGCATTGGAGGATAATGGAGATTAGCTTAGTGAGGCATGAACTAGTGTATAGATGTAATATAAGATGAAGGAAAGACAATTTGGAGTATATTAAATCTAAATTCATTCTTTATATAATGAAACAAAGCCTACAGTAGGGGTGAAAATTCTCAAGAAAGACACACTCAGTTGTAGATATACCTTTTTCTTTTAGCTAGTGGATTAGATAACATGGATCGAAGGTAAGTTAAGGAGGTGCATAGGTAATTTTAAAAATATAATGAAGTTTAAAATATCTTATCATAATCTCACACATGTTCATGAAGGTATACATTATACCTTAGAAGGTAAAAACTCAAATTTATTCACTTTAGGCCTATAAGCCCAATGTTCTTCTTACGACCCAGTTCCTTAGTTGTTGTAGCCACTTGGATAAGCAAGGTAATTATAGAATTAATAATACTTATATAGGAATATTTATCATGGGGAAGAGGTTTTTGAAGATTTAGGATGTAGAGGAGCACTCAAAACTGACCCAGTAGGGGTAATTTGAATTCTAGACCTCCTAAAATGCAACTTTGAGACTAGGAAGTCATCTTCTCATACTCAAAACATTATTGAGGTCATGCATGGGTGTTGGAGGTGTTTGCATAAGTTGTATATGGTATCATACAATAAATTTGTGATATTATTTTTTAGGTTCAATGTCACAACTTCATGAACCAATCCTTAAGAGGGTTAGAAACCTTCAAACCCTCTTAAGAAGACTATAGTGACTTGCTTAGAGAAATTGAGCCGGTAAGGTGCCAAGATAAAATAATGAGGCTAGGGGTATAAAATGAAATTTGTAAAAAACATTCTCAGGTGTTTGAAAATGTTCTTTGATTATATGGATTCCATACAGACATGGTATAGAGGTAGTTTTTAGCATAAAATTGGTGTTTCCTATAGGTTATTGAAGGAATTAAGTGATGAAAATATTTTTGATAGAAATATTGATACTTGATTCAAATCCTCAATTAATTTTTATAACTCAAAAATTATCCTAAGTGCCTCTACTATCTCTCTCTTTACAACTTATCTAAACTTGCATCTAGAATGATATAGTGGACAAAGTGGAAACTAAAGTTTGGTGGCTTTTTATGATGTTTATAATGAATCCAAGAATATTAAGTGCCTATAAAGGTGTCATAAAACCTATTGTATGGATCAATTGAGAAATATGAAAATATTTCTAGTGTCAATTATCAAAATAAGCCTAATGGAGAGTGATCATGGTTGCAAACTGATGATGAGCTTATGTAAGAGAATCTCATGATGAAGGAAACTCCCAATGCAGGTGGAATCATATTTTTAGCTTCCTCTCCTCATCATACATATTACACTTGTCCATAATATTCTTTAGAGTTTTCAAGAGGGGCCAATGTTTAAGGAGGTTTTCAAGGGAAAGTGGAAGAGTTCCTATGCCACATATGAGGGAATTGTTTGGTTTGAGATGGACACATGTGCACATTAGTGTCTTTACCTCTTTTACACCTCATTCTCATTATTTATAACTAATGGGATAAAATTTTAACTTGTCCTTTGGACTTTTATTTTCTCTCTCTCTCTCTTTTCATATTCGGTAATTACAAGCCGTTTTGGCTTTGCAAGGGGATTCCAACTCTTGGCATGGTGGAAGCCCTACCAAAATTGTACTTTGATTTGTACTTAAGCTAATAATAAGTAATCTGGTTATACTCTAAGTCTATTTTCACTATGTGTTGAAGTGATCCATATTGAAATTCAATTATAGATTGAGTTCATATTGTTCTCATTTAATCCTTCAATGTGTTGTTGGAAATGACTTCTCTCCTAATAGATTTCATGAAGTTTATGCAGTTGAAATAGACTCTTAAAGTGTGTATGAATTTGGTAGTGTTACATCTAACTTTCCCTTCACTTGCCTTCATTTTTTGAGTTTTTATTTGCCTTCATAATAAAAATTAATGCTAGAGATCTCCATTAATGGTGTTGAGGTTAGTTTGGTTTTTTTAGTTCATTATTCAAATCCTAAGTGTATTAATGGAATCAACTCTTGATGTATCACCTCCTATTTTGGGTTTGATTTATGTATACTTCTCTCCTTTTTCACCCATAATAGGTAGTTTTAGTACCATAAGAACATCAAGTCATATCAAGGGAGCTAACCCTTTAAGTCTTAGAGATTCATCTCTCTTACAATTTCATCGTAAACCTAAGAGATGATTCAATGTTGCATCAAATTACAAGAGCTTCATAGAGTATCCTAGGGTGCACAATTTGATGACAATAGTTTTAGCACACCCAGTGGGACAACATCTAATAGTGGTAATATTTTTGGTGTGTCTTCTCTTTTATTATATTTTGAAATCATCCAATAAAGCACCAATGGCGAATCCAAATGAATATTTGGTTTTAAGCAGCCCAGGTATCTATTGATGAAGTTTTGATCAATTATTATCTTTTCATGTGAATTATGAAGTTGATATGGATGGATATGAGGAAAATACTTAACATACACATCCTTATAAACCTTTTTATGACCATTTATATCCTTCTCAATAGTCTTATTAGGAATACCATCCTCCCTATCAGTCATGGCAGTCCTGCGGTCAACCACATTTTAAAATTTATAACATTATACAGCCACATTTTAAATTTTTAACCAAATCAAATGTTTTATATATTCTTAAATATTCATGATTATTTCATCAATATTAAATATTGGTCTATAAATTTGAGGAAATAATTTGAGAAGAAACATATAAAATGCAAGGAAAAAAATTAAAATATCTATTGAACAAGGAGAAAGCAAAATTGAGCAAAACAAGATTTGGTTCTCGTACCAAATATGAAATCTTGCTATTCCAAATATAAATAATCAATTATATAAGCATGTATAATTTCAAAAAGGACTTTTAAAAAACTATAAACATGTTTTTAGTGAAATTATCATTTTTTATTAAACTATAATTACGTAGTAGAGACATAAGACCATTCAAGCCAAAAACATAAAAAAATATCAATAAAGCATTCAAATTTTTATAAACCACATGAATTAATATATAATGATGATCATAAATACACCTATGATGATCGAATTTTTAGAAACCATAACCAAGGAATTGCGGCTGACAAGTTCTATATTTGAATATGCATTATTGATCAAATTCATTATCAGTAATTTGTAATCTCATTTCTCCATAGCTGACACCCTTTCATTTATTTCTTTCTTTTTATGCTAGACTATGTATCAACGCATAGCATATAGATTCATTAATGCCTTAAATTTAAATATGGGGATGAAAATGTCTATGTCCTTGATCAATCTATTATCACTAGTATAGTAATGGTATTTTAAATTACTTTTATTTTTACATTTTAAAAGTATTATTCCCTATAGTAAAGCTATTTAAATTATCTTTATAGGAACAAAAAAAATAAATTTTAGTATTCTATGTTGTTAACACTATCTCAAGGTCTTGAATTTAAGAAAAAAATGAAAAAAAATCTCATTGTTGTCATATCCATGTTTAGGTAGACTTATAACTTGATCAACTAATAGTAAAAGTTGGTAACTAAAAATTTTGAGGTGTATATACTAATTTTAGATAAGTTTCAAAAGTAATTTTCACAACATATGGAAACTATAAAGATATTCTAAAAAATTAAAATAAAGCTCAAAAGTTTTGAAAATTTAAAACATGAATTAATTTAAAGACACCTTACTTGGCCCCCAATCCTAAAGTGCATGTCATGATCCACTCCAAGTTCAAAGTGTTAATTTAAAATAAAAATAGATTAAACATGAGATACAAACCTTGAAGATGTTGAAAACATTTTTAATGAAATTCTTGTGGGACTAGTCCTACACAAGCAATAAAAAATATGTATAAGCCATTGAAAATAAGTCAAAAGATTTGAAAATGGTTAACATAGTTACCAAGACTAATTCACCATACTTATGATAGAAGACTTCCCTCAAGATCCTCATGCATTATAGGTGCAAAAGTAATTCATAGAATTTGTTGAAGTTTGAGAATGCTCTTATGCAATGCATTAAGTTGTGATAAATACAAATGTGTAGATTTAAAATAATGGATCAAGATAATTAATCTTCTCCAATCTTTTTCAAAATTAAATTGTACAACATGCATTTTCATTCCTTAATCATATTTACAATGGTCACTATGTTATTGATCACCTTGTATATTGTCCTTAAGGCTTATTTAGATGTATTATTTGGTCAAATGAAATTTAGTAAGTTACATTATTTTTAATCTATGGATTATAATGTGTAGTGGATGAGGTTTAAAGCTTAGCAGGGAATTATAAAATGGTGAAAGAAATAGGAATTAAACTACACAATTATTAGAATTCACATAAGGCTATAGATATATATTTATTGTAGCATT
>JARHVA010002250.1:540000-565000 GCA_037957365.1 Torreya grandis
ATTTGGAAAATTAGTTTTTTCTCAAACATAACAACTATAAAAATAAATAGAGGCGTTTTTTTTATCATCTAATACTATATTATCATATATATTTATCAAAATATCCTAAAATTAATTTAAAAAGACCTGTCATGACAAAACCCATTCAAATAGCTCGCTCTAAAATATGCAACTGACTAATAAATAATTTTTACCATTATTCTTGGAGAAATCTATACATGCCTTGATAAGGAAAAGAAAATAGTGTTGATCAAGTACAATAATCCAATAAATGCCCTTGCCATCAAAATAAAATAGCGTGGTTTTTCCCATAGAAAAAATGATGGTGTAAGAAAAATATATAATGAACATAAATTTAGCTCCTAAAGCTATAATATAAATATACAATTTTAAAATACTACATGAATAGCACCATGTAGACCGAGATCATGTTCCCAAATCCCTTAGACTCCTAATCCATAAAAACATTGATAAAGCCTTAATATTTATAAAAATTACAAAGATCGGACCTTGTCAAATCACTATCAAGAAAAACATTCTTAAAACCCTCAAATTTTACTATAAATCAAATAAATTATTTAAACATATTACTTCAAAAATTAGATTTTTATCAAGTAAAATTTTCATAAAAATGAATAGAGGGATTTTTTGATCATCAAATGCTAGATTAACACATAGATTTATCAAAAAAACCTTAAATTTCGAAAACAAAAATTATCTTAATGAATGTAATAAAAAGGCAAGGTCACTATTAAAAACTTTACCTCTAAACTCTCCATGTAGGATATGATTCTTTCTAGTCTTCCTTACTTTGATGAAGGTAAATATCATAGAAAGCTTCTACGAGCATCTAGATCTTTAAAACCCACCACCATATTTACCTTCAACCAATTCTATATTCATTGAAAAATATTTGAAAGAATCAGTCCACATCCCATGAATAAAAGCAACATTTATTGGCACAACATTGCTACCTTTTAAAAAACCCCTCTATCTATTATGCAATTAATTTGTATTTTGATCCAAGTAAACTCAATTATACCATTTAAAAAAACCATTCAATCAACTTCAAACAAATATTATTATTTTATACACATCATTAAACCAACTCCTATTTGACTTTGAAAATGCCTTATATTTTTTCTTTGCCTACTAGTTCATGATATTTGATTGGCCATTTCACCAAAAAATAATTTAAAACTAAGTTCAAATAGTTCTTAGAGTATCCCTCTAGGACTATAATGCCTGTAATTTGGGTAAGTTTGATAGTCAAATCATACATGTGATTTCATCGCAATCTGTTAATTTGTTTCTCTTATTAATTATAATATAGTTGAAAAAATTATGATTATTATTGTATTTATTTTTTTTATCTAAATTTATTTACATTTTCATAGGTACAAGGAACATTATCAATATAAAATGTATGTTACATTCCTTGCAATTCATTTGAAAGAAATGTAACATACTCCTTCAATGACTACATTGTGCAACTCTTCATTGCACTTCCTATTAAGAAAAAATTTCTTATGCCTGTATCCAATGCCTAATTTTCAATTTAAGAAATCATAAAAATAGAAATGTACAATGCTTCATTTTAGGGAAACTATTGAAAATATTGCCATCTACATTAATAATAACAACATAGTTTATCATTATTATAATTGTTAATATATAGATATATAAATTATATTATATACCAATTTAATATTAACATCATTATTATATAATGGTATCTTGTAAATAAATTTAGAGTTATTAAATATTAACATTATATATTTTATACTTGTATTAATATAATATTTCTATAATTATACATAATATCAAAAAATAACATATAATACAATAAATTATAATTATAATGTAAGAATATGTAAATATATTATAATAGTGAATGTATGATCTTTATTCCCTAAATGTTTATAATTAGATCAAAAATATAATGATTATAAAGAACATGGTCCTATTATCTCCTATCCAAATTTAATTCTAGGAAACATAAAATGGTATTAACATAGATCTATTTATAAAAGGCCAATAATTCCACGTTATTAAACAATATAATAATATACCATAAAAATGAGGAAAAAAAAACTAATTCATTGTGTTTTTCATAGGATAGAACATATCTTCATTCAATTCCCACCACCATCGAAACATTTTCATATAGAAAAATAGTAAATTGGCAAAAAAAAATTATTGAGCAGTAATAGAGAACTATGAGCAACCCATATGGTCATTTAGAAAGAAAAAAAATGGCTATTACATTACCTTCAATTAACTCACCAAACAATGGTTTCATGCCTAGTCTAAATTCTATTTATGTCAAGCTATCAAAAGTCTAGGGCTTCACTATCCCACTGCCACTAATAAAAGGAGCATCGAAAAATTATTTAAAATAAGACAATGATTCCATTTCATCAAGTAGCCATAAATAACCATGAAAAAAATCATAAAATAATTTATACAAAAAGAGGGTGATTCTAATATGTAATTTTAAATCACTTAGAAATGGTTGCATGTGCAATCTTTAGTATATGCCCTCAGGCTATCAAAAGATTACAATTTTTTTATTTCATGACGACTAAAAAAACTAACACTAGTGAGTTTTCATATTAAAAATATTTCCATCAACACACATTGATCAATTGCTTAAAATAAGATGCATGTGCCCCCATATTACGAGTTAGAGTAATTATGCCTAAAATTTGTCAATATTGATCAAACTTGAATCTTTTATAACCAAAAATTAAATAATAAAAATATTAATCACTAATTTTATGGTGTTCACTTGTTGATATAATATAAATAATCACAATGTAAATAATTTTTTTTTATTTAAACAAATGATATTTGCAATGATAGATTTATTAATTAAATAAACATCATTTTTATCATTTCAAATATCACTTTTTATCTATACAAATGAAAATAAGAAATAATAAAAAAATAAAATTTTAAATAAATAAAACATATTAACAAATTAATTTTGTTACATGCACATCCCTACTCTAGGCACAAATAGTTCTCACTAAATCAAACTTGCTACTTGTAATATTTTCCCACCGAACTCATTTGAACCAAATTTAAACATCTTCTCATTAATTTAAAGAATAAATAAAACAATTAAAATGGGTAGGGGATGGGGTTTGGGGCATGTGATGGGAGAGGGAATTAGGGGGAGGGGAAGAAAGAGAGTGAATATAATCAATGATCGATACTTCAAACACTCATACATAATGAGGTGATTAAAAGGAAGAGAATAGTCATTTTTCCATTGGGATCCCACACTAGATTATTCTTAGAGAACTAATGCTACTAAATATGAATGGTGCATCAAAATTCTATTTCATCTTTATTTAGATAATGTTATAAATGAAATTTTGAACAATGTTGGAGATAGCTCAATTATCTATAGGTACAAAAATGCATGTTATACAATTTAATGTTGAACAATGTTAGAGATAGCTAAACTATCTAGGAAGCATATTTTGGATTAGTATGAGAGTTCTTGATGGAAGAAACTACAGGAAACTTAGATTAAAAGGATAAAATACTAACTAATACAATAAGGGTGAAACACTGGGACTTCTTAGGAAGTCACCCATCCCAGTACTACCCTACCCAAGTGTATTTAATTGTATAGTTCTAATGCAATCCACTACACTAACACTAATATGATCACACCTGATATGATTGTATTGTATTACTTTACTTTTAGGAGACACATGGAAGATAATAAATAGACATGATTCATTACACAAGACTCATTTGGCCCTAATTTAATGTAGCACAACATTCATAGTCCACCCTGTTGGACCCTAAAAATTGTATTAGTATATCCTTTTTTTTTTAATAAGTGCAAAAGTAAGCCAAGGCATGGAAAAGACATAGTGCAGAAGAACATGACATGAAAGAAGTAATTTGTGACCAATAAGGATGAAAAAAACATAGAGGAGCTAAGGATTCAAGTCTTGGATAATAGTGAATGACTTTGACAAGGGAGATAAGAGTAGAGATGGTTGGGAAGGAGTTTGAATAAGTATTAGAGAGGAATAATCAAGTGTGAATCTAGCACCAGTACATAAGAAGATAGGAAGGTTAAAATGATTACTAGCTTAGATAGGATATATAGGGGTAGTTAGGCCTGATTCTATAGGAATTCATCATAATGGCTTCGATGCATGATTATTTTTAATGATAATTAACAAGTAATCACTTGCATGTTAATGATGTAAGTAAATGATCTGGGTAAAACCATGTATAAATGACCCATGGCTTACATAGAATGGCTGATTAATAATAGATGATTGATGATTGATAATTATAATATTGAAATTCATTAAGATCCTAATGTACATTGAAACCTATATATGGTGACCTTTTATATGAATAAAATGGACTACTAGTGTTGTAAAAATACCACTTGTAAACTTATATTAATGATTCTACTATTCCTTTTCTAGATTTTCACCTAACTTTTTATTTGATAAATAACTCAAGTATGGACTCCAAGTTATTAGGATTAGCTTAGCTTTGACATTTCTAGTTAGAACTATGTGCATGTTAAACTACCTTAGTGTAGATATTTTTATATGTATACCATCACATGATAGAACCGATAGGATTCAATCTTAATCTACATGCTTCGAGTGTGCGCACGAGACTATTTATCGTGTGACATTTCATCTCCATTAGAATAACTTGTCAAGTAGAATGGTTTTTTCCTATGGAATGAAAGATATCAATAAGCATTTGATACCTTGAGGGATAAATTAGTAACTAAACCCATTATTTAGTTCCTAAATAGGATGACCCTATTTCATGTTCATGTTGATGCTTCCAACATGGTAGTGGGAGCCATCCTTACACAACCTAGTGAAGGAAATCTTGTCCATCCTATATATTTTTCTAGTCACAAGCTAATACTAGCTGAGAGAAATTACTCTATTATAGAACATAAAGACTTATCCATGGCATATGCATTTCAAAATTTCCACCAATACTTGTTGGCAACTTCATTCACCTTTTTTACAAATCATGAAGCACTTAAATACATTTTGAAAAAACTAATGTTTCATGGATGAATATACTGGTGCATTGTTCTCATCCTGGAGTTCCTATTCTCTATGGCTTTAAACCCTGACTATGTGAATTTTAGTCCTGATTACCTTTCACATATTAAGTCTAGTGAACCTATGCACAACATCAAGGATGATTTATCTAATTTACAAATCTTTTAAGTTACATGCATACCCAAAGAATTAGATGAAATAGTTATTTTTCTTACAATAGGTTTAATACTAGACTATCTTAGTGCTAAAGAGAAAAATCAAATGCTTGTATATTCTACATTTTCTAGCTTATTTATAGAGATATATAAAAACTTGGTTGGGATGAAGTGTTATGTAAGTGTATCATGCAACATAAACACATTAAAATGCTTCAATACATTCATTAAAGAGTCAAAAGTTGACAATATGCTAGTAATTCAATAGTGTAAAAAGGTCTACTTATTGGGTTGTGTTGATCTACTTTATTCAAAGATTTCAAAGATTATGCACACCAATATGATAAATGTCAATGTGCAGGTAAGACAAAATCAAGGGATGGTATGCCTCTTCATCTCATACATTTTCATGAACCTTTTTTAAAATGGGTTATTGATTTTATTGGGCCCACTAACCCAAATGTGAAGTGTACTAGCATGCACTACATAATTATACCCATATACTATCTCACATGATGGGTAGAAGTAGTATCCACACATGATTTCACTACTGTGATTGGAACCATAATTCTTTGATAAAATATCATAGAAAGGTATGGATTACCTTTAACAAGTTATTTTGGAACTCATTTCCTTAGTGAGACAATACACATCTTCTCAATTGATTTCATGATTTCATATCACAAGATAACATCATACCATCGTCAAGCTAATAGAATAGTTGAAGCCTTAAGAAAGATATTGGATCATATACTGACCAAAATTTTCAATATAAGTGGTATTAACTATGATGATCATGTTTCTATAGTATTATGGGCATATCGAACCACATATAAAATGTTGAACAAGAGTACACATTTTAATCTTATCTTTGGTGCTAAAGCAATTTTACTAGTAGAATTCCTTGTCCCATCTTTACATACTATATGAGTGGGAAGACTGGATGACAAAAAATATATAAAATCAAGACTATAATATTTATTAAAAATGGATGGAACATGTTTTCTTTCCCATTGGAGTGAAGGATTTGAAAAACATAAGCAAAAGGTTTGGCATGATCAACATTATAAAAACAAAACTTTTTCTCCTGGTATGCATGTGTTGGTATACGATAACAAGTTCACATGCCACTTAGTTAAAATATGGTTCCATTGAGATGGTCCATTCATCATTCATAGTATTCATCCAACCAGAACATGTAAGTTAAATTTTTTTGATTGTCAATTCCTTCCAAGACACTTTAATAGTAAACTGCTTTAACCCAAAAATTCTAAGTGATACTTTCATGTAGTCAATAAGGCATATGCCACTAACTTACTTTAGGATTATTGTTTTTGTTCAAAGAAAACATTTCATTATTTGCATGCCTTTTTTAAAATTTATTTAATCACATTGGTTATCATTTGGTTTAATGTTGTCATTTTATCACTATTTCATTAGGTCATGACTATGGAGTAACACAGGCATATTTTAGTGTGGGGTAAGTTTCAAATATGATTAGAGAAAAAAATAAAGATAGAGAATTTAAAGTTAAAAAATTAGAAGAAATCATGCAAAGAAGAGGCACGCAAGAGGAAAATAATGTGTATAAAGTGCATGCAAGTAAAAACACATAAAGACAAGAAGGCACATAGGAAGTGATGTGTGAAGTGTGGAAAAAGTATGGTAAGTAAAAAGATGCTAAGATTGGGTTAGAGTGGAAAATAAATTAGTTACTACCTTTAAATATATAAATTTAAATCTTTTTACAGTTGGCATGTAGTATGATAAAAATACAAGGATGGGACAGGTGCATTAAATTGACAAAGTTTTAAGCATATGACAATCATGTCAAATTTACATCATGGAATACCATTTTAGGATATTAATGATCAAATTTATGGATGGAGGCATGGGAGGATAAATATGTGAAAGTATTCAAGGATGTATAAGGTTACAAGGACATCATTTTAATATTTTAATGTTGAAATTTTCTAGTATTTGCAAAGCTCAACCAAAATATTTTCAAGCCATAAGGAGGAGTGTTCATTACTTTATACTGATAAATTTGAATCTAAGAAATGAGGTGATGATTGTGAATGAATAAAAGACTATAATTGTGAGTGTGGGATAATTGTATAAGGAATTATAGGTTCAAGTATCAACTTCTACCATAAGAACAATCTGAAGTAAAAAGGCCAAATATATTATTCTTTATATCAATCTCTATAGAAAGATGAAATAAAATGTTAATAAATCATTTATATTTAGTATAATTAGTTGTCTAAGCATCATCTAGTGTGGGATCCCAATGGGAAAACATTGATAATCTTCCTTCCAATCACCTCATTATGTATGAGTGTCTAAAGTGTTGATCATTGATTATATTCACTCTTTTTCTCTCTCCCCACCTCTCTCTCCTATTGCATACTAGAAACCCCATCTCCTACCCCTTTTACTTGTTTTATTATTCTTTTAATTAATTATAATATGTTTAAAGTTGGCTTAATTGAGTTTGGTGGGAAAATATTTTAGGTAGTAAGTTTGATTTGGTGAGAATCTATTTCTTCCTAGAGTAGAGATGTGCATGTAAAAAAATTGATTTGGCAAGATGATTTATTTCTTGAAATTTTGATTTTTGTTTTGTTTCTTATTTTTATTTTTATAGATAAAAATTGATTATTGAAATGATACAAATAATGTTTATTTAATTAACAAATGTATCAATTCAAATATCATTTTTTTAAATCAAATTTTTTATTTACATTGTGATTATTTCTATTATATCAGTAAGTGAGCACCATAAAATTAGTGATTAATATTTTTATTATTTATTGCTTGGTTATAGAAGACTCAAGTGTGATTAATATTAAAAAAAAATTATGCATCATTTCTCTAACTCATAATATGGGGGAACATGCACATTAGTTGAAGTTATTAATTAGTGTGTGTTGATGGAAATATTTTTAATCTAAAAACTCACTATTGTTATTTTTTTCATTGGTTGTGAAATAAAAATGTTTGGATC
Source organism: Torreya grandis (assembly GCA_037957365.1). Lineage (NCBI taxonomy): Eukaryota > Viridiplantae > Streptophyta > Pinopsida > Cupressales > Taxaceae > Torreya > Torreya grandis. The sequence continues at coordinate 548,238 of JARHVA010002250.1, forward strand.
TTTTGATAGTTTAAGGGCATAGACTAGATATTGCACATGCAACCATTTCTAAGTGAGTTCAAATGATGTATTGGAATCACCCTCTTTTTCTATAAATTATTTTATGAGTTTTTCATGGTTCTTTATGGCTACTTGATGACATGGAATCATTATCTTCTTTTAAATAAAGCTTTGTTGATGCTCCTTTATTTTTTGATAGTGGGATAGTGAAGCCCTAGAATTTTAATAGCTCAACATAAATAGAATCAAGACTAGGCATGCAACCATTGTAAGGTTAGTTAATTGAAGGTAATGTATTCACCATATTTTTCTTTCTAAATGACCATATGGGTTGCTCATAGTTCTCTATTACTACTCAATACATGTTTTTTTTACCAAAGTACTATTTTTCTATATGAAAATGTTCAAATGGTGGTGAGGATTGAAAGAAGGTATGTTATATCCTATGACTTAATAGTCCAGTTATGGACATTTCAAACAACTCTATTTCCTTGCAAGACTTTTTTCACACTTGAAACCAATTATATTACTTTCCATGCAAGTTTCTCTTTTTACAACTTGAAAATGGGTTGACATGAGTTTCACACTCTTCAATCGACTATTCTATACTTGAAGGACTTCTCCCACACCTAATACAAAACTCCCTTTGAATTCCTTGATGCCAATTGATGCATTCATAGTAGGGGTCCTGATGAATGGATACCCTTGGCTATGTATCTAGAGTAACATTCTTTATTATTAAATGAAAAAAATAATTATCGCATCTAGATTTGGTGACTCTATGTTATATACTCTAAAATTAAACTTGGTCAAACATTACAATTGTACCTCTATTACAAACTATGTATCCTTAAGACTTTGAGGCCCTTGTCTTAACACTATTTTGATCTCTATCTTCTAGTCACTCTTTTTCTCTTATTATTAGGCCTCTTTTTATTTTAGACTATTTTATCCTTTTCCTTATGAATTTTTTAGGGTTACATCCTCTTATTTGTTGTCACCATCCTCTTTTCTATTATTGATCCTAGATTCTTCAACTTCTTTATAACTACCTCATTGATTTTGAGATAGTTGAACCATCTTATGAAATATATTCTTCATATTTCCTAGTAATAAATTTAATTTACCATAGATTTCATGCCCCATGGGCACTAGAAAATTCAAGTTCTCATCAAGATAATTATAATGAGACAAAATAATCCTCATTTGAAAATCTATGGTGAAATATGTAGATTCTCAAAACTCATTGTGACATGCACACAATGAACACTAATCACTATGAATTGTGGCATATGTTTATTCCTTTGGGTCAATGAATTTATAAAATTCACTTGGTGATTAGTCAAATATCTATTTATTTTAATGTGGTGTATATACTCCATGGAAACCTGGATGTATAGAAACCAATTTGCATATATTATACATTTTCCCTTGAATTATAATGTGTTAACATAACATGTTATGACACTTGTCACATTAATAGACTATTGTATTTTCCATGAAAATTTTGTGTTTCATGAACTCTATAGGGATTTATCAAGTTCATGAATCCATGATCCCAATTTATGAGCTCCATGAACTCTACTCCATGGGCTCCAAAATCTCCACGATCCACATACAAATTTTGAGAAGTTTGTGGTCTGTGATTTCATGCATGAACTTCAATAATTTTATGGAACATGATTCCATGTGAAATTTTCAATATTTTATTGGATATTTCATAAGGCTCAAAAACCATGGACTTATCAATTTCAAATTTTAAACTTAACAAATATATACTAAATTACATTAGTATAAGACTTGACAAGAAACACTTAGTGGATTTGTGAGCTCACTATGAAAAATATATGTGTAATCATATGTATATGTATATAAGGCCTTTGTTATATTGTAGATGCTTAGGATTCTAAGTGTCATCCACATGAACTCATGATAAAGGATAAATGTTAACCATTTGTAATGTAATCACCATGTAATGACAAAATAACTTGAAATTAACTTCGTGGACTCCTTTATTTAGCCCAAAGACTCCATTAGACTAAAATATTTGACCATAGACTATTTATTGGAAGTTACCAAGTTTTTACATGTTTTTGGTGATCTAAGATAAATTATTGTCTGTGGATGATCCTACATAAGGCTCTTAGTGAGATAACTACTTTAGTGAATAGTTAAATATTATCTTAGTAGTCATTAATGTTAATAAGTTAGCTTGGGTAGTTCATTTTGTATGTGGTTGTATTTAGTTTAAAGACAAACATATATAACTGTGTATATAGTTATGAATGTGCAACCTACATAAACTTATTTTATTAAATAAAATAATGTATAATTTCATTTTCAATTGTGTTTAGATTGTTATCATTTTTATGGCATTTGATTTATAAAGGATTTATTTTGGATGAAAACCATTATCTTGTTATTAGGCCTCTCTTTTTATTTTAGACTATTTTATCATTTTCCTTATGAATTTTTTAGGGTTCTATCCTCTTCTTTGTTGTCACCATCCTCTTTTCTATTATTAATCCTAGATTATTCAGCTTATTTATAACTACCTCATCAATTTTGAGATAGTTGAACCATCTTATGAAATAGATTCTTGATCTTTCCTAGTGATAAATTCAATTTAACAAAGATTTCATGCCCCATGGGCACTATAAAATTAAATTTCTCATCAAGATAATTATAATGAGACAAAATAATCCTCATTTAAAAATCTATGGTGAAATATGTAGGTACTCAAAACTCTTTGTGACACATGCACAATGAACACTAATCACTATGAACTGTTGCATATGTTTATTCCTTTGGGTCAATGAATTTATAAAATTCACTTGGTGATTAGTCAAATATCTATTTATTTTGATGTGGTGTATATACTCCATGGAAACCTAGATGTATAGAAACCAATTTTCATATATTATGCATTTTCCCTTGAATTTTAATGTGTTAACATAACATGTTACGACACTTGTCACATTAATAGACCCTTGTATTTTCCATGAAAATTTTGTGTTCCATGAACTCTATGGGGATTTATCAAGGTCACGATTCCATGATCCCAATTTATGAGCTCCATGAACTCTACTCTGCGGGCTCCAAAATCTCCACGCTCCACACACAAATTTTGAGAAGTTTATGGTCTGTGATTTCATGCATGAACTTCAATTATTTTATGGAACACGATTCCATGTGAAATTTTCAATATTTTATTGGATATTTCATAAGGCTCTGGAACCATGGACTTATCAATTTCAAATTTTAAACTTATCAAATATATACTAAATTACATTGGTATAAGACTTGACCACAAACACTTAGTGGATTTGTGAGCTCACTGTGAAAAATATATGTGTAATCATATGTATATGTATATAAGGCCTCTGTTATATTGCATTTGCTTAGGATTCTAAGTGTCATCCATATGAACTTATGATAAAGGACAAATGTTAATCATTTATAATGTGATCACCATGTAATGACAAAATAACTTGAAATTAACTTCGTGGACTCCTTGATCTATCCCAAGGACTCCATTAGACTAAAATATTTGACCATAGATGATTTATTAAAAGTTACCAAGTTTTTTACATGTTTTTGGTGATCCAAGATTATTTATTATCCCTGGATGATCCTACATAAGGCTCCTAGTGAGATAACTACTTTAGTGAATAGTTAAATATTATGCTAGTAGTCATTAATGTTAATAGGTTAGCTTGGATAGTTCATTTTGTATGTGGTTGCATTTAGTTTGAAGACAAACATATATAACTGTGTATATAGTTATGAATGTGTAACCTACATAAACTTATTTTATTAAATAAAATAATGTATAATTTCATTTTCAATTGTGTTTAGATCGTTATCATTGTTATGGCATTTGATTTATAAAGGATTTATTTTGGATGAAAACCTACACTATGTTGAGATTTCTTATAATAAATGTCTATCCTATAATATACCAAAGACATTCTCTCATGTTCCGTGTACTTGTGCCATTAGTTTTACAAAATAGTTAAAATGGATGTGTAGTAACATAACCATCATGAGAGGACTATATGCCCCCTTTTCAAGGTTGATTTTCAGCCTCTTCTTTTTGATATTGTTACTTGTACTTAGTTGCATTGTATGTTGTTTTCTATCATAATAGTTATAAAATTTTAATATTAAGTATATTCTAATACTTTTAAGCCATTAAGACCAAACAATCGCTTTTTATTATAAATTATCATATATTTTATATTCCTATTCTATATTAATAAATATGATAATATATTTACAATAACAAAAATATTGTATAATAAATCTATAACTTCTAGATTTAAGCTAATTTATCTCTATCTTATAATTAAAATGTTGAAAATATGGAACAATATAAACATACAAATTGAAATATAAATATGGCAAGATATAGGCAATGTTGGAAAATTAAAATTGAAATAATGTCCTGCGACATTATCTCTATGTATTACATAAAATAAGACATGAATAATTTATATAATTCATTAAGTCAATTCACACACAAATACAAGTAAATATATATTTATGAACTATAATAAGACATAAGTTACCTTGTTTTCTTATCACTATGCCATCAACTGGATATGATCACCGCAACATAGCATTCATACAATGGTTTATATACTTTGTATCCATCTCATATTCAGGGATACTCTACATAAAACGAAATTTATTTCACGGGATATAGACTCACGAAATATTGTTTTATTCCTTTATAATTTCCTTCCTGGTCTTGGAAAATATAGTCAAATAAATTAGCAATGGTCGCTTTTAAATGTTTCACGAGTACGTAGAAGGATGTCATTGGTAATCATTTTACAGAGTTAAATAATTTTTTTTTAATCGACACAAAGTAACGTTTGGATGGCTTAAATTGAATGTGATATATATATTTATTTCAAAAGCTAAATTCAAATAAATGAAAATATTCGTATTTTATTGTTTTAATTTAAAACGAAACTAATATACATAAATAATATGTTTATCAACAATCTTTTAAAAAGGAGAGGAAGAAAGGCTTCCAAAATCAATTTAAAGTAGAAAATAGGCGGAAGATTCATGACAGATTGCAGTGATTTATAGAACAATTATTGACAGTTACTCTTCAAAAGAGGTGACATATATCTAATTATGTTCATCAATAATTATGTTTATCAACAATTTTAAAGAAGAAGAAAGGCTGGCACAATCAATTTAAACGTACAAAATAGGTGGAAGACTAATGACTGATTGCAGTGATTTATTTCTAAAGGAGCTACGAACCCCACGCCCCCGTCCCTGCCCCTCTGCCCGTCTCCCGCCAAAAAAAATCGACCGTTTTAATTCGAATTTTTTACTTTCAAAAGACGTAACACAGATCTCAAGGAGTTACGAAACGCCCCGCCCCCGCCAAATAACCACCCCTCAAAGAAAAACCGGCCTTTTGAATGTGAAGTTTTTACTATCATTATATGTTTTTGTATGTATAAAAGAATATTTACATTTAAACACGACTTTTATGTGATTGTTTATTGAATTGAATATATATAAATATTAAAAATATTGTTAAAAAAATATATTGTTAAAATTATTATATTAAATTAAATTAAAATATGTATTTTAAAAAAATTTAGTGTAATAATAAATTGTATATTTGTTTTGAAAAGATCAATATTTTAATTTTATAAACTTGAATCATTGAATAATTACAATAATTTTTTGCAAGCAATCTAGATAAATTTCGGTAAGGCTTTTTTAATGTAAGGCTTCTCTGGTGTAGATTATATGTGCCTCAAATTATTTATTAATATAGATATTTTAGATAAATTTATATAAAAGATGTTGACAAATAGCATTCTCTAGGTATTACATTTTTTTTGTTCACAAATTCAAAATCCCACTTCATTTTTCACAAATTCAAAATCATATTGAGAATGATATCTTTTGACACATTTTACATAGATTTATCTAAAATATGTATACTAATATGCAAAAATAATATTAATATTTCAATACATATTATAATATTAATTTTCTTATAAGTTATTTATATTTTTTTGTACAATATTAATTATTCATTGTAAATATATAATACAAATAATATTAATCTAATATAATATTATGTATAGTATATTATAATATTAGATTAATAATTTATTTTCACTTTATTTTTCACAATGTTTATCTATACAAATAAATCTATTTTCACTTATTTTTCACATTGTTCATCTACACAAATAAGTTTTGTTAATCAAATAGAATTTCTAGGTAGATGTGATGGAATGTATATTCAAATCAATGTTTACCATATTCGTTATTTTAACTTCATTAAAAATTTATTTAAAAGTGCACTCAATCAACCATAGTCTACATTGCCATTAAGATGACAAAGTGAAATTTTATCCCTTAAACTTATTGACACCTCCTTGAACTCATCAATCACACATTTACAAACATTTATCTACTCATAAAGGTAGGGATTCATGTTGTAACACTACCTTTGTTATTGAGTTGAGATGGTAACACCTAATTTCTCCATCAAAATTTAAAATCAAATGTAGCACATTGAGTTGATATAGTAATATATGGAAAATATTACATGAATAACGCATATTTGCAAACTCAATCCATGGTAAATTATTGGAAAAAAAAAAAAAAAAAAAACTACTATGAATTTAAGCCATAAGCAAATTCTTAAGGCCATTGATACGAAGGCGATAAATTATAGATGAATTATTGGTTAAAATTGTGTGTTGCAAATATGTGCAAAGATTAAAAAAATGCATATGTAATAAATGGAGATATTATTAAGACTCTAGAATTCCCATCAACTATTAAGCTACGCACATAACAAGGGACATAATATTAACTGAATGATAAAATGGGAGAACGACGATTCAAAACCCGAGTTATATCTCTTATTAAATATAGGCCCACCAATCCGCATTAACATTTATAAAAAACAATGAGACCCTAAAGTGTTGCACATAACCGCGTATTGTATTGAAAGATGTGTAAAAAACTTACGAAGCAATTGGATGAAATTATATTAACATTTTCTACTTTGATATGAAATGCATCCGTAGGCATGCTTAAGTATACAGTTTAAGTTGGTATTAGGTCATGGTATTCCTTTCGTCATGCACAAAGCTTTTTGGCATTTTGCCTAAATAAGTAGTTGGTGGGAAAAAATACGAGACTGCTCTCAACACGCTTGTTACTCTGTTGGTTTAAGCAAAAATCCTAGAAAGGATAGGGATGGATTGCAACTGACGATGGAGATGGGAAAAACCATCAATGTGGTCAGCATGCGGATTACCAACTCAACAAATAGCTTGAATTATTGGTCTTGTATACATTGCATTGCTGGCATCTATTTCGTACAAGCGTTGCACAACACGCACTTCTCTTCATAAAAATTGTATATGGTGGAATATCAATCACAATTCGTTGTAATTGGAATAACATTTGTTAGTATTTATGAGTTAATTTTTTTAGGAGGAAAGTTTTAGTTGTATTTTTTCATTTTATTTTTTTGGGTAAATGTTTAAAATTGATGAATAAAAAGGTGTTTATTCGTGAATATGATTTTTCTAAAATTTCAGAAATCTAAATATCTATAAATAATTTGAGATATCTATACTTTAAATTTGAAGATGGTATAAGAATATAAAATGTAACATTTCGAATCTAGTTTTCAATGTTTTTTATAAACATGGTTAAGTATAATTAGATCAAATATCTAATATTTAAAGAAGAATACCTACTTTTTTTAGAAAATAAAATAGATAGACGGCTATGTGGCACACCATTTTTTTAGTGGCATTGAATATTGTTTGAAATCCTTTGGTGAACATTTAAATAAACTTTTTTTTATGAACTATACAAGTAAATATATCCTAAAAACTGACAAAAAATACATGATCAGCTATGTGGAGTGCCTACCTACATCAAAAAAAATGAAAATTGATTTTTTTAATGTGTGTGTAGTTCAGCCTAGTTTGTGACCATATAGCCTTTTTTGCATATGGATCAACAAGAAAAAAATTACATGAACATGTATAGGCATGTATATTTATCGCATGTAGTAGTTGGAAATCAACATAGTTCGAAACCTTAAATTAATCTAAAACTTATAAAAATCATATTTTTGGAAAAATGAGAGCATGCTCATTGCAATGGTATTAAGTTTTTGAATTTTACCATTGAAATTCATAGTGTATTTGGTGATCAAAGTTCAATTTTATTTATTTTTTATCAAAACTCTCAGACTTCATTGTAGATTTACAGGTCTAAACCTTTGGCTGGGGAATCCAAGCCATTCTTGAGCCAAAAGGCTTGGTGTTTGAATTCAAATTCAAATTCAAATAGCACGATCATGTTAATAATCATGTTAGCAATGTAACCCTGTTAATAGATAACATGATCACATTATTATAAAAGTAATAACGCTATCACATTTCTATTTTTTTACACATAAAATCATGTGAACATGGACATGAAATAAATTTTAACCTGAATCTTATATATACTAATCTAAATATTATTTATAAGTTTATATTCTCTATATTTTAAAATTATTTTAGTAAATATAAGAAATCAGGGCCTCTCATTTGATAGAGTTGGTTTCAAAACTACACACCTTACAATGTGGAAAATAGTTTTTCAAAATCTAATTTGGTCAATACTAGGCATTTTTAGGGTCTAAGTATTGAACATAAAGATTTTAGGGCATAAATTTTATAATTGATGTCCATTTTTGGTAAACATATAGTCTTTATTAAGGTTTCTATTCCTTTCAAATTAATTCCTAGCATTTTTAAGAGTCCTAGGTTTGTCAAAATTAAAGTTTGTAAATGAATCACTTTGAACTTGATCCAAAGCGATGTGATTAGGGAAGTGTAAGTCACATTGATGACCTTCACACATCAAATGACCACTTTTTATTAATTTTACTTGTTTCTTATCCCTCCCTCATCCCTGATCACTTCCTACTCATCACTCATCACCCTTAATCAATCTTTTATCATTTCTCATTATCCCTAATCACTCCCTCACTGACCCTCACTATCCCTAGTATCTTGAATCACTCTTTTTTCATCTATAATCACTCCTCCATTGACCCTCATTATCCCTCATCATCCTTGATCACTCCCTCCTCATCTCTCCATATCCCTAATTACTATTTTCTCATCCCTCATCATCCATAATCACTTCTTCATCATTTATCATCATCTCTAATCACTTCTTCCTCATCACTCCTCATCTCAAACCACTCTCTTATTGACCATCATTAACCTTCACAATCTCTAATCACTTGAGGTTATCATCGCTTATCTATCTTTCATTGACTATCACCATCCCTCATTATCCATAATCACTCCCTCCTCATACCACATAATCCCTAATTACTATTTTCTCATCCCTCATCATCGAGTAAATCATTCCCTCATTGACTCTCAACATCCTTCATGACTTCATCATTGACCCTTACCATCTCTTATCAACCTAAATCACTCCCTCATCATCTGACATAAGTATATAATCTAAATGTTTATTTGATTTTAATAATATATATTTTAATCCATTACAATAGAAATTAACTCTTTTCTAGGATTTTTTGTGTTGCCAATACCCATTTCTGGTAGTCAATTTTATGATTGAATGAGTTGGATAATATTCAAAATTTATGGTCATGTAACATAAATAATAGCACAAAATATAATCTAAATTTTAGTTCATTGAATTATCTTTTTGATGTAGCTGACTTGATAAAACTTTATTTGGTTCCACCTTTGGTAGCTTGGTTAAAAGGATAAAAGTTAAACACAAATATCTTGTATAATTTTATATTTCTAAAAATACTTGAATATATGTAAAGTTATTTGGTGCTTCCCATTCTTGTATGACTTCAATATTGGTTAGGTTCACACATGTACTCCTTGTGTGTGTAATTTATCCCAAGTATTTTACCTCTTGCATGAAAATGAAAATTTATTCATGTTATCATAAAAATGTGTTTTTACAAAATGAGAAACACTGGTTCAACATGGTGTAGATGTTCATCCTATATTTTGTAAAGATTAGGATGTCATCAAGGTAGATTAAAAAAATGCCATAGTTAAAGGGCTTGAGGATGTTGTTAAACATCTCAATGAATGAATTCACTACATGAGTTAACCTAAAAGGCATAACCAACTAATCAATCAATCTTTATTTTATTTTTAAGACTATAATTCAAATGTCTAGAGGTTTAACATGAATATGACGATGTAACTAAAATTACTATAAATTTTGGAAAAGACTTCTACATCATAGATATGACATAAAAGTTCCTTAATATTTAGATTAGAATAATGGATCTTCACTTTAATATTTATAAAAAAAATTAATGAATTCACTACCTCATGTCCCATCCTTGTTTGACACAAGCACAATTGGGCTTTTGGTAGGCAATGATTTAGGCATGATGTTTCCATTATCCATGATTTCATGGATCTACCACTTGATCTATTCATTCTCTAGATATGATAGGTTGTATAAAGAGGTTTGAGGTAGAGGTAATTAAGGGATCAAATCAATTGTAGTGTTTAGTGTAAAATATGTAGGAACTTATTTAGGTGATTGAAATATATCCTTGTATTCATCAAGTTTATGGTCCAATTATTTTTTATTTATTATTTTTGGATAAACCAAACTATGATATGGTACCATAAAGATGTTATTACATTTAATTTTTACCATCAAGAGTATATTTCTTACTATAACTGACAATACTCTTGCACTTCCTTAGCACTAATGACTAAAATCTTATGAACTAACTATGATATGTGGTATTTTAGATCAAGATAATCTTTCAAAACATTTCAAGGATTTACTTCATAGACTACATGTCAATGGTAAATATATGGTTGTCTATATGTATAACATCACATACCTCTAATGGTGAGATGTCACAAAGGATTGCATCTTTAAAAATATTGATTTTATACACAATGTGACACTATTATGTGATCCATTTCTCAATTCCCACACTAGAACATACACTAACATAAGGTTATGGATGATACATCAATTTTAATTTTAATTTTTGAAAATATTCTTTAGGAGAAACTAAATTCTTATGACTTCCATTAGAAATGATGAAGTGTGTTAGTTCACCAAATATCTACATTTGTTAATGAAGTAATATTTTTAATTCATAAAAATTATTATTGAGGAAGATAGATATATTTTTAGTACCTCTATATCATTGGGTTCATAATCTATTATCTACATACCTTTTTATAATACTAGATAACTTGTACCCACTTCTCGAGCTTTGAAAGTAGAGATCTCATAGTGTGACACTTTTCATTGGATTAAATATTGAAGTTATGAATTAAGCACTACTTTCCAATCTCAAGTTACTTTTTCTAATCATTTTTAAAAAAATACAATCTCTAGTATGATGACTTAATAAATAGACATATAAATAGAAGGCCTTTAATGTAGTTATTCATATCATAAAATATCCTCATATAGAAAACAATTGATTGGTTTCAAGAAATCACAAAGCTTGGTGATCCCCATATTTAGTACCCATTTTTGGTGCTATGGTGGTTTTACTTGCTTCTCTTTTTCTTGTAGATCTTCAATTATGAATTACATCATTTTTAATAGGCCCATATTTTTTCTTAGCTGATAAATATTTATGTTTTTAATTTTTATCCACATCTTTTTGATCATGATGTCTTGTATTTTATTTTAGAAGTCAACTCTCGACATGTATCTCCTAGTATTATTAAACCCCAATAAAATATCACCATTAGGTTATTGGGTGAGTGATTAAGGATGATGAGGGATAAGGAGGAATTGAGTAAGGATGATGAGGAAGTCATTAGGGATGGTGACATATAGTGATGATCAATGAAGGACTGATTAGGGAGGATTAATAATTGATTAGGGATGATAAGGGATGGTGAATATTAATAAGTGAGTGATTACGGATGATATGGGATGAGGAAAGAGTGATTAGAGATTATGAGGGATGATAAAGAAATGATTAGGGATGGTGAGGTATGGTGAGGGTAAATGAGGAAGTGGTAAGGGATAATGAGGGAGCTATTATAAATGATGAGGACTGGTGAAGATCAATAAAGGAGAGATTAGGGATAATGAATAATAGGGAGGGAGGGATTAGTAATGATAAAATAATGATTAGGGATAGTGAGGGAGTGATCAAGGATAATGAGGGAGGTTGAGAGTCAATGAGGTAGTGATTAGGGATGATGAGGGAGTAATTAAATATGATGAGGGAGTAATTAAATATGATGAGGGATGATGAGGGTCAATGAGTGAGTGATTATGGATGGTGATGGATAAGGAGGGGGTGATTAGGGAAGATGAGGGATAGTGAGGGTCAATGAAGGAGTAATCAAGGATGATGAAGGAGTGATTATAGATGATGAGGGACATTGAGATTAAATTAGGGAGTGATTAGAGATAATGAGTAATGAGGATAGAATGATTAGGGTTGATGAGGAATGACTAGGAAATGACCAAGGATGAGGGAGAGACAATGAATGAGTGAATTTAACACAAAATGGTTTTTTGATATGTGTATGTCATAAATGTGACCTATACTACCCCAATCACACCACTTTGGATCAAGTTCAATTTGAGTGGTTTGAAAACTTTAATTTTGAAAAACATAGGACTCTTAGAAATGATAGGAATCAATCCAAAAGGCACAAAAACCTAAAAATTAATATATGTTTACCAAAAATATACATCAATTGGAAATTTATGTCCTAAAATATGTAGGTTTAATATTTAAACACTAAAAATGCCTAAGTAATGACTAGACTATATTTTGAAAAACTATTTTTCATATTGTGAGACATGTAGTTGAGAGACCAACTCTATCAGATGTAGAGTGACCCTAATTTCTTATATTTACTAAAATAAATATAAAATATAAAGAAATAAATGTAATTATACAATATTAGAGATAGATCAATTATCTAGAGGTGTAAGAATGTAGAGTGACCCTTATTTCTTTTTTTTGTGTGTAGATTTAGAACAATTCATCAATATAATTTAGTTATCTGTAATATGGCTCTACATTGAATTGTACAACATGCATTTACATACCTTAATGATATTTTCAATGGTCACTATGTTACTGATTGCTTTACTTATTAACTTTAAGACTTATTTAGATGTATTTTTAGGTCAAATCAAATTTAATAAGTTGCATGATTTTTAATCTATGCATGGTACTGTGTAGTATACGAGGTTTAAATCTAAGCAGATAATTAAAAAATGGTGCAAAATTTGGTAATTAAACCACACAATGGTTAGAATTCACATAAGGCTATATATATAGTTTTCATATAGAATATTTATTGATTGGATTATATATTCAATAACCACACATGTACATGGATTTATGAATTTAATTAGTCTATTCATGAATTGGAAGCTATGGAGAAATAATAAAATAACAAGACATAAATGAGAGATATGATTCTAAAAACCCCTAATAGTTATCACTTATTCTAGGAGTACTTGACTTTATTCAGGTAACATGTAGATGGGTAAATCCCCATGTTTAAACGACTAAAATTATTATTTTTTATCCCATTATTACAAAACAATGTGTGTAACTCAATACAATAATGTGGATATCATCAAAGGTAGCTTTTGATAATGAGGATAATTTGAGGCTTCTTTCCACTACAAGTGAGGCATTGAGTTGAAGAAATTCTTCTATTTCCTATTAGAATATGTGATAGGATAATAAATATTTTTATGTAAAATAAGTAGGATTATCTTGTTGTAGTTATTATTTGCATCTTACCCATTGACAATTCCCCCACCCAAGAAATTTTTTCATGACCACTTGCTATCCTAAAATAAAAATTTAGTGATATCCACTTTCCTTTAAATCTAGAATCTTAACTAGAGATTTATCCATGACAAACTACCATATTAAATAGTGAAATGTTAAACCCAAAATATGACACAAAAAATATAAACAAAACTTTTAATATAAGCATTTTACATGGTAACCAAATATATCGAATGTTCATCAGTAAATTAAATTTCAAAGAAAAGTTTGATTACTCATAAAATGCCCATATCATCATATAGGTTTTATGTGAAGGGTAGAGGTGCTATATTAAAGGAAGCCCTAACAGTTTTCACTGACTACTAGGAGGATTGAAATTAATCCTATTGTAGTGAATTGTTTAAAAAATTACTTTATTATACAATGACTTTAAATTCTTTTTATAGTCAACAAGATAATGTTCTCACTAGTGCTTCATATTTAAGCCATTATATTTTTGTAGTATCATATAATCCCTTTATTTTAAAGTGTTTTATGTATTATATTGAGCATGAGAATTTTTAATCTCTTATATTTATCTATGTAAAAAACCACATAAAAAATCTTACAATACTTATTTGCTAAATGGGTTTTCTTGCCTTGTCATTATTCTATAAAATTACAAAGAAAAAATTCATCATGATAATGACTAATTACAGATACTCAAAAAGCTAATCTTGACATGAATTAAACACAAGTTAAAATTTCATAAAATAATAACAATCTAACTAAAATATCTTTCACATAAAATAATTCTCTAAAAAGAAATTAAAATAATCAAACAGAAAAAGAAGGATTATTGATCTCAGCTAAGGCTAATATGTTCTTAAACAAAGCAATTAAAATACAAATGAAATTTTTATTATGGTAATGACTAATCATAGGTACTCAAATAACTCATCTTGACATGAATTAAACATAAGCTAAAATTTTACAAAATAATTTTATAGAAAAATATGTTAAAAAATAATAAATTAAAATGAAATAGTTTTCTAAAAAATAATTAAAACAATTAAACAAAACAAAAAAGGATTATTAACCTCAAAAAAGCCTAATAGTTGAGGTTTATTATAAAAAAGACACATAAACTAGGATTATCTTTAATCATAGTACCAAATTTATCTTTTAACACAAATAAGGAACTAACATTAAAATCTACTATCAACAAAACACTATAGTTAGGGTATTCTACACATATATACCTAATGATAGATAACCAAAAAATATTTCAAGTTCACCAAATCCATATATGTTTTAGATATGAATAAACAATTATTAGATAACTTCATCTATTTAAGGTTTAACATAACATAATTTTGAAAAACAATAATGCATCTTCCATCTTCTTAAATTCAAATGGAATAAACTAGCTAGTTTGAAAAAAAAACATGTGACTAATTTTTGAATATTTAATTTATGCCATAAAAAATAGGCATATGCCTATGTATATAATAGATGGTAAAATTTTCAACTTGTTCACACTACTTGTTTATTTCATGTAGTCAAGAAACATTGTTTTAAGCTAGTTAGCCTATTTGAATTCAAATGGCTTAGTCAAAAGTATACAATAGATCAATAAATACTTGATGCTATTGATCCTAGAGATATCTATAAAGGATTTTACAAGGAAAAGGAAATGATTTTGTTTAACTGCAATAATGTAATAAATGTCATAACTATCATAACAAAATAGCATAATTTTTACCATAGAAAAAAAATGGTGATAAGAAAATAAATAATTAACAGAAATTTATCACATAGACATACCATATAAATATGAAAATTTATTTGGAATTATAAAGTCCAGAGCTTTAAATTTATGTAGTAATCAATATAGACCCTATCGATTCACTATCAAGAAAAAAATTCCCAAAACCCTCATATTTTGTTTTAACCCAAATAAATTATTTAGATATAATATTTGGAAAATTAGATTTTTCTCGAGCATAACAACCATCAAAATAAATAGAGGCATCTTTTGATCATCAAATTCTAGATTATCACATAGATTTATTAATAAATCATATAATTTAGAAAAGAAGACATATCGTGATGAAAGCCATTAAAATAGCTCGCTCTAAAATATACAAGTAGCCAATAAATACTTGATGCCATTGCTCTTGGAGATAGCTATAAAGGACATGATAAGGAAAATGAAAAAATTATGGTTAACTAAAATAATGTAGTACATGCCTCTACTACTATAATAAAAATAACATAGTTTTTCCCATAGGAAAAAATGGTGGTGTAAGCAAAATAAATAATGAACAAAAATTTAGTACCTAAATCTTTAATAGAAATATACAATTGGGATATACCACACAAATAGCACCCTGTAGATCAATATCATATTCCCAAATCCCTTAGTCTCCTATCCATAAAAATATTTTGAAAACTGTAAGATTTATCAAAATTACAGACCAGAGATTGTCAATTCACTATTAACAAAAACATTTCCAAAACCCTCAGATTTTACTATGAATAGAATAATTTTTTTAAACATATTACTTTAAAAACTAGATTTTTCTCAAGCACAATAACCATCAAAATGAATAGAGGCATTTTTTTATCATTAAATGCCAGATTATCAAATAGATTTATCAAAAAATCCTTAAATTTAGAAAAGAAAGACTCTCATGATAGAAGCCATAAAAGGCAAGATCAATAAAAAACATTACCTCTAAACTCTCCACATAGGATATGTTTCTCTTTATTCAGGTCCTTACATTAGTGAAGGTAAAAATACATAGCAATCTTATACAAGCATCTAGATCTTTAAAACCCACTGCCATGTTTATCTTCAAGCATTCCTACATTCAATGCCAAATCTTTTAAAGAAGCAGTCGACACCCTATGAATAAAAGAAGCATTGAATGGAAAAACATTCCTA
>JARHVA010002250.1:570000-572500 GCA_037957365.1 Torreya grandis
AAATAGATCTAAAATTTCCCTGTGTTTGATATCTTCAAATAGAATTACTCTCAACACAATATCGAACTTGATCTTATAAATGGTAGGCTCAAATATATAATATATGTCATCCACAATGTTATTAATTCAACATAAAATAATCCTCTACATCCTCAAATATAAAATTAAATCCACCACAAGAAATATTAATGTAATTTAACACAATGACATACAAATCCACATAGTAGTCTTGATGGTATGGGAAAAAATGTACACATTCCATTGTTTCAATTTATTAACCAATCAACTTTCCATTTATTCCAATGTGTCACTAGTATCTATAATCATACTACAAATCACTTTTTGTCTTATGACATAGTCACGTAAATGCTTGACATGCATTAGAAGTAAGGTGATGCGATTATATTCATTCTCCAACATTCGTTGTGGTCCTTTGAACAGGTATGGAACATGATGTTCAATCTAATAGGTGAGCCCCTATCAGAATAACTATATATTTAATGGATTATTAAACTCTTAAAATAATAATTTATAAAATTTATGATGATTTATAATGGTACTACCAAACTATTAACTGAAAAGTAGTACATTCTATTCGTTAGCTATTGATAATGTAAAGATGCTAGTTGGTAGAGTAGAGAAAAGTGACTTATATTATCTTCACTTTAGAAATTAGCAGATAAACTCATATCTTTATGCAAGATAGGGGTGAGTCCCAATCAAGGGAATCCTTATCCTCATATCTATTAGAGTCTATGATATTGAATCTTTCCATTAAAGTGTTATTTAATTAATTATTTAATATGTTATACAATCTTATATGTGTTACAAAGTTACACTTATTTCTCAGCTCTACTTAATCAAGTTCATGTACTTTGATCTTCATTTCTTTGTCGTGGTATACTTATAATATCATTTTATCCAAATTATAGGCCTTATCCCTCATGCAAAAATTCATTCCCTCTATGGGATCTCTCTAACAAATTCTCCTCATTGGATTATTAGTGTTACAAAGGATTGGTCTAAACCCCCATATTTATAACCATCAGTGCCCTAGTTACTTTTTTAGATTCCCACATAGTATATATAATGGCTATATTTATTAGTTTTTTGAGTAGATCTATAGGATTTGCATAAATATCCAAACCTAACCTAGAAGCATCATAACATTTTAAATAATTTTATCCATGTAGATTTGATTATTGTTACAAAATACCCACATAAAATAGTTATCATCAGCTATCATTATCTTCTAATGAGTAGTCTATAATACCAACCTAGCATGTACATAAAGTCTAAGTGTAAGTCCTCATTGTTGATTGTTTAGCAATTTATCTTCCACATCTTTGGTTTATGCAGTAAATGTTAATAAATTAAACTTCTACATGTGGTTGTGTTGTATTATTATTCCTTTCACATACTGTTATCATTGATCACTATGCACCTTTTTATTATTTAGTAGACTATCTCTCCCTATGTTCATTTTTCACACTATTATATTTTATATGCATTTATCCAATATTATTGCTTGATAAGCTCGACATTTTTCACCTTAGTCGTGCAAGTCCAAACTTAGATTTAGCTTTAACATTCCTTATTAACACATTGTACACCATCAACAAACTTATTCTTCTACACCATGCTCCTCTTACTCTGTATTATTATATATCTTTGTGTTCTCCCACAATTATTTGCTTCTAACCCTTGATTTTTTCCCTAGTGTATGCTTATGCATTTTGTAGTTCATTTGTGTGAATTTATTCAATTAGTAAAAAAATTCAACCTTTTCATTCTATCCAACTTGCCATGAAACTCTAATCAAACTCCCTTCCTTGAAATTTGACTATTGCTATGGCACTAATAGAATTTATAAAATGATATTCCATAACTATGCACACCCATATTTGGTTTATGCATCGAACATACTAACTTTGTTTTTTTGGTGATGTAAGATTATCAATAAATCTATGACTCCCATGCATCAAACTCTTAAAGTAATTAAAATGTAAATTCAAGCTTACAAATAATATTATAATGATATAATCAACCTTTTAGTAGGATGCCCTGACCATGGTGTTCCCTTCTATCTAATATATGACATAAATAGGGTCACTCAATGCTTCCTCTTTCTGTAAACCCATCTTAAACCATAAACCAACTTCCTCCGTCTACCTACAATGTCTCTACTCTTATTAAAATTTCTCCTCCTCTTTACTCTTATGGGTCTATGCCCACATATATCTATTTGCCTCTACCAAATATTTTCAACCCTTATATTATGAACTCTACATAGATTACTTCCTTCACACCTTTATCTCATCAAGCCAGGGGCGTATACGATGAGGGAAGGCCCCAAGATTTATCTCACAAGAGACAAAATGTAGAATATACCATTTGAGTGATGAAATGTGGATGTCAAGTTTCCATTTGTGCAGGTGAGGTGTGAAAATGAAATGTATGACATCTTCATGGAGTGTTTTCATACTAACAATATTATCCA
>JARHVA010002250.1:580000-805000 GCA_037957365.1 Torreya grandis
TTCAAGGAGATTTATACAAGTTTATATAGGTGGTTTCATATTTTTTATAATGTGTTATAACATTTATGGACTAAATTAAAGTGTCAAAGGTGTGTTGGAGCATTGGAACGAGATTAACTAGCTCAACATCCCTCCCAGGTGGCATTGGAAGTTTTATTACAATTTCTTTGTTTTATTTATGGTCTTATTAATGTAGCATATTATTCCATTATTTATTTGGTGATCTATATTGGAATATATTTTTCAAATATCTATCTTTTTTATTAGCTGGGCAACGTCTTTTGTTGTTTATATGGAGAAGACTTGATCTTTTCGAATTGCATTAGAGACTAGCATTTGTGTTGGAAGGAAACTATTAGTATTTTTTAACATTAGAAAGTTACCATATACATTATAACACTACCAGGGTTTAAATTTGATATTTATAGGTCTTTTTGGATATGGGTTCATCTAATCTATTAATGCTACCATTTTTACACTCCTTTCTTATGTTGCACTATGTAATTTACTTGCTATCCACTTTGCCATTCTCTTTTTTGGAGCATTGGAGGTTTGAATAGTCAAGTAATATCCTTGTTATTCTCATGTTAGATATTTTCTTATAAAGGACTATTATTTTGTCATAGGTCTACATTTTTTACTCTTTGTAGGGTCTGTGTTGGAAGTAATGAGAATTTTTCTCTTTACAACCTCCATTGGTCTTTAGAGACATTTGTCCTTGTTCTAGGACATTGGCGATGTTCTCTCTGTTAGTGTCTCCCCTCTAGAATAAATATAATATTAATCCATTTTTTATCCTCTCAAAAACAAATATTTATTCATTATTTATTTTAATAATTGTATTTTTTAATTTAAGAGGAAGTAGCTTTTGCTTACATGCACACAGGGGCCATAGGCAGATTGTTTTTTCACTTTGGTTAGCTTGAGGATGTTCATGGTGAAATTTTGGTTCTAACTTCTAGTTTGAAGGCTTGGTTCACTACTAATTTGGTCATAAAAATCAACTTGTAGTGCAATTATTATTGCTTTTAACTGATTCATAGGTATTCATAAAGGCTATAACTTTTGAACTGTAACTTGAAATTGAGTTTAATTTTTTTTTAACATTTATATTTTTTAATTATATATCCATTGGTGTCATCCATTTCTAAAAATTCACTGCTTTTATAAAGTGCCAAATCTAGAGGGATTCAACACAAATCTTTTAAGGGGTTATCTCAGTGTCGATTTGTGCACCCTTTTGCATTATTTTGCTCTTTAGTGATTTATTAGCATGGCTTATTATTATGATTTAAATCAATATTATCCTTTGAATATACATAATTACCATACATGGAGACATGTAATGGAATAAAATATTAAACACAAAGGATTATGCTCCCTACTAAATGAAGTTCAACCACAGTTCACTAGAGAATATGAAAAATTTCAACACAAATGTATATTTTAAGAATGTATGGGTTTGATTGGGGGTTATGTGAGTGATAGTATTTTATTTCATTGTTATTTATATGATTCTCCATTTTAAAAAAAATGATAAACTATAGGGTTTTTTTTGGAAAGTAGATCACACGAGAGCCATGTATTTTGAAGTAGAGATTACTTCTCTCAATCATGAATATTTTCCTTCTATTGTAGACTATCTCACTAAGTTTAAAAACTTATTGACACAATTGAAGGGAACTGGATGAGATAAGAAAAATTAACCTTTAAAGGTCCATTCCAAATCCTTGCTTCAACCTTTTTCTCTAGCATGGATGCCTTAGATGTTGCAATTTTTAATGCCTAATTTGAAGTTGTTTTATGAGAGATTTACTAGGGAGGAATCCAAATTATCTCATCTTGAGTTTTACACCTCTAAAAAAGCATTAGTATCATATAATCCTAACAACAAGGGAAAATCAAAGAGAAAATTCAAAAACACTCCTCATCCATCTCAAAGTACCCCTAAACCTAATAACTATAAACCCAAGTCATCTACCAAATCCAAGAATAAGTCTAGCCTTTCATGATATTTTTATATGGGTACTGGTCATGAAGAATATAGGTGTTTTAAGAGAATGTAAGCCTTGGAGGATGCAACCTGAAAACACAAGATTTATATCTCCACTACATGCAATGAACATGAAAAGCACTTAATGTTGTTAGGAGATCTTAGTCACCTATTTTAGACAACTAGGTCATAGATTATTATGTTTCTTACCACATGGCTTATTCTAAGGAGTATTTTATATCTCTTGGTTTGATTTCTACTTCCAACATTGAGATTTGAGATTCTTCCTTTGTTTCTATTAAGAGAAATGGTGATATACAACTTGAAGGTGGTTGCATCAATGATGCACTATATGTCCCCCAGCATCATTACACATTTTCTTTCTATTTCTCAAATTTGTCAATTTAGTCAGGGTAAGATAGTGACTTTCACACCATAGGGAGATAAAGTTTGAACATTGATAGAGCCTCACACACTTTTTACATAGGGTGTTATTGATCATAGTTATCGACTATATTACTTTAAGGGTTTTGATGATACTCCTATATGGACATGTTTGGTCTCATGTAGATTTTGAGACTAAGCTTTGTCATGAAATATTCAAAAATATTAATTATAGATATTTGAAGGAGTTGAGCACTAGTGGTATGGTTGATGGTCTTCCAATAGTTTCATGTCTTGATGGCATTTTCCCTAGTTATGCATTAGGGAAACAACACCAAGATCCATTTCCAAAGGGTATATCCAAGAGAGCTTCTTCACCACTTGAAATTGTACATAGTGATTTGATGGTATTTATTACTCCTTTCAATAGATTTAATTATGCACTTACTTTTATTCATAATTTTTCAAGTTGTACTTGGGATTATTTTCTCAAGTACAAGAGTGATGTTTTTTCACAATTCAAAGTCTTTAAGGCTTTGGTAGAGAAGCTATCTTCTAGTTGCATCAATAAGCTTCATATTGTAATGGGGGAAACTACTTCAATAGAGATTTAGTTAATTTTTTAGTAGCTCATGCTATTATTCACTAGCATTATATTCCACATACTCTACAACCAAATGTCTTAGCAAAATAGAAGATCAAAACATGGAAGGAGATAGCTAATTTCATGATTCATTCACATGATTTACCTCCCATATATTGGATAGAAGTAGTTAATTGTACAAATTACATTCAAAATCACACACCATATAGAAAACTTGAGAATTTGACTCCAGAGGAGGATTGATCTGAAACCAAGCCTAATGTCTCATTTTTAGTTCATCTTTGGAAACCATCTTTGGGATTTTGTTCCAAAGAAAAAAAATCAAAGTATTGGATAAGTAGAACAAACCCTTGATATTTATAGGTTATTGTGAGGACATGAGAGTTTATTACATTTTGGATCATGATACTCATGATGTTATGATTTTAAACCATGTATAGCTTGATGAGTGCTTCACTTTTCATGATTCTTCATCTTCATCCATTCCATCTTCTTCTTTTACTGATTTATCACCTCCTCTTGAGGATTCTTTTTTTTAGGAGCTAGTTCAAGAGGCCCTGAGGACGTTATGGATATTGAGGATACTATTCCCACTTATGTTGGCACTTTACCATTATGGTTTTGTACTATGGTTTTAGAGGTAAAACCTTTTCTATGCGATCTTCCATCTACTACACATCATCATGCACATTATATAGGTACTTTAATTTTGTGTCAGGAATTCTTTATGGATTCATAGGCTTATAGGATATAGGAGAGGGATGATGAAATGACAACTGAGTATTATTCTTTCATGAGGAATCAATTTTGGGATTTTGTCTCTCTTGCTAAGGAAAAAAAGTTGGTTAAGTGAAATTTGATACATCACACCAAGTACACACCTTATGGGTCCATTGAAAAGTATTAAATGTGTATTTTTATAAAGAGTTTATCACAAATCTAAGGTATTAATTACTCTGACCTTTTACACTCATTGCCAAGATGGATTCTGTTCACCTTATACTTTCTCGTAATACATTATAAGATTGGACAATGTACCAAATAGATGTTAAGAGTGCCTTCTAACATGGAGATTTAAAGGACAAAATCTATATGAAGCAGATTTCTAAGTTTGTTCATGATACTTGTCTTATTTTTAGACTTAGGAGGTCTCTTTATTGTCTCAAATAGCCCCCTCGAGCTTGGTATGAGAAGATGGATTCATTTACTCTCTCTATTAGGTTTATTTATTTCCACTCCAATCCCATAGTATATATGTAGCATATTGGGGAGGACATTGTTATACTAGTATTATATGTTGACAATCCACTTCTCATCGGTAGATCCTCTTCTTAGATTTAGGATATTTAGTAGGAAATTTCAACATAGTTTGATATGACATATCTTGGTATTTTGCACTTTTGCCTTGGTTTTTGAATCTCTCAGTTAGATTCAAGGATTTATTTGTGTCAACATGAGTACACCCTTAATCTTCTTCAACATCTTCAAATGGTTAACTGCAATCTAAGTCCCTCTCCTTTTCAATCTGAAGTCACTCTCACTTCTACTTGCACTACTCCTCTTTGTGATCATACTTTGTACATGTAGATGATTAGGAATATTATGTAT
This sequence comes from Torreya grandis, assembly GCA_037957365.1. Taxonomy (NCBI): domain Eukaryota; kingdom Viridiplantae; phylum Streptophyta; class Pinopsida; order Cupressales; family Taxaceae; genus Torreya; species Torreya grandis. The sequence goes on from JARHVA010002250.1 coordinate 584,590, forward strand.
TTGACCCATACTCACCTTGACATTTATTTTTTAATTGGGATTGTATGTAGCTTTATACATAATCCTCATGACAATCACTGGTAGGATACTAAGAGGATTTTATGATGTTTCCAAGGCACTACCCATTTTAGATTATACTATGTGAGAGGTTCTCCTCAATTGGCTGGGTACACTTATTTAGATTAGGCAGGTTCTCTTAATGACAACCATTTAACTTATGGATACATATTTTATCTTGGTTCTTCTTTAGTTGCTTGCACGTACAAGAAGCAAAAGGCTATTGTACTTTCATTTATGTAGGCCAAATAAAAGGCAATAGTTAAAGTGAGTCAATAGGTTCTTTGGCTTCATAGTTATTGACATAGATTAGCTTCACATAGGATTCATCCATTATAGTTAGTTGTAACAAGCTGAGTGCAATTCACATATACTACAACCCAGTTGAGCAACAATGGACCAAGCACATTGAAATACACATACACTTCATTTGACGACACATTCAGAAAGGAGTTCTTTTCTTGAAGTATATTCTAACTAAGCAACAAGTTATTAACATCTTCACAAAGCCTTTTGTAAGACCTCATTTCCTTGAGTTGTGTGCCATGCTTAGAGTTTTAGAAGTTGTCCATTAGGGGTGTTCATAAAGACATCTTCCTTCTTCATTCGTAGACATATATTTTGCATGAGTACCTCATCAAGCCTTGTTTCCAAAACCCATATTATGGATATGCCACTTTATCTTTTTTTGGATATTGGTATCCCCTAGCTTCATTTGAGCGAGGTGTTAGGGTATATTTTTCTCATACTTATTAGGTTCTAGATAGTTTTATGTCTTTTTCTAGTTTTGTTCTTTGTTTGGATGTGTCCCACATTGGTTAGCTAGGATTTTTTGTTGTTTTTCCTTGTCTACTTATACAAGGTATCTCCATTTTACTTGCATTTTTTATTCTAAATATCATATGATTTGCCTTGATTTTTCATTTCATCTTTGTAGCCTCTTGTGATGCTTTCATTGTGAATGCTTTAGTTTACTTAATCTTGTATATAAACTTGGATCTTATCTTCTCTGTCATGGTTTTTAAGTGAATAGGTAGGCTTCGTATAAATCTAAAAACCTACTCTAGAAGCTTTGTTGCCTTTTACAGACCTCAAACTCTATACAAATAACCATTGTCAGATAATATTCATGCACACTAGATATCATTAGTTGTCTTTCTATGTTGCTACATCATTTATAATGCCAACCTAGCCTTCAGAAAGCCAATTATAAATCTTTGTAGTTGAGTATTCATCCCACTATCTTCCATTTCCTCAGGATCTATGTTGAATGTTTTACAGCTAACTTTTTACATGTCATTTCCTTGGATTATTCTTCTTTTTATGATCCATCATCATCGGTCATTAGGTACCTCTAGGTTTATTCACTGGCCTATCTCACCCTACATGCAATGTATGATCCTCCATTGTCACTATGCACTGCTCTAATATACTTCCTCTAAAATCTCAACACATTGCACCTTAGTCGTGCAAGTCCGAACTTAGCGTAAGTTACAATCTTCCTTATTTTGTGGTAACACACCTTCATCAAACAACTTCTTTTGTTTCAATCTCGTATGAACTCTACGGGCTTCTATCACTCTGAGTTGCCACATGAGTCTTTACTTGTGCACCTTGCTTCATGTCCCTAGCACATACATATACAATTTATAGTTTGTTTGTGTGCTTTTATTTCCTAAGACAAAAGTTCTAATTCTTTTTAATTCTCCAACTTCCTTTGTAATTGTTGACTACCTCCTTTCCATGTAAGTGGATTCTTATACTATCCAAAATAGCTTTTAAAAATGTTATGCCATGTAAATTGCACTTAACTAAAGTTGGTTTATTACTTTACTTTATTGACTTTATTTTTGTGTGATAAAAGATTGTCAATTCACTTGGGACACTGCTATATCATCCCTCAACTAAATGATCATCAAAATTAATTTGATACATTAAAATAACAATCTCTTATTAATCAATGCAATAAACTACATTTCTTTGCAAAGAGAAAACCTCGTTAACAATTAATGTCTAAAATTCCATAAAACCATGATAACAATTTGTGTCTAGAATTCCATAAACCCTAATCCCCTTCATGGCAATCTTATCAAGCTTGGAAACTATTAAGAACCATGGAACAAAAAATTGACACATAAGTGCTAAGAAATGTTATTCCAATTTCAACGGATTGTGATTGACGTTCCACCATATACAATTTCTATGAAGAGAAATGCGTGTTGTTCAACACTCGTACTAAATAGATGCCAGCAATGTGTACAGGACCAATAATTCAAGCTATTTGTTGAGTTGGTAATCCACATGCTGACCACAATGATGGTTTTTTCGTATCTCCATCGTCGGCTGTAATCCATCCCTATCCTTTCTAGGATTTTCGCTTAAACCAACAGACTCTTATTTTTCCCCACAATACCAACCGATCCAGACCCACCAATTACTTATCTAGGCAAAACGACAAAAAGCTTTGTGTATGACGAAAGCAATACCATGACCTAATACCAACCTAAACTGTATACTTAAGCATGCCCATGGACGCATTTCATATCAAAGTAAAAAATGGTAATATAAATCCCTCCAATTACTTCGTAAGTTTTTAACAAAACTTTCAATCACAATACGTGGTTACGTGAAACATTTTAGGGTCTCATTGTTTTCTATACATGTTAATGTGGGTCTTATTTTATTTTTTTATATGTTAGTGTGGGATTGGATGGAAATTGTATTCTTAATAATAGCTATTTCACTTGTTTCAGATGCATCTTCAATCTTTATGCATGTTTGTAATATAAGATCCCACCAATAATTCACATATAATTTGTTGCTCTCAAATCAATGACCTTAAGAATGCGCTTGTGACTTAAATTCAAAGTTATTTTTTATTTTCAATGATTTAACATGGATTGAGTTCACCAGTATGTGTTATTTGTGTAAATCTTTTTATCTATCACTATATCAAATCAAAGGATTACATTTGATTTTAAATTTTGATCGAAGAATTGAGTGTGACCATTTATAAGTCAATAACAAAGGTGGTGTTGCAACATGAAGCCTTATTTTTATTAGTAGATAAATGTTTGTAATTGTGTGATTGATGAGTTTAATGAGGTGCCAATGACTTTAAGGGATAAAATTTCACTTTATCATATTAATGGTAATTTATAATATAATTGATTATTTTGTGTGCATTTTTAAATAAATTTTTAAATGAAACAAAAATAATGAATACAGTAAACATTAATTTGAATGTACTTTTCATCACATCTACATGGAGATTGCATATGATTAACATGGTTTATTTATATAAATGAACTTTGTGAGAAAATAAAATGAAAATAATTTGATAATATAATATTATAATATATTTATATTATTTATATTATATATTTATAATAAATAATTAATATTATATATAAAATATTAATATTATATAAGAAAATAAATATTATAATATGTATTGAAATATTAATATAATTTTTATAAACTAGCATACATATATTAGATAAATTTATATAAAATATGTTAAGCGATATCATTCTTGATGTCCCTGTATGATTTTGAATTTGAGAAAAATGAAATAAGACATCTAGAGAATACTATCTCTCAACATATTCTACATAAATTTATTTAAGATATGTATTATAGTAAGTAACTTTAAGCACATATAATATAATACGGAAGCATCTTATATTGAGAAAGTCTTGCCAAATTTCATCTAATTGCTTATTAAAATTATTGTAATTGTTCAATAATTCAAGCATAGAATATTTGAATGTTGTTTTTTCCATAATAAATATGAAACTTATCACTATACCAAACTTTTAAAAATATTTTTTTAAATATTTTTTAACGTAATTATTAATATATTTAATTTTAATAATATCTTTAATATTTTATATTTATTTATTTATTTAAAAAAAATAAAAAATATTCACTTCAATTATCAATCACATAAGAGTGATATATTTAAATCTAAATGTTTTTTATATATACACAAACAAAAATATATAATGATTATCAAAATATCATATTTAAACGACCATCATTTGATTCGTAGTTCCTTTAGATTGGATAAGCTTAATCAGCACAAACTACATGCTTACTTATGTCACTCCTTTGGACCCACTACAGCACGGTCATGGTCAAAGCAAGTCGATACCGGAGAGCTTAACCGTGGAAGAAGTTGTCGTTCCACTGTTGTTAGCCACCTGTTGCCATTAACTAACCAGCGTCCCGCCGTTCCTGATTTCCAAGCCAGTTTTAAATTTTCAATTATCCTGCCTAAATTATCTCACCATTCAAGACTATTTTCTGAAGCGGATGCAAGACAACTTTTATTTTGGTTTCACTTGCCGCCTATGCGAGCACATTCGTGGTAAGCTAACCAACTCTTTTTAGAAAGCTTTCGTATGCATTTTACAGCAGGAGCTTCCCAGCGTTGGAGTTTATATCAAGGGAAAGTCTTGAAGTTTATATCAATCAAGATAACACCCAGGCGGCAGTGCTTCTCAGACTGCATTTCCAAGACTTTTGCATTGAGGTAATATAAATTTTTGAAAAGTCACCGATTATCCTCGATTTTATAATATGTATTTTTTCATTTATCTCTGTACTGGTTGGATAATAGGGAAGTGACAAATCAGTGCCAGAACAGTTCTGGCCAATTTACCCCCTCCAAGTTCGAACATAACAGGGCTTCTGACAGTTTTGGGTCTGAAAGTATTTACATTCACAGATTTGGTGGCTTTGTCAGGTACTTGAAAATACTTTCCATCACAACCAAACAACAAGAACATTTTTCACTTTATAAATCTATAGAGTCGAAGATTTTATGTAAATTTCCAGTCTGTTCGAGATGACTGGCATTGAACGTATATATCTTACCATAAATTGACACGTAAAAGTGTTAAATATGTAGACTAGCAAACACTAACGCGCCATCTCTGACATTATTGTCACAATATGTTGCAGGTGGACACACAATTTGCATACGGCATTGCTCGTCATTCGACAACAGACTACACAACAACAAATTCGAAGTAAATCAGCAAGACCCCACTCTTGGGAAGAGCTTTAACTAGAAACTTTACCTCCCTTATCCCATAAACACCACCATAAACCTGACCAATTTGTATCTCTACAGTCCAAATGTGTTAAAAAACAAGTATTATGTGAACCTCTTGAAAAGACAAACACTTTTCACGTCTTCCCAAACACTCTACTAAGACACTCAAACCTGAAGTGTCGTCATAGAGTTTGCAGTTAATCAAACTTCCTTGTTTCAACAGTTTGTGCTTACCATGCTCAGGATGGGCCAGCTTGACATCCTCACCGGTAGACAAGGACAAATTCGCAAAAAAAAGTGTGGTTTCAAATCCAACCACTTCGTTTTACTCCATCTTCAATCCACAAACTTCCTGTTATTGATCCACCTAAATCATCGCAAGAAGCCGTCTCTTGATCTTTCAAGGGGAAGAGAATTTTTATTAAGGTTTTCTTGATGATATATAATGGAATGTGATTTGAATATATATCAATAAATGTACGTATAGTTATTTGAATATATATCAATAAATTTCTTTATAAATATTTATAAAAACTCAATTAAAATAAAGTTTGTTCCATTATGATTAATTAAATAAAGTATTTCTCTCTCATAAATTTGTTTAAATATAATTTATCCATCAAACATTTGGCAGCTTTTTTTAAATAAGTCAATCTTGGGATGTTTGAAATTTAGTGTTTTCTACAAGCGAATATTGACACACATCAATGGTGAGTCGGGATTGCATTGTAAACCTGTTTCATGTTTTGAGTGGGGTTTTCCTATGTTGGGGTTTGCACATTGCATTCCAAGCATGGCTTGTATTGCAAGCATGGTCTAACGATGAAATTTAAAATAAAAGGTGTGGTTATCATGGTATTCCTTATGAGAATTTAGTTATTTTGAGTGGGGCTCCCTATACCAATGTCGTTGCATGGTGCAATGTGCAACACTTATAAAACAATTTAAAGTGGGGTTTTATGTACCAATATCATTGCATGATGCAGTTCACGATAATTAGAAAAATATTTGAGTGCAGTTTCTTATACTAATTTCATTGCACAACATAACGTGCAACACTTAAAAAAATTATGAGTGGGGTATCCTATACCAATGGCGTTGCACTATGTAATTCACAACATTTGGCTGATTTTTAATTTTGGCAATATTTTTATCGATAGGGTTTCCAAAGAAAAATACAATTGGGGTTTTTCATGTTCTGAGTAGGGTTTTCATATGTCAGGGTTCACACTTGCACTGCGAGCCTATGTTGCATTGCAAGCTCATTTTATGTTTTGAGTGGGATTTTCTTATGCCGAGGTTTGCACATACATTGCTATCCTGGATTACATTGCAAACATGGGCTAAGGATGCGATTTTAAAAATGTGGATAGTTATCATGGGATTCCTTATAGGAATTGAGTTGTTTTGAGTGGGACTTCCTATACCACCGTTATTGAAAGAAATAAAGGACAACACTTAGACAAATTTCTAAGTGGAGTTTTTGGTACCAATGTCATTGCACGGCATAGTTCACAACACTTAGAAAATCTTCTACTTGGGGATTCTTGTACCAATGTCATTACCTGAGGTAGTTCATGACACATAAAAAAAATTTAAGCAGGGTTTCCTATACCAATGTCATTGCATGACGTAGGGTGTTTTTTGCCAATGTTTTTTTTAGCAAGGTTTCTAAGAAAATTTATGTTTAGGGTGTTTGATTTTTTGAGTGGGATTTCCTATTTCAAGGCTCTCTCTTGCATTGTCTGTTGAGGTTGCATTCCAATCCTATTTCAAGTTTTGAGAGGGGTTTTCCTATGCCATTATTCACACTTTGCATTGTAAGCGTGGGTTGCAATGCAAACCTGAGCTAATAATGCAATTTATAACATGAATGTGATTATCATGGGATTCCTTGTGATAATTGAGCCAGGATTTCCTATACCAGTGTCATTGCGTGATGTAATTAACAACACTTAAATGATGCTTCCTGTACCATTGTCAATTCATAATGCAATACAATGTTACCCATTTTCACATATATAATAGCTCTCTGATTCTAATGCACACCACTACACACACAACGCTGACATTGACTCTATTGAACCTTCACAATATTTCAAAACCCAATATCTCTAAAGTAATTCTTGTCTCCATAATGGCCTAAAATGATGTTGTCTCTCACAACTTTCTCAACACTATCATAATGAAAAAGTGGGTGAATGTTACCATGCTTCCCATGGCTAGAGTCCATTACGTGTTCAATGCTCATCACAAATAATAAAGACTCAACCTAACATGAAATCCAAATGTCTAAAGTTGCTCTCTTAATGACAACCTTCAAGGAATGCTAAAATGATCTCAAAACAACATTTGATCACTTTCAACATTCATCATAATAAAACTTATTCATTTTGAAGGCTGGGAATCACTTTTACCCTCAGATGCTAGGATATCGAGAGATGGCTTAATATGTGGGGATGATTGAAGATATCTGACCATAAACTTGTGTCTAAGCATAAGACTAATTCCAAGCCTTTAAAATAAATAAGAATTATTATGATGAATGTTATAAGCGATCAAATACCATTTTGAGCCTATTTTAGCATTCCTTTAAGGTTTTCCTTGCAAGAGCAAGTCAAGACATTTGGAGTTCATGCAAGGATGAAGCTCTACTAATTTTGACAAGCACCACATAGAGTAGACTCTAGCCAAGGGAAATGTGGTAACCTTATGTTGTTTCTTCATCTCACAGTGTTGAGCAAGTTTCTAGAGACAACATTGTTTTACGCTATTTTTGGAGTTAGGAGTTACTTTAGGGACATTGGGTTTAGAAGAATCATGAAGGTTTAAAAGAGCTAGTGCTGAATTTGTGTATGCATTAAAATTAGAGAGTTGTTATAGACATGGAAAGGGGAAACATTGTATTGAGTTGAGCATTTTTGGTTGATCTTGACTCTACGTTGCCTTATCTTTTGAACCATGCATTATAAACCAGCCTCTAGAGTGATTGTATTAATATAATGAGTACACCATACTATTTCCATTTATCAAGTTATTTATGAATGTGTGCCCTCTGTGTTTGAATATTACTTTTATATTATTATCTATTCTGCTACATTTGTGTGCTAACTCTTCAATTCCAATGTGCTAAGATGTAATCCAAGGCTCTTTTAGTAGCTCAGCCTCATTGACAAGCTCAGTAGAAGAGCATCTTAGTAGCACATGGGTAAGTGGAAATTTTGAACCCATAATAATCACTATCTGGGAATGATTAAATATGTCTCCCCATAACCCAACATTTAAGCTGAAAAGTGATTCCAAGCCTTCAAAGTGATTAAGAGTTATTTCTGATCCAAAATCATTGTGACCCTATTTTGACATCGTTTGAAGGTTTTAATTGAAAGAGAAATATATAAAATTTAAATTTTTAGTTGGGTTGAGTCTCTACCATTGTGACAAGCATAGCAAGCAGTGGTCTCTGGCCAAAAAACATGGTAGCCTTACATTATTTCTTCTTCTAACAATGTTAACATAGTTGTTGGGGAAGGCCATTTTAAGAGGTAGGAGGTTTTTCTAAAACATTAGGTTTAGAATCATCATGAAGGTTCAATAGATTCAGTTTTGGTATTATGTACATAATGGCAATCATAATAATTAGAGGAGTTACTATAGACTTGGAAAGGGGAAACATCATTGTACTGATTATAAAACTCTTAGTTGAGCCTGAATTATTGTTTTCATTAGCCTTTGTTATCTTGCATTGTAATAAAACTCATGGAGCATTGCATTAATACATGAATACTCCAACTTATTTTGAGTCTTGACTTCTTTCTAAATTTTTCCCTTCTGTGTTTGAATTCAACTTCCATTTTCAATTTCTATTGTGTTGCATAATTGTGCTAACTTTATAAGTCTAGTGTGCGAAGGTATAGTCTAGGAATCTTTGAGGAGATCAACCTCATCAGTGAGCTTGGTAGAAGAGTGTCTTGGCACCAAATGGGTAAGTGAAAAATCTAACCCTGTGATAGTCACGACCTCTTTAAATCCCTAATATTTTTTGCATCGACTCATCTTAGCTAACTTGGTTCACATTTAAGGCCTATTGAATAGTCACCTAATAAATTCCCAAGTCATTAAGAAAACCTAAATTTTATGTGGATAAGGTTCACATTTTTGGTCATAGGACATATCATATGCAGTGTGTCTTGATCAGTCTATCTCAGCTGAATCTCACTCACGACATCAAAGTTCCCTCACCCTTATGCTATCTCAACCCATATCATTCAAATAAACATGCTTCTAAGGCCTATTTAATATTATTGTACTAAGTAACTCACATAGCATAACTCATGCATCATAACTCATCTCACACAACACAACTCTTATAATGTAGTGCAACTCACATGGTGTAGCCTGCCTAATGTAAAATGATATGATTTATGTCGACCAACCAATGTAGCTTGACCCAATGCCATCTTATACAACATAACCTATGAAGAAGATATCATGCATCACATCCTTAGTAGTGTAGGTCAAGCATAGAAACTTATCTCCCATAATGTAGCTTTTCTAATACAACTCATGTAACATATCTTGTCTAATCCAACTCAACCTAGGTTATGCCATTATCCCATCATAGCTCGATCTAGTGTATTTATCACATAGCAAAAATCATCTCACATAATACAACTCATCTTACCTAGTGCAACTTAACCACTGTTACACCAATAAATGTTGTGGTGATTGCCTCATGTAGCTCAACCTAGTGTACCTCACATAAGTAACTCATTTCATATTACATAACTCATTTCTTGAAATTTACCCAATGTTGACCCAAGTTGTATCAATCACAAAAGTTAACTTAACTAGGTATAATTATTATAGTGCAATGCATGTATTTCAAATCACACCACATAATTCATGAAATGCATCTTGATACTCAATCCATAGACATATGAATAATGGCCTCATTTTCATCTTGACCTGAGTTGTATCTATCAATTAATGTATCTTAATCAATCATGTGCATGTTGCAATTCCTAGCTCTTATGACACTTATTGTGCAATGTGACTCAAATTGTACACTGAAACATGCATACAATTACTAGATCAATGTTTTGTGGATACAAATTGCATCAATCACCTAATATAACCTGATCTGGCATAGTACACATAATACAACTTATTGACCTAGGTGGTATTAACCCTGGTAGTGTTGATTACCTGACATGGCATGACCCAACATAGGATAATGCAATTCAATGACATGGGTGGTGCTAAAGTAGTAAAACTCACATAATGAAACTCATCATTTTGCATAATAGAACTCACCTCATGTGGCACAAGTCATCTCATGTAGTGAAACTCATAAAACATTTCTCACTTAGCACAACGCGATCAAGGTTATGTTGATGGCCTATTTTATCTCTTGCATCATAACTCACTACTTCAACTTTGACAACATGGTACACCATTCATATTGGGTAAGGAAACTCATCTCATATGATATAACTTATCGTGTGTAATATAACTCAACCTATGTAGTGCATCTTATGTATCATATCTCACCTAACACAACATAACTAGTGAATTGCAACGCATTTCCCATATTGTAACTAGCATGGAACATCTCGTGTAGTATAGATCGACTTGAGTCATGATGGTCTCCTAATGTAGTTCAACCTGGGTTGAGTTTATGGCCTAGGTATGCTGACTTGGGGTGAGATAATCCAAGTTGTGTTGACCTAGGGTGTGTAAACCTAGGTTATGCTAACCTGGGGTGTGAAGACTTAGGTTGTGCCAACCATAGACATAACTAAATTATGGCATCCAAAAATTCATAGTGACATTGTTTTATGATCTTTAGATCTCTGATCTTCTTATTGTTCTGAAACAAAATTCACCAAGTGTTTAATTATTCACCCACTAATATACTAATGATGTTCAACCTGGTTCATGTCTCCTAAGGCATCTCACATAGAATAATAGGGTAATTCATCTCTATTTAGGTTGTGTCAATCACCTGACATAACTCAACCTAGCATAACTCACATAATGTAACATATAGAGTGTAGCTTACTCAGTAATTCTTACACAATGCAACATAATCTAGGTGGTGCTAAATATGGTAGTGTTGATCACCTAAAATGGTGTGAACCATCATAGTTTGCATGTACAACTCATCTTGCATAATGCCAACCCATCTCACAAACTACACCTCATCTCATGCAATGAAACTTTCGAATCCTAGCACACGTATTGCATCTAGCAAAGTTCAACTTATGCATAACCTCTCTTAAATCCTAGCTTATGTAATGTGACTCATCTCATGTAATGTAGATCTCACAAGGCACCTCTCCACATCTTATATCATTTAATGCAACTAAACTAAGGCTCTTATAATCACCTAATGTAAATTACCTTGGCATATATTGTGTAAAAGAACTCACATCATGCAATTCCTGTAGTGTAACTTTCACATCATAACTCATCCCATGTATCACAACTCATCTCATGCATTAAAAATCACCATCGATAATACAAATCATCTTGCACACTCATATCATGTAGTGAAACTCATTTAGATCAACTCTAGCAGTGCATCTCATGTTACGAATATTGATATAGGTTATGCTAATTTTTTAATGTAGCTTACATGTTATATATTTCCATCTCAACTTATGCAACATAGCTCATATATAATTACTCATCTTATGGAACACAACTCAACCTATGAAATGCAACTTATGCAGTGCAGATCACCCAAATGTGAAATTGATGTTGGCATGTCCTTATGATTTTGGTATGTTCCCACATTTTTTTAAGAGAGTTATTGCAATGGAAAATATGTTCCCTCCCCAAAGAAAAATTGATGTCATTATGCTCTTACATTGTTGGTATATTCCCATAGATTTTAAAATAAGTAAATAGGATCAAAATTATGGTTTATCCTTAATGTGAAAGTGTTTTGTTATTCTCCTATGATGATGGGATGTTCCCATGTTTTTGAAATTGAGTTTACATAAGGGAAATTATGTTTTGAGCTCAATGAAAAACTGATTTTGGTCTACTCCTACAAAGTTTGTATGTTCCTATGGTTTTGTAAGTGAATTATTAGGGTTTGAATCTACATTGGGAGAGATATGCTACACTATGTAAAAATAATTCTTTAGATAGTTATTCACACATTGTGCCTTATAAAGTTCAAATAGTAATCATGGATGTGCGAAACCAAAAAAATCACCACTTCCACAAGCTTTCAAAAATAAGGTAGATTAAAATGATGGAACATTCTAGCATCATTCATTCTATTGAATATAATGAGGTCATAGGTAACCTCATTATTTATGTTATGTGCTCAACTCTGTAATCATTTTGCATGCCACCCATGTTTCCTAAGAGATGATGATTGTAATCAAGCACTTGGCAAGTAGAAATGTTAGATTCATAATTTTCATCATGTAAAATCGACTCAATGTATTGCATTTCTTCAATGAGATCAAGGGTTATAGGTGATGTTGTGGCCTTTATTTTTTCCTTCATGTACTATTAGAGGTTCCTTCCTAATGTATGTTTATTATGCTCATTGTGCCAAGTTTTCTTTTTTTGCATCAGACTCACTAGGAAATTCCTCCCATATCAAAATAGGATGTCCACTTACAACCTCATCCTCTTCCTCTTCATGAATTATAGGTAAAGGCCCATTACTTTGGGCCTACTACTTTACCTGCATCACACTCTAAGGATCTTGAAGGTTAAGGAATGATCATCTAACTCTTATAAATAAATATGTAATTCCTTCTTTAATCTTCCTTGGTCTTCTTACTTCTGATTCCTCTAATGGCAAAAGTTGATACCTATAACCTGCAACTCCTTCCACAACAATCCCAGACTCACAATTCTAATATTTCTATTGATTACAATCAATTCCTAACTTCTTAGCTTAAAATTTATCATTATAAATTGATGAACATTCCTACTTGTGGCTTGAAAATACTTTTCTTGACCTTTAAAAATTCAAAAAAAAAGTCAACATTAAAGTTACAAAATGAAGTCCTTCTAACCTTATACATTTTTTAAGACTTGCACATATTTACTCTCCCATGCCTCTATCCATCACTTCACTCATTAAGGTCCCAAAATGGTATGTGATGATGTCTATTTAGAAATCCTACCAATACGCTTAACACATTATCAATTTAATGCCCATGTCCCATCTTTGCATTTTTTTCATAGGGTATGCCAGTTGTAAAAAGATTTAAATCTCTATCTTAAAAGGTAGGAAATACATTATTTTCCACTTTAAACCAATCTTAGTGGCTTTTACCTTACCATACTTTTTCAAAACTTCTTGAACCACCTCCTACATGCCTTCTTGTCTTTGTGTGTTTTCACTTGCTTGCCCCTTCTACATATTACTTTCATCTTCTATGCATCATATGCACATGATTGCCTTTTATATTTTAACTTTACATGCTCTAGCTTTAATTTATTTCTTTAATCACCTTTAAAAATTACCCCACACTAAAATATGCCCATCATCCTCCAAAATCATGACCTAATGAAATAGTGATACAATGAAAACGTTGAACCAAATGATAACCAAATTAATAAAATAAATTTAAATATAAGGAATGCACATAATGTCACATTTTATTTTCAAACAAACCAAAATCCTAAAGTAAGCTAGTGGCATATGCCTTATTGATACATGGAAGTATCTCTCAGAATGGTAGGGTTTAAGCAAACTACTATTAAAGTAAACTAGAAGACATTGGTCAACAGACCTTTTTAACTTACATGTGCTAGTTGGATGAATACTATGAATGATGAATAGACCATCTCAATAAGCCCGTAGTTTACATGAGTGCTACATTAACTTTAAATTGTATACCAACACATGCATACTAGGGGAAAAAGTTTTATTCTTTAAATGTCAATCATGCCAAACCTTTTGCTTTTGCTTTTCAACTCCTTGACTCCAATGTGCAAGAAAACATGTTCATCTAGTTTTAATAAAGCTTATAGGCAAGATTTTAGATATTTTTCATCATCCAGTCTTCCCAATCATATAATATGTAAAGATGGTACAAGGAGTTCTACTAGCAAAACTGATTTAGCACCAAAGACAAGATTAAAAGGAGTGCTCTTATTTAGGATTTTGTATGTGGTTCGATGTGCCTACAATACTATAGAAACATAATCATCCTAGTAAGTGCAACTAATTTTTTAAATTTTTGTTAATATATGACCAAATATCTTGTTGAAGGCTTTAGCTATGCCATTATCTTGAGGATGGTATGGTGTGGCCTTGTGATGCACAATAATGAACTCAACTAAGATGATGCTTATTGTCTAGTTAGGGAAATAAGTTCCATAATCAATTGTCAAAGGACATCCATACCTTGAAATGATATTTTATCAAAGAAATATGGTTATAATCACAACATTATAATCATGTGTGGCCACTACTTTTACTCATCATGTGAGATATTCTATGGGTGTAATGATGTAATGCTCGCTAGTTTACCTTGTGGCAAGGTTAATGGGCCCAATGAAATCAATAATCTTGTTTTAAAGGGTTCATGAGCAAGTATAAAATGAAGAGGCATATCATCCCTTTTTTTTTAATTATGTACACGTTGACATATATCACATTGGCATGCATAAGCTTTGGCATCTTTGAATAAAGTGGGCCAGCATAACCCAATTAGTAGAACCTTTCATACTATTGCATCACTAGCATAATGTCCTCCTATGACTCCTTCATAAACCTATTGAAGGACTTAAGTACATTTTGTTTTTAATGATATACCTACCTAATACTTCATCCTAATCATGTTTGTATAGATCTCTACCATTAAGCTTAAAAGGTGTAGCATGCATAACCAATTGATTTTTCTGCTTATCACTAAGATGATCTAGCATGGAACCTATTATAATAAAAATAACTATTTCCTCTAATTCATTGCGTACACATGTGATTTGAAAGAGTTGTAAATTAGGTAAATCATCCTTGATGGCATGCACTAGTTCACTAGACTTAATATGTGAAAGGTGGTCAAGACTAAAATTCACTTAGTCGGGTTTTAAACCCATAGAGAATTGGAACTCCTAGATGAAAACAATCCATTGGTATATTTTTCCATGCAACACTAATTTTTTCATAAGGTATTGAGCACTTCATGATCTGTAAAGAAGGTGAATAAAGTGTACAACAAGTACTGTGGAACTTATGAAGTGCATACGACATGGATAAAAATTTATGTTTTGTAGTAGAGTAATTTCTCTCAGCTGATGTTAGCTTGTAACTAAAAATATATATAGGATGGTTAAGATTTCCTTTGTTAGGTTGTGTAAGGATATCACCTACTACCATTCTAGAAGCATTGATGCGAACTTGAAATGAGGTCATCCAATATCAGAACTGAAGAATGGCAACAATTACTAATTTCTCCTTCAAGGTCTCAAATGTTTATAATGTCTATTGGTCCATAATAAAATGCCATTATGCTTGAGCAATTATTCCACTGTAGATGCAATGTCATGCGATAAATAGTCTCATATGCACACCCAAAACACATAGCTTAAGACTGGCTCCCATCGGTTCTTTCATGCAATGGTTTATGTATTGAAATATATACACTATGATTCTTAAAGATGCACATAGTTCTAACTAGAAACATCAAAGCAAAGCTAATCCTAGCAACATGGTGTCCATACTTGAGTTATTTATCAAATAAAAAAATTAGGTGCAAATCTAGTAAAAATAATAGTATAATCATTGATATAAGTTTACAATCAGTATTTTAACAACACAAGTATCCCATTTTATTCATATCAAAGTTCACTATACATAGGTTGTAATGTAGATTAGGATCTCAATGAAATTCAAGATTACAATATCAATCATCAACCATCCATTATTAATCAATAATTCTATTTAAACTATGAGGCATTTATACATGGTTTTACCTTGATCATTTACTTACAACATTAACATGCAAATGATTACTTGTTAATGACCATTAACAATAATGAGTCATAGAAAGTGTCACATTGAATTCTTGTTGATTTGGGCCTAACTACCCCTAGATACCCTATCTAAGCTAGGAATCATTGTTATGCTCCTATCTTCTTTTGGACTGGTGCTAGATTCACACTTGATTATTCTTCTCTAATGATCGTACAAACTCCTTCCTAGTTGTCTATGCTTTTAGTGACCTTGTCCAAGTCATTCATTATTGTCCAAGACTTGTGTGCTCAGTTCCTCCATGTTTTTTGCATCCTTACTATTTGTGAATTGCATGTTTTGTGCCATGGTCTTCTGTGTCATGTTGTTCCCACATCTTGGCTTACTTGCGTGCTTCCTCAAATAGAAATTATAATATGTTAATATAAAATTTAAGGTCTAACAATGTGGACTATGCAAGTTTTGCTACAAGAAATTAGGGCCAAATGAGCCCTCTGTAATGACTCATGTCTAACTATTATCTTCCATGTGTCTCCTACAAGTATAGAAAGGTGATACAATCATATCATGTGTGATCATACTAGCATTAGAGCACTATATCCCATTACAAATCTACAATTAAGCATAATTGGGTAGGCATAGTACTAGGATGGGTGATCTCTTGGGAAGTCCCAATATTGCACCCTTCTTGTATTAGTTAGTACTTTCTCCTATTTCCCTAAGTAGTTCCATATAGATGCTTCCATCAAGAACTATTAGACTATTCCAAGATATATTTACTATTATTAATTAATATTTTCTTTGTAAAATTTATAAAATTTTATTCTTTGATCTTCTCTCTTATATTTAACTAATTAAATTTGTTATTATTTAACTTGTTATAAATTATTTAATATATCTTTATATTCTCCTAGGGACCTCTGTTATATTTATTAAATTAATCTTATTATTTATTTTTTAAGCTGGAGGCTTATATAGTGGGCAAGGCCCTATAAATTCATCTCATAAAGAGACAAAATGACATATTGTTGTTTCTATCGCTAATTTTGCTTTTTCAGATTCAAGAGAGAGAAGAAACTAAAGAGATAATGGACAAGGCATGTGAAGTACCTGGATGAAGATCGCGCACCGTAATCCAGACGTTTGTGAGCACCCCTCTTTGGCTGTGGAGGAATGACACCTGCAAAGAAGAAAACTTGGACAAAAGGGTGTTAGATAGATAGATGGTGGGTTGCCAAGCAAAAGCTTGTTCCCAGAAGTATGAGAACTTCCTTGAGGGAGGTCAACCCACTATTTTGATAAAAGATAAATGACTGATAAATGACAGAATGCTAAAATAGACTGAAATGATAGCAAACTGAAAGAGAAAAGGGAAGCAAAAGCTTACCTAGAAGAAGCTGTCGAACTGGTTGCAGTCGCCGGCGTCAGTGGTCCTACCGGCGTCGGTTGGTTAAGGTAGGCCAACGTCGATTAGTCTGCCGACGTCGGTGAGGGTAATGACTGGCGTCGGTCAGGGCAATGGCCTCCGGACAGGTCTGGTCAGGGTCTTGGTCAAGGCTTAGTCTGTCTCTGTTTGAGGGCTCTGTGGACGAAGGTCTGAGTCTACTCTGGGTCTGGTTTGAGGATGGTCTTAGTCAGTTAGGGGGTCAAAAGGACAGAGAGGGACAGAGAGATAGAGGAAGCCAATCTGGGAGATAGGAATCCAGGTCTGGGTGATAGTCAGGTCTGAGGGTGTGTTAAATCTAGTTTAAAAGCAGATGACTAGAAAGCATAAAGAAAACAAACAGAGTACTTACCTGTGCCCTGCTGAAGAAGGTGTTGATCTTGTTGCTGATGATGTCGGATGTGAACCCTGTTGCTAATGGAGAATCCCTGTTGTTTACTTGCAGAAGCTTGCTGTGTACCTGAGGGAGAGAGTCAGATTGATTGGCAGAGAGGTCAAGTGAAAGGATCGATACAAGGGTCTGATGCAAAGATTCAAGAGCCGGGATACCAGACAGAGACACAGAGAGTGAAGCGGAGGAGATAACAGTGAAGAAGCTGTTATGAAAGGTGTCGACGCTGGCAATATCGCCGACGTCGGTCGACGGTTGACCGATGTCGGTGGCTAAAAGGCCGGAGAAAGGCTAAAAATAGCCTTTCATCCGTTTCCCAACCGCCGGGTCAAATGAATGCAAGGATGAAACGGTCGACGGGGGTTAAATGGGTGAGTGAAGAGATTGGAATGGGAGTCTTAGGCATTAAATGGCCATGTGGGGAATAAAAGGGATCCAAGGAAGGTATCCTAGGATGGCGAGGTGGCAAGGAGAAGGAAAATGGTCTTATTTAATTAAAAATAGATGATTATTTTCAATTAATAAGACCTAGGTAGGTTAGGGATAGTCGAAGTGGCAAGGGACCAAGGGGAGAGAGGAAGACAAAGGGTTAGACACTTTTTAGGTGTCTACATTTGCCCCTTTTTGTCTTGTTGGTTGTTCTAGACGAACTGCAAGACAAAAATAGGAAGTGGTTGCCCCAGGTAATAGATGATGTGGATTGCCCTGAAGTATGGATGAGGTATTCCCCCTCAAAGCGGGAGTCGAGGGAAGGAACCTGATGTCGGGTGTCGATTTGATAGAGAGATGGATAGAAGAGAGTGAGTGAAAACGCTGCAGTAGTCGTGATTGCGCGTAGTCCACTTCACGGGAGGGTCGGGTCAAATTGTGGCATGTCGAGGGTCAAGGAGTGCCAAAATTGAAGTAACCGGGCCCCAGCATTTAGTCGTCTGCTGATCGGGTCACTCAATCTAAGCTGAAGCTCCAAATGGTCGTTGTGTTCCAGGTATCCCAAGCTCAGGAAGTGCTCCCAGAGACACAAAAAAGTCACAGGTAGTAGGGATCAACCGGCTTGCGATCCTATACTTGCGAAGGGTCAAAAATAGGGTCTGTGGACAATTCTGCTAACCAGCCGTGAGGTAGCACACACGCAAAAAACAACCAAGGCAACATTGGCTTGGAAGTAGTCGAAGGTCGAAGGAGATATGCATGATCTCCAATGGTCATTGGTCAAGGGGATGGATGGACGAAAGGATGTGGCCGAGCTAACCTCAGAAAACGTCATGTGATCTGAGTGCTGCCTACATAGCCCTTGTGTGAAGGGCCTCAGGCCAATGTAGTTCTCCCTAAAAGGGAGGAAGGGTCAAAGAGACTGATTGGTCTTGGTCAAAGTTGTCGATAGACTGGTCGTGGTCAAGGTCAAGGTCGCAGAAGAGAAGGTTTGTCCATCAAAGAGACGAACAAACGGGGGTGGTCGAGCTAACCTCAGAAGATGTGGTATCTGAGTGCTGCCTACATAGCCCTGGTCATAGGGCCTCAGACCAATGTAGTTCGGACAAAGTGAAAAGATTGATCGATGATTGGATGTGGTCAAGTGTCAAAATGATGAGGGCAAGATGATGTTACAGATGTCATATTGGTCGAGAGGCTTTCATCCCTAGCAAGTTTCCATAGTCGTGATGGATGTATGCTAAAAATGAATGGAAGTCTATTTATGCTTTAGCAAGTATTGGTTTATGCTTAACATAAATTGGGTCTGGTCGGTAATTTCCATGTGTATTGGTGTCCATGGAAACTATGTGAAATGGACTAGGATGATGTCAGCTGAAAATGATGAAAATGGCTTGGTTAAAGATGAGTCAACAATTGATGTGGTTAAATGTGACCAAAGTGTAGAGAAAAGATGAAAGGCAAATTGCTCTTTCATTGACAAGGACCAGAAAGGATGCATAGATAGGGGTTATTAGAACAAAAGCCCCGTTCATGCATTACGTCGTTGACCAGTGTGGTGTTAGAACGGTAATCGAATCACTTTGACATTAAAGTGAGCTCGAAGTCCCCTGAGCAGGTGATAGGAGGTGGATAGGTAACCCAGTTTAAGAGCAGGAATAACCGTGCCCCTTTTTATAGGAGACCCTGAGACAACTACAAGCCAAGTCCATGACCCGTTTTTTTTTTTTTTTTTTTTTTTTTTTTTTTTGGTGCAGGCTGATCGATGCGAGAAGCCTACATAGAGATGTCTTTTAATGTAGTGGTCATGTTGCGAAGCTGATCAATGCGGGAAGCTTCTAAGAAAGGTTGTTGTTTGTAGCAAGATTTAGTCATAGCCATCCTTCGAGGGAGTGGTCTATATTTCTGCTTTATAATGTTTGAATAGCTGTCCTTCGAGGGATCAGTCTATTAGCTACAGCAATGATAGTACAGATGTCCTTCGAGGGAGCAGTCTGTCTTTTTGAATTTGACTTTGTGACCTTGGATATGCTTTGACATCTTGATATATTTTTTGATTTTTTTTTTTTTATTAGAGTCACGGACAAGGCTGTAGAAGTTCAAGGACTCCCCTTTTATTAGGACAAAGCATCCATGCATCATAAAAGGGTTGACAAGTGTTAGGAAGCAGGGTTGATAGGAAAAGGAATGACAATGACAAGGGGTTGCTCAAGGGACGAGCTCAAGTAAAACGTCAAGTGATCAAACACTCGACTAACAGTAGAAATGGTCAAAGATGCAAGACAGAAAGGGGGGCTCAAGGTCTGATAAGTCCCTGGGCCATGCTAGTGCGTTAAGGTCTGAGTCAATTAGAAGCAAACTTGCCCCAATTTGCCTCTTTCGAGATTGGTCAGGTGTTGATTAATGGATGTGAAGTTGGTTGACATTGTCGTTGGTTGGTTGAAAAAGGTTGAATGTTTGGTCGAGAGGTTTGGTTGATTGATATTTGGTTGAAGTTTGGTTGAGACTGGTCGAATAATTGGTCGGGGGTTGGGTCGATGGATACTTGGTCGAGATTTAAGATTAAATGAGTGATTGATATGTGGTAGCGACTCGGTTGAAAAGTTGGTCGAGGTTTGGATGAAGGATGAATTCCCCCAGCGGGTAGGGAGAATGTTTGAAAGATTGGTTAAGGTCGATTGAGGTTTAGTGGTCAGATGGATGGTATTAATGTCGAATAAGGTGGTCAAAGGCGGCAAAGGGACCACAGTCTGGCGTGGGGATCCTAATTTAAGTGATGAGGTTGGAGAGGCATGAGTCGGGGTTGATGTTTTGTCGAAGAGGTGGTCAAGAGGGTCCTTGGTGAGAAGGAAATCATTTCTCCGTTGTTGACGAATGACAGCTTTGAGAGCACAACAATGCTCAGTGTCATGTCCCGGAGTGTGATGATAGTTGCAAAATTTAGATTTGTCGAACCAAGAGGGTCTTGATCCGAGAGTCGATGAGAGAGGCGGTGTTGAGGGTTTATTGATAACGTGGTCGAGAAGAGAGGTGTCATTCGCCAGACATTGGCGAATGGCAACCTTGAGGGCACAACAATGCTCCGTGTCGTGTCCAGGTGTGCGATGATACACACAAATGCAAGTGTCGTCGAACCAGGGTGGTTTTGGTCTGAGAGATTGATATGGAGGCGGGAGGTCAATACGAGATGACTGCAATAGTTGCCGTAAAAGCAAGATATAAGAACCTGCTAATGGGTCTAGATGTCTTATTGCAGTAGGGGTTGATGACTTTGGTTTAAGAGGCATAAGAGGCGTTGGTCGATGGTTTGAGGGAGATATATGTTTGATGGGTTGAGGGAGTAATGGAGGCGACGTGCCTCTGTGAAGGATGGGAGTAGGCAGTACTCCTATTAAAGTGGACGGATGCGGGCCCAAGATTGAAGGTAATGACGAAGGTGGAGGAGGCGTTCTCCGATGTGGTCTAGTGACTTTCGTTAGTTTGGGTCGAGGGTCACTATTGTGTGAGGCAAGGTTAGATGTGGGTTTGGGTTTGGATGTGGACGAAGGTGAGTGAGATGTAACAATCTCAGGCAAAGGGCAAGAGGAAATCGTGACTGGGTCTTCCTCGATTGAAATGGGTAAAGAGATTGGTCCTTCTCTTGGTGGAGAAGAAATAGGAGAGTGTGGCTCCTCCAGATGGCAGGAGGCAGGGATGATCGTGCCTTCTACTTGTAGTTGAGGAGTAGGCAAGGTAGGGTCTTCGGATGGAGGTGGGCTTAATGGTGTAGGTGTGGTCAAGGCGTCCTCCAATATAGGAGAAATAGATGGAGGACTAATAGGAGAAGAGGGTTCTTGTGATAGACGAATAGGAGAAGAAGACTCTTCTACCTGTGAAAGAGATTGGTCAGAGACAAGAGGTAAGATAGTGTTAATCGTGTGAATGTCATGGTCATGAGAATCTTTGGTTATGGTTTGGACGTTGCTCTGAGTAGGTGGATGATTTGGAAAAAGGTGTTTGAAGATGTCGATATGTTGATTGGGTGGGGCGTTCAGGTTATCTAAAACAAGATCCCCCTTGTCGATCATGTCTTGGACGATGTTTTTGAAAGTTTGGCAGTTGTCAATGTCATGGCCTTGGATGCGGTGAAAGTGGCAGAAGTCGACCTCTCTATACCATGTAGGGAGGGCTTTAGAGGGGTCAAATTGAGGTGGTCGGATTGGAGGGAGATTGAGGACCCCCTGCTTGAGTAGTTTTTCCAAAACGGAAGCGTATGGTTCTCCAAGTGGAGTGTAAGAACGCTGGATATACCGTTGTTGGAATTGTTTGGTAATGCTGGCAGATGTCAAAGGTTGGGAATAATTCATTGTTGTTGAGGATGGTGATCTAATGACCACAGTGTTGGCCACTCCTTTGGATTCGAAATTGGCAGAAGAAGAAGGTCTGGAAGAAGAATGGCCAGTAGATTTTGCGTTGGTATTACGCAATTTGACCTTATCTTCTTCAAGGGCGCGGAGTTCGAGCTTTCGGGCCATGATGAAAGCTTCGTCAAAAGTGCGGAATGTCTGAATCTGCAAGGTAGAAGAGATGTGTCTGGCACATGCTCGAGAAAAGAGTTCGATGAGCTCAGGTTGAGGCAAAGAGAAGGAGAGCTGGTTAATCAGGCCCCTCCAACGAGCGACAAAATCGACTACAGATTCATCGTCAAATTGCCTGATGGAGTAAAGGTCTGTGATAGAGACTTGTTTAGTGATGTTGATTGAGAAATGGTCAAGAAATAGTTGGGCGAGTTGGATGAATGAAAAGATAGAGTGTCTGGCAAGAGAACTATACCAGTCAAGGGCTGGGCCAGAAAGCGACATAGGGAACGTGCGTAAAAGCAACGCATCCTCATGGGCAATAAGATAACAGGCATGTCTAAATGCCCGTAGATGTTGTTGTGGGTCTTCCCTACTCTGAAAGCGAGTGAATTTAGGAAGCTCCCAATGGTTAGGGTATGGTCGAATAGGGACGGAAGGATGGATGGGCTCATTGCAAATTTGCTCATATGACCAAGTATTGCTTGAACCAGAAATGGAGGCTTCGAGACTGGACATTTTATCCATCAGCATCTTAATGATGTCTGCTGACGGATTGGCGGGTTGAGCGCCCCCTAGGTTGTAAGGCACTTGGAAGAGGCTAGAGGAGGCATGCGACATAGTCGGTTGTACAATGTATGGATGACTAGTCGCAAGGGCAGAAGTGGAGGCTAAAGGTGGTTGCGTTATGAAGGTAGAAGGTATAAGTTGACTGGGCACCGCCAAAGGTGGTTGAATGGCGGCACTGGTAGAAAGGGAGGTTGGCACTCCTACATTTGTGGGCGCAAGAGTGTGAGGGGTCGAGACAATCAAGTTCTGATATGATGTAGAACTTGGTTGAATTGTAGGTGGTTGAGGAGGTAATGGAACCCCGATGGAGGTCGGTCTAAAAATAGACGGGGAGGCCAAACTTTGCGTATTGGCCATGATTGGGTTAATAGTTGAGGCGAAAGGCTGAGTCATAAAGGGTTGGGTGGCGAATGGTGTGGATGTCGTCGCCACGTCACCCGAAAGGTCTCGCGTTGGGTTTTTCGCGAGATATTTTTGGAGGGCTGCGGTATTGAGGTCCAAGAATCTCTCAAAATCTGGGTCCCCTTCAGGGATGATGGGAATTTGAGTCGGGGTCGGGGTCAGGGTCAGTCCTGTAGGAGTTCTTTCAGTCTCTGAGTGGAACTCCATGATAGGACTGGTTAGGGACGAGGGAGCGTGGTCAAAAAGGAGGGTCAGATTCCAGAAACTATGTTTTTGCAGTTCCAGAAACTTAGAATGGAGTTTTTGACAGAGAAGGGACAGGTTTTAGGTTGCTGGTTTTTTAAAAACAGGACAGTGACAAAGACCGACATCGGTTTAAAAACCGATGTCGGTAATGGAGATAGCCGACGTCGGTCAGATAACCGATGCCGGTAAGAGATGAAAGCCGACGTCGGTGACAAGACCGATGCCGGTGACTGTGTTTTCCAGAGAACCAAAAGATTTGAAGATTCTTGGAAAAAGCGTCCTCACTCAAACAAACAGATGAGAAGAGGAAAACAGAGAGCGACAGACAAGCCTAAGCGATAAATCCTAGGGATTAACTTTAGAAGCTGTGGCTTATGCCTTAGATGAATGTTTGGGGAGATTGGCTGCAAGAAGGGTCCTAGAAGAAGGCGGTCTAAAGATGGTTTCAGGTGTTGTTTTAGGTGCTCAAAAATCTGTGTTAGGGTCTGGTACGTGGCCTGGTGCTAAGGAGCAAGCTCCCCTCACTTCACGATTCCAGTGGTTAGCTGATCTCGCTTAGCCAAGATATACCTCGCCTAGAGTTTATCCTCCACCAGAGAACGGAGTGGGCTTCCCCCTTGGTGATGAAATCCAAGTAGGGTCACCGGGACGGGTAAGGTATCCGCTGGGGGATGAAATCCCAGTCGGGCCTTGTCTCAAGTAAGTTTTATGTTCGTTTTAGTGCATGTGGTTTGGTAGTGTAACATCAAGTGTCTACGATTTATTCAATATGTGTCTAAGTTACTAGATGTGGACTACGAAGATGCAAGCACAAGCAGAAATGAATGCAAAGTGTTTTAATGCCCAAGTCGAAATGTGATGTTTGTTATGAAGACAAGTTTGAGAAAGGGTTGAGAGTATGACGTTGGACTAGTCTAGAATGTGCAAGAAAGAAAAGAAGGATTCTTTTTAATTCCTGCTTATAGTGTCATTGAGAAGAAAAGGAGGAGAAAAGGTAAGAACCTAATGCTCCTAAATGAATGAAGAAGAAAAGGAACCCAGGAGGAACCTAGGGTCCCACCGGGCGTGCCAGAATGTTTCTATCACTAATTTTGCTTTTTCAGATTCAAGAGAGAGAAGAAACTAAAGAGATAATGGACAAGGCATGTGAAGTACCTGGATGAAGATCGCGCACCGTAATCCAAACGTTTGTGAGCACCCCTCTTTGGCTGTGGAGGAATGACACCTGCAAAGAAGAAAACTTGGACAAAAGGGCGTTAGATAGATAGATGGTGGGTTGCCAAGCAAAATCTTGTTCCCAGAAGTATGAGAACTTCCTTGAGGGAGGTCAACCCACTATTTTGATAAAAGATAAATGACTGATAAATGACAAAATGCTAAAATAGACTGAAATGATAGCAAACTGAAAGAGAAAAGGGAAGCAAAAGCTTACCTGGAAGAAGCTGTCGAACTGGTTGCAGTCGCCAGTGTCGGTGGTCCTATCGGCATCGGTTGGTTAAGGTAGGTCGACGTCGGTTAGTCTGCCGACGTCGGTGAGGGTAATGACCGGCGTCGGTCGGGGCAATGGCCTCCGAACAGGTCTGGTCAGGGTCTTGGTCAAGGCTTAGTCTGTCTCTGTTTGAGGGCTCTGTGGACGAAGGTCTGAGTCTGCTCTGGGTCTGGTTTGAGGATGGTCTTAGTCAGTTAGGGGGTCAAAAGGACAGAGAGGGACAGAGAGATAGAGGAAGCCAATCTGGGAGATAGGAATCCGGGTCTGGGTGACAGTCAGGTCTGAGGGTGTGCTAAATCTAGTTTAAAAGCAGATGACTAGAAAGCATAAAGAAAACAAACAGAGTACTTACCTGTGCCCTGCTGAAGAAGGTGTTGATCTTGTTGCTGATGATGTCGGATGTGAACCCTGTTGCTAATGGAGAATCCCTGTTGTTTACTTGCAGAAGCTTGCTGTGTACCTGAGGGAGAGAGTCAGATTGATTGGCAGAGAGGTCAAGTGAAAGGATCGATACAAGGGTCTGATGCAAAGATTCAAGAGCCGGGATACCAGACAGAGACACAGAGAGTGAAGCGGAGGAGATAACAGTGAAGAAGCTGTTATGAAAGGTGCCGACGCTGGCAATATCGCCGACGTCGGTCGACGGTTGACCGATGTCGGTGGCTAAAAGGCCGGAGAAAGGCTAAAAATAGCCTTTCATCCGTTTCCCAACCGCCGGGTCAAATGAATGCAAGGATGAAACGGTCGACGGGGGTTAAATGGGTGAGTGAAGAGATTGGAATGGGAGTCTTAGGCATTAAATGGCCATGTGGGGAATAAAAGGGATCCAAGGAAGGTATCCTAGGATGGCGAGGTGGCAAGGAGAAGGAAAATGGTCTTATTTAATTAAAAATAGATGATTATTTTCAATTAATAAGACCTAGGTAGGTTAGGGATAGTCGAAGTGGCAAGGGACCAAGGGGAGAGAGGAAGACAAAGGGTTAGACACTTTTTAGGTGTCTACATTTGCCCCTTTTTGTCTTGTTGGTTGTTCTAGACGAACTGCAAGACAAAAATAGGAAGTGGTTGCCCCAGGTAATAGATGATGTGGATTGCCCTGAAGTATGGATGAGGTATTCCCCCTCAAAGCGGGAGTCGAGGGAAGGAACCTGATGTCGGGTGTCGATTTGATAGAGAGATGGATAGAAGAGAGTGAGTGAAAACGCTGCAGTAGTCGTGATTGCGCGTAGTCCACTTCACGGGAGGGTCGGGTCAAATTGTGGCATGTCGAGGGTCAAGGAGTGCCAAAATTGAAGTAACCGGGCCCCAGCATTTAGTCGTCTGCTGATCGGGTCACTCAATCTAAGCTGAAGCTCCAAATGGTCGTTGTGTTCCAGGTATCCCAAGCTCAGGAAGTGCTCCCAGAGACACAAAAAAGTCACAGGTAGTAGGGATCAACCGGCTTGCGATCCTATACTTGCGAAGGGTCAAAAATAGGGTCTGTGGACAATTCTGCTAACCAGCCGTGAGGTAGCACACACGCAAAAAACAACCAAGGCAACATTGGCTTGGAAGTAGTCGAAGGTCGAAGGAGATATGCATGATCTCCAATGGTCATTGGTCAAGGGGATGGATGGACGAAAGGATGTGGCCGAGCTAACCTCAGAAAACGTCATGTGATCTGAGTGCTGCCTACATAGCCCTTGTGTGAAGGGCCTCAGGCCAATGTAGTTCTCCCTAAAAGGGAGGAAGGGTCAAAGAGACTGATTGGTCTTGGTCAAAGTTGTCGATAGACTGGTCGTGGTCAAGGTCAAGGTCGCAGAAGAGAAGGTTTGTCCATCAAAGAGACGAACAAACGGGGGTGGTCGAGCTAACCTCAGAAGATGTGGTATCTGAGTGCTGCCTACATAGCCCTGGTCATAGGGCCTCAGACCAATGTAGTTCGGACAAAGTGAAAAGATTGATCGATGATTGGATGTGGTCAAGTGTCAAAATGATGAGGGCAAGATGATGTTACAGATGTCATATTGGTCGAGAGGCTTTCATCCCTAGCAAGTTTCCATAGTCGTGATGGATGTATGCTAAAAATGAATGGAAGTCTATTTATGCTTTAGCAAGTATTGGTTTATGCTTAACATAAATTGGGTCTGGTCGGTAATTTCCATGTGTATTGGTGTCCATGGAAACTATGTGAAATGGACTAGGATGATGTCAGCTGAAAATGATGAAAATGGCTTGGTTAAAGATGAGTCAACAATTGATGTGGTTAAATGTGACCAAAGTGTAGAGAAAAGATGAAAGGCAAATTGCTCTTTCATTGACAAGGACCAGAAAGGATGCATAGATAGGGGTTATTAGAACAAAAGCCCCGTTCATGCATTACGTCGTTGACCAGTGTGGTGTTAGAACGGTAATCGAATCACTTTGACATTAAAGTGAGCTCGAAGTCCCCTGAGCAGGTGATAGGAGGTGGATAGGTAACCCAGTTTAAGAGCAGGAATAACCGTGCCCCTTTTTATAGGAGACCCTGAGACAACTACAAGCCAAGTCCATGACCCGTTTTTTTTTTTTTTTTTTTTTTTTTTTTTTTTTGGTGCAGGCTGATCGATGCGAGAAGCCTACATAGAGATGTCTTTTAATGTAGTGGTCATGTTGCGAAGCTGATCAATGCGGGAAGCTTCTAAGAAAGGTTGTTGTTTGTAGCAAGATTTAGTCATAGCCATCCTTCGAGGGAGTGGTCTATATTTCTGCTTTATAATGTTTGAATAGCTGTCCTTCGAGGGATCAGTCTATTAGCTACAGCAATGATAGTACAGATGTCCTTCGAGGGAGCAGTCTGTCTTTTTGAATTTGACTTTGTGACCTTGGATATGCTTTGACATCTTGATATATTTTTTGATTTTTTTTTTTTTATTAGAGTCACGGACAAGGCTGTAGAAGTTCAAGGACTCCCCTTTTATTAGGACAAAGCATCCATGCATCATAAAAGGGTTGACAAGTGTTAGGAAGCAGGGTTGATAGGAAAAGGAATGACAATGACAAGGGGTTGCTCAAGGGACGAGCTCAAGTAAAACGTCAAGTGATCAAACACTCGACTAACAGTAGAAATGGTCAAAGATGCAAGACAGAAAGGGGGGCTCAAGGTCTGATAAGTCCCTGGGCCATGCTAGTGCGTTAAGGTCTGAGTCAATTAGAAGCAAACTTGCCCCAATTTGCCTCTTTCGAGATTGGTCAGGTGTTGATTAATGGATGTGAAGTTGGTTGACATTGTCGTTGGTTGGTTGAAAAAGGTTGAATGTTTGGTCGAGAGGTTTGGTTGATTGATATTTGGTTGAAGTTTGGTTGAGACTGGTCGAATAATTGGTCGGGGGTTGGGTCGATGGATACTTGGTCGAGATTTAAGATTAAATGAGTGATTGATATGTGGTAGCGACTCGGTTGAAAAGTTGGTCGAGGTTTGGATGAAGGATGAATTCCCCCAGCGGGTAGGGAGAATGTTTGAAAGATTGGTTAAGGTCGATTGAGGTTTAGTGGTCAGATGGATGGTATTAATGTCGAATAAGGTGGTCAAAGGCGGCAAAGGGACCACAGTCTGGCGTGGGGATCCTAATTTAAGTGATGAGGTTGGAGAGGCATGAGTCGGGGTTGATGTTTTGTCGAAGAGGTGGTCAAGAGGGTCCTTGGTGAGAAGGAAATCATTTCTCCGTTGTTGACGAATGACAGCTTTGAGAGCACAACAATGCTCAGTGTCATGTCCCGGAGTGTGATGATAGTTGCAAAATTTAGATTTGTCGAACCAAGAGGGTCTTGATCCGAGAGTCGATGAGAGAGGCGGTGTTGAGGGTTTATTGATAACGTGGTCGAGAAGAGAGGTGTCATTCGCCAGACATTGGCGAATGGCAACCTTGAGGGCACAACAATGCTCCGTGTCGTGTCCAGGTGTGCGATGATACACACAAATGCAAGTGTCGTCGAACCAGGGTGGTTTTGGTCTGAGAGATTGATATGGAGGCGGGAGGTCAATACGAGATGACTGCAATAGTTGCCGTAAAAGCAAGATATAAGAACCTGCTAATGGGTCTAGATGTCTTATTGCAGTAGGGGTTGATGACTTTGGTTTAAGAGGCATAAGAGGCGTTGGTCGATGGTTTGAGGGAGATATATGTTTGATGGGTTGAGGGAGTAATGGAGGCGACGTGCCTCTGTGAAGGATGGGAGTAGGCAGTACTCCTATTAAAGTGGACGGATGCGGGCCCAAGATTGAAGGTAATGACGAAGGTGGAGGAGGCGTTCTCCGATGTGGTCTAGTGACTTTCGTTAGTTTGGGTCGAGGGTCACTATTGTGTGAGGCAAGGTTAGATGTGGGTTTGGGTTTGGATGTGGACGAAGGTGAGTGAGATGTAACAATCTCAGGCAAAGGGCAAGAGGAAATCGTGACTGGGTCTTCCTCGATTGAAATGGGTAAAGAGATTGGTCCTTCTCTTGGTGGAGAAGAAATAGGAGAGTGTGGCTCCTCCAGATGGCAGGAGGCAGGGATGATCGTGCCTTCTACTTGTAGTTGAGGAGTAGGCAAGGTAGGGTCTTCGGATGGAGGTGGGCTTAATGGTGTAGGTGTGGTCAAGGCGTCCTCCAATATAGGAGAAATAGATGGAGGACTAATAGGAGAAGAGGGTTCTTGTGATAGACGAATAGGAGAAGAAGACTCTTCTACCTGTGAAAGAGATTGGTCAGAGACAAGAGGTAAGATAGTGTTAATCGTGTGAATGTCATGGTCATGAGAATCTTTGGTTATGGTTTGGACGTTGCTCTGAGTAGGTGGATGATTTGGAAAAAGGTGTTTGAAGATGTCGATATGTTGATTGGGTGGGGCGTTCAGGTTATCTAAAACAAGATCCCCCTTGTCGATCATGTCTTGGACGATGTTTTTGAAAGTTTGGCAGTTGTCAATGTCATGGCCTTGGATGCGGTGAAAGTGGCAGAAGTCGACCTCTCTATACCATGTAGGGAGGGCTTTAGAGGGGTCAAATTGAGGTGGTCGGATTGGAGGGAGATTGAGGACCCCCTGCTTGAGTAGTTTTTCCAAAACGGAAGCGTATGGTTCTCCAAGTGGAGTGTAAGAACGCTGGATATACCGTTGTTGGAATTGTTTGGTAATGCTGGCAGATGTCAAAGGTTGGGAATAATTCATTGTTGTTGAGGATGGTGATCTAATGACCACAGTGTTGGCCACTCCTTTGGATTCGAAATTGGCAGAAGAAGAAGGTCTGGAAGAAGAATGGCCAGTAGATTTTGCGTTGGTATTACGCAATTTGACCTTATCTTCTTCAAGGGCGCGGAGTTCGAGCTTTCGGGCCATGATGAAAGCTTCGTCAAAAGTGCGGAATGTCTGAATCTGCAAGGTAGAAGAGATGTGTCTGGCACATGCTCGAGAAAAGAGTTCGATGAGCTCAGGTTGAGGCAAAGAGAAGGAGAGCTGGTTAATCAGGCCCCTCCAACGAGCGACAAAATCGACTACAGATTCATCGTCAAATTGCCTGATGGAGTAAAGGTCTGTGATAGAGACTTGTTTAGTGATGTTGATTGAGAAATGGTCAAGAAATAGTTGGGCGAGTTGGATGAATGAAAAGATAGAGTGTCTGGCAAGAGAACTATACCAGTCAAGGGCTGGGCCAGAAAGCGACATAGGGAACGTGCGTAAAAGCAACGCATCCTCATGGGCAATAAGATAACAGGCATGTCTAAATGCCCGTAGATGTTGTTGTGGGTCTTCCCTACTCTGAAAGCGAGTGAATTTAGGAAGCTCCCAATGGTTAGGGTATGGTCGAATAGGGACGGAAGGATGGATGGGCTCATTGCAAATTTGCTCATATGACCAAGTATTGCTTGAACCAGAAATGGAGGCTTCGAGACTGGACATTTTATCCATCAGCATCTTAATGATGTCTGCTGACGGATTGGCGGGTTGAGCGCCCCCTAGGTTGTAAGGCACTTGGAAGAGGCTAGAGGAGGCATGCGACATAGTCGGTTGTACAATGTATGGATGACTAGTCGCAAGGGCAGAAGTGGAGGCTAAAGGTGGTTGCGTTATGAAGGTAGAAGGTATAAGTTGACTGGGCACCGCCAAAGGTGGTTGAATGGCGGCACTGGTAGAAAGGGAGGTTGGCACTCCTACATTTGTGGGCGCAAGAGTGTGAGGGGTCGAGACAATCAAGTTCTGATATGATGTAGAACTTGGTTGAATTGTAGGTGGTTGAGGAGGTAATGGAACCCCGATGGAGGTCGGTCTAAAAATAGACGGGGAGGCCAAACTTTGCGTATTGGCCATGATTGGGTTAATAGTTGAGGCGAAAGGCTGAGTCATAAAGGGTTGGGTGGCGAATGGTGTGGATGTCGTCGCCACGTCACCCGAAAGGTCTCGCGTTGGGTTTTTCGCGAGATATTTTTGGAGGGCTGCGGTATTGAGGTCCAAGAATCTCTCAAAATCTGGGTCCCCTTCAGGGATGATGGGAATTTGAGTCGGGGTCGGGGTCAGGGTCAGTCCTGTAGGAGTTCTTTCAGTCTCTGAGTGGAACTCCATGATAGGACTGGTTAGGGACGAGGGAGCGTGGTCAAAAAGGAGGGTCAGATTCCAGAAACTATGTTTTTGCAGTTCCAGAAACTTAGAATGGAGTTTTTGACAGAGAAGGGACAGGTTTTAGGTTGCTGGTTTTTTAAAAACAGGACAGTGACAAAGACCGACATCGGTTTAAAAACCGATGTCGGTAATGGAGATAGCCGACGTCGGTCAGATAACCGATGCCGGTAAGAGATGAAAGCCGACGTCGGTGACAAGACCGATGCCGGTGACTGTGTTTTCCAGAGAACCAAAAGATTTGAAGATTCTTGGAAAAAGCGTCCTCACTCAAACAAACAGATGAGAAGAGGAAAACAGAGAGCGACAGACAAGCCTAAGCGATAAATCCTAGGGATTAACTTTAGAAGCTGTGGCTTATGCCTTAGATGAATGTTTGGGGAGATTGGCTGCAAGAAGGGTCCTAGAAGAAGGCGGTCTAAAGATGGTTTCAGGTGTTGTTTTAGGTGCTCAAAAATCTGTGTTAGGGTCTGGTACGTGGCCTGGTGCTAAGGAGCAAGCTCCCCTCACTTCACGATTCCAGTGGTTAGCTGATCTCGCTTAGCCAAGATATACCTCGCCTAGAGTTTATCCTCCACCAGAGAACGGAGTGGGCTTCCCCCTTGGTGATGAAATCCAAGTAGGGTCACCGGGACGGGTAAGGTATCCGCTGGGGGATGAAATCCCAGTCGGGCCTTGTCTCAAGTAAGTTTTATGTTCGTTTTAGTGCATGTGGTTTGGTAGTGTAACATCAAGTGTCTACGATTTATTCAATATGTGTCTAAGTTACTAGATGTGGACTACGAAGATGCAAGCACAAGCAGAAATGAATGCAAAGTGTTTTAATGCCCAAGTCGAAATGTGATGTTTGTTATGAAGACAAGTTTGAGAAAGGGTTGAGAGTATGACGTTGGACTAGTCTAGAATGTGCAAGAAAGAAAAGAAGGATTCTTTTTAATTCCTGCTTATAGTGTCATTGAGAAGAAAAGGAGGAGAAAAGGTAAGAACCTAATGCTCCTAAATGAATGAAGAAGAAAAGGAACCCAGGAGGAACCTAGGGTCCCACCGGGCGTGCCAGAATGTTTCTATCACTAATTTTGCTTTTTCAGATTCAAGAGAGAGAAGAAACTAAAGAGATAATGGACAAGGCATGTGAAGTACCTGGATGAAGATCGCGCACCGTAATCCAAACGTTTGTGAGCACCCCTCTTTGGCTGTGGAGGAATGACACCTGCAAAGAAGAAAACTTGGACAAAAGGGCGTTAGATAGATAGATGGTGGGTTGCCAAGCAAAATCTTGTTCCCAGAAGTATGAGAACTTCCTTGAGGGAGGTCAACCCACTATTTTGATAAAAGATAAATGACTGATAAATGACAAAATGCTAAAATAGACTGAAATGATAGCAAACTGAAAGAGAAAAGGGAAGCAAAAGCTTACCTGGAAGAAGCTGTCGAACTGGTTGCAGTCGCCAGTGTCGGTGGTCCTATCGGCATCGGTTGGTTAAGGTAGGTCGACGTCGGTTAGTCTGCCGACGTCGGTGAGGGTAATGACCGGCGTCGGTCGGGGCAATGGCCTCCGAACAGGTCTGGTCAGGGTCTTGGTCAAGGCTTAGTCTGTCTCTGTTTGAGGGCTCTGTGGACGAAGGTCTGAGTCTGCTCTGGGTCTGGTTTGAGGATGGTCTTAGTCAGTTAGGGGGTCAAAAGGACAGAGAGGGACAGAGAGATAGAGGAAGCCAATCTGGGAGATAGGAATCCGGGTCTGGGTGACAGTCAGGTCTGAGGGTGTGCTAAATCTAGTTTAAAAGCAGATGACTAGAAAGCATAAAGAAAACAAACAGAGTACTTACCTGTGCCCTGCTGAAGAAGGTGTTGATCTTGTTGCTGATGATGTCGGATGTGAACCCTGTTGCTGATGGAGAATCCTTATTGTTTACTTGCAGAAGCTTGCTGTGTACCTGAGGGAGAGAGTCAGATTGATTGGCAGAGAGGTCAAGTGAAAGGATCGATACAAGGGTCTGATGCAAAGATTCAAGAGCCGGGATACCAGACAGAGACACAGAGAGCGAAGCGGAGGAGATAACAGTGAAGAAGCTGTTATGAAAGGTGCCGACGTCGGCAATATCGCCGACGTCGGTCGACGATTGACCGACGTCGGTGGCTAAAAGGCCAGAGAAAGGCTAAAAATAGCCTTTCATCCGTTTCCCAACCGCCGGGTCAAATGAATGCAAGGATGAAACGGTCGACGGGGGTTAAATGGGCGAGTGAAGAGATTGGAATGGGAGTCTTAGGCATTAAATGGCCATGTGGGGAATAAAAGGGATCCAAGGAAGGTATCCTAGGATGGCGAGGTGGCAAGGAGAAGGAAAATGGTCTTATTTAATTAAAAATAGATGATTATTTTCAATTAATAAGACCTAGGTAGGTTAGGGATAGTCGAAGTGGCAAGGGACCAAGGGGAGAGAGGAAGACAAAGGGTTAGACACTTTTTAGGTGTCTACAATTGCATTGCAAACAACTTGGTTTTGAATAGTGGCTATTTGGGAGAAGTGGTGGTGTAGAGTAGTTTGGTAGTGCATGACGCCATTTATGCCAGCCAGTAGTTAAGAGTTTCACATCGACCATGTTATTGTTATTGTTTCAGCAAATTACCCATCATAAAAGAATGATTTTGCCTCTTTATGGTGCTTTGCAAGGGACAACCACCATAGTGATAAATATTATACAATGTTAAGCCCATAAACCTGCCATCCTCCTCAAAACCTCCAAACATACTAACAAGATGATTACTATTACTACTAACCCCTCTAGTGGCCATGAAAGGTGGATGATCCTCCATGTTGTAAAACTAGCATTTTTTGAAGTAGTGAAGCATAAGAAGGCGCTAATTAAACCACAGGTTAAGTGCTTAAAATGCTTCTAGAGTGATTCAACTAAGAGACCTTCAACTAAGAGACCTTCTACAAACCAAACATATTTCTATTAGATGAACATGAAAACAACTGTTTAGATTGATGATGATGATGCCTGAGAAAATAATATACCCTAGGTGGCCTTTTTTATCCATACAATGATACATACGACATACAATTATTCGTATATGCAGTCACCACCACCATTATTGTATCTTCCTAAAGTCATTTCTTTTTCTCTTGCAATTTCAGATGACAAGCCCTCTCTACAGCTACCTCCTTTGTGCCACACTGTTGATCTTCGCCTTCTTCATTACCTTCATGCAATCTTTGTTATCACCACATCAACCTTTTCATCCAATAGCATTAGCATTGTTGTAATATCAAAGTTTAGTTATTTTATTTCTTTAAATTAACCTAAGAACAACACCAACACCATTCTTTTTATCTCAGCTATTTCAACTCAAGCGGAATCGTATTCCATTTTAGTCAAGGATTTCAGTGGACTCTGAAAGACCCTATGGGCTTTCAACGGACTACAAATATGAGTTTATCTCCATGTCTGGACATGACATATATTTAATGTATATATACTATGGTCATGTTTCTTTTTGAGAGTGTGATTCACTTCACATCTGTTTCCTACATTTAACAATTATATCATGAAAGCGACTTTCTTCGATTTCATCACGAGTTTCATTATATTTTGGTCGACACATATTTGATTTTATGTTGTTGTGAATTGATGCGAAGGGTAGAGGGAGACCCACATTTAGTTGGTTAGTATAATTTATGATTGGTTTTGGGGGCTCTATTTGGGAACTAAATGGCAAGGTTAAAATAGTCAAAAGGGGCGACAAACAACAACATTTATTATCACTTTGACAAGTCATGGATGGCCTCTTTCATCTTTCCAATTGGTTTTTGTGGGTTGTTTTGCTGGATCTTTATAACTATGTCTGGCCTTTGTTTATCGATCTAATCAATCTCCCATTAGCCTTTAGTTAGATACATTGCAATTTCAGGGGGATTTTGTTTTGGTTGAAAATATTTATTCTTATTTAAATTTTTTTATTTTGGAATTATTTTTTTCTAATTATTATGATTGTTAATTCTTGTTACGTAGATTTATATAATTTGAATTCTTATTTCTTTTAAAATGTAAATACTTAATAATTTATTTATTTTTAATATTTTCTATTAACCAACTAACAATAATGAAATTGGTACTAGATCAAAAAAAATCAACAAATATTATGTAAACAACTCAACAATTGTAGAGATCATTACCATTCATACTATTTATATATTACATAAAATATTATTTATATATATTTAATGTACTGATACATACTAAATATAATTGTAAACCCAGAAGGAAAACTCTAAAAAAAAAAAAAAAAAAAAAAAATTTAAAAAAAAAATTAAAAAAAAAAAAAAAAAAAAAATCCTCAGACTTTCTTTAGACTTTATAGGCAATGGTTTAGTATTTATCATAACATGAGGGACCATATTCCTTTTCTATTCTCTATAGAGAGAGAGAAAAAAAAACCTCCTTACAATATGTGTCATTCAAAAAAACCAAACAATTTTGATTTTATTAAGTTTTCATGGTTTTGTTTCATAGATGTAAACATGGAAAAGTAAGTTTGGATCAACTTGGAAACCATCCCTAATGGACAATTTTCTTAAATTAGACAAATCTAGACAATGATTACACATCACCTTGAAGTGCTCAACAACCCAAATATATGGATTGTACCCAATGGAGTCCATAGACTGATACATCAGATCATAAATGGTGAGTGGACCACCCCAAAAAAACAAAAAAAATGGAAATAATCGATACGCTTTAGTACACTGACATGACAGTACATAGGGTACTTGATGATAATGTGACAATGGAAATGCAAGTGGTATCTCAATGGTTGGATGAAAGCCTTTCTGCAACCCACTGGTGAGCATTCATTGGACTCGGAAAAAATTGGTGGGTTACTTTAGTTGTCCACCATCTACCAGATAACATATGGAAAACGACTGTCCCCTGTCCCCTTAAGCAATGGCATACTGGGGACAATCTGACACACAAAATGACGACTTCTACAAAAGTCTAGAAGAATTGAAATGTCAAATGGCATCATACCACATTGATTTCGACAGTTCTTATGCAAGCGAGTGCAACCATTTTTTTTTAAAGTATTCCCGACTTAATCAGGTAAAAATAGATCAGATTCCTTATCTTTTATTGTAATAGGCTCGAAGGCCCAATTTTAAATGCGAACCTTTAGCTGTAAGTAAAGGCATAAGGTTCATTTATGCTTTACTTGTATTAAATAGGTTTCTTTAAAGGATTTTAAATTTTAAATTTATTAATTTTTGGATACTCTTGTGATATATATTTTTAACGTGGTACTCAGTCAATATTATCGATCAAGCAACTCTTAATAATATATAACAACAATATTTTAATTTACATTTACATGTTGTATATTTATCTTAATTTTTAATTTAAGTTGTTTTTTCATTTTATTTTATAATATTTTTTTGGTTAATATTATAACATTTATTAATATATATCAAAATTTGAAATTATATGTTTTATTTAATAAATTATTTATTTAATTTAATTAATACTTTTTTTAATAAGATATATAATTTTAATAATTTTTAAATTTTATACTAAAATATTAAAAAATATTCTTCCACATAGTATCATGAAATATTTTATTTATATCAATATAATAATAAAAACTCATTTCAAAATATAATAAATATAATAAACATTTATTTAGAATTTTAAAAGTTGTCATAATTTTTTATATCATTTCTAAAATAAATTTAATACTGATTTTATAAAAAATATATATTTAAAAAAATAAAAAATCAAATTATATATACATAAAAAATTAAATGGTAGTGCATACCATTCTTTTATTTGGAATGAAGTTTGATTTCAAAAAAGGTGAAAAATGTCATATATGATAAGTGAATTATATTTGTTATTATAGAAATTTTATTTATTTTAAAATAAAATTATTTATTTATTTACCACACTGATATATATGAAAGGTGAATTATATTTGTTATTGTATAAATTTTATTTACTTTAAAATAAAATTATTTATTCATAAATATATGAAAGGTGAATTATATTTTATTGTGGTAATTTTATTTACTTTAAAGTAAAAGAATTTATTTATTTATTTACCATGTTGAAATATATGAAAGGTGAATTATATTTAATTGTGTTAATTTTATTTACTTTAAAATAAAATTATTTGTTTATTTATTTATTTATTATGAATGTGTTAAAAAATAATTGAACATTGAGAAGACTGGAAGAGTGTAATTAATAATTAATTAAAAACAACTTTTAATTATATATTTTTATATTTGTTTTTGTAAAAAAAAAAATCGCTTTAAAATTTAAAAAATTATTTATTTACGAAATTTTTTTATTGTGGTAATTTTTTTACTTTAAATTTAAAAAACATATATTTATTTATTTTATATTTGTTATTCTTTTTTTTAAAAAATTTATTTATTTACTATATTAGTATATATCATAAGTGAATTATATTTTTGTAATTTTATTTACTTTAAAATAAAATAAAAAATTATTTATTTATTTTATAATTATTATTGTGGTAATTTTATTTATTTAAAATAAAATAAATTATTTATTTATTTATTTATTTACGAACTTGAAATATATGAATTATATTTGTTATTATGGTAATTTTATTTATTTTATATTTTTTATTGTTAAAGAAATTATTTATTTAAATATGTAATTATTTAATTCATGTAATGTTGATATTATAAAAAACAAACAAAATAAAAAAGATAGCAAGTCTGTCTATCACTTATTTTATATTAATGTTTTGTCTTTTTTCAAGGATTGTTGGATTTAATATTTAAGAAAATGAAAATGAAAATGAAATGCTTGAAAATATAAAATTAATAATAATTAAAAATAAAGTAAGTTAAATTTTAAGATAACAAATGTTTGACATTAAAAATGATACAATAGAATATAACTAGCATGCATATCTTATGTAAATCTATGTAAACTACAACAGATATCATTTTCCAGGCACCTATATCATATTGAATTGTGAGTATCTAGAGAATAATATCTATATGCTAGTTAAATGGTTGTTAAATAAATATGATATAACTATTGTTACACACCAAATTTTAAAAAGAAGATAAACTTGAAAATGATGCTAAATTTAGAGAATTTTAAGTTGAAGTGTGAAGTGATATGGGATGTGCATTACATTAACAAAGACACTCCACCAAATAAACCCCACCTCCAATTTTAATGCTAGAAATGCATTTGGTTTAAGGATGTGTGCCTTGAATGTCTCGAGATGTCTTTGGAGGATCACCTTTTGTTGCCTTTTTTTTGTGATGTTCACATGATAGTGCATTTATGCCCATTTCATTTGAAGAGGTCACAAGGTAGTTTTATTTTTGTTTGGCATTCGAAGTATGCATAAATATATAAGTGTAGTTGGAATCAATAAATAATGGTAAATTTCTTGTAAAGGGAGGGATACTCTATCCATTTGAAGTAATATCATTCACTTTTGATGAAGGTTTTTCTTTCTCTTTTATGAATATTATTTAATATGGTATTGAAATATATTCAATTATTTTTAATGATGAAATGTTTTTCTTAGTTCTGATAATATTTAACATTAAAATCTATAGGATAAAATATAAAATAAAATAAAATCAGTCTTTCATTTTCAATAGCATTTGAATTTTGAATGATAAAACTTTTAGCTATATAGAGTGAAGATAATTTAAGTTTCTTCTTATAATGATACCAATCTCTGTGGATAATAAAATGGTTTTCAATCCCTCGATTTTAATCTATTAATTTATATGAAATAATTGTATTTAACCATGGGTAATAATAAACAACCTGCCGAGCTAATTTCTTCCCCTAACAATAATTTTCTTGACCATGGTTAAAGGTGGTTCTAGTTTTCATTTAATCTTTGATGTTGACATCTGCGTTTTGATTGAATATAGTATTAGTCTCTATAAAATGTGAAATAGGCTTCAGTTTACTAATAAAATAATGATAAGATAACATTAAAATAACAATAAGGCAACTTATATGAGAAACAGACAAGTTCATCTCCATCGAACATCTTAATCATTATTTGAGCTGATAACTCTTTTGACTGCAAAAGGAATCTCGAATATGGTTGTTGAAAGTATAAATATCATTTTGAGATTCAAAAATCCCATCAACAAATTTTGTCAGCTGTCTCAAGTGAATCCAATGGTGCTAATATTTTACTTAGTCCGAATGAGTTCAATTTTTTATGCATTCAAAAAAAAATCAAGACCAACTTTTATAAGAGAAAAAATGTAAAATAACATAAGCAATCAATTTTATAATAACTCTACTTCTATTGTTGTCATGTTTGGGAACAATGTTAAAGAAAAAAATTATATTATATTCAAAAGCACTAGATAATAGTAAATATGATGTGAAAAACATACCCGCTAAAACAAATGCAGCGAAATTAGAACATGTGGCTTGAATCTTAGATTTTGGAATGTGTTTGCCTAAAAACATAAATATTTTTGGCTCGATGGTTATAAAGTAACATGTTAAAGTATAACTTAAAAAATAAGGACGCACTGTGCCAAGTCTTTGCGGGAAGGGAGTTGCTCATGTTAAAGATTGGTAAAGTTGTTGCATTGTATAAGGAGTTTCCATATGAACGATGCTTGCTTTTACACATAGTTTCCCGGCACAAAAAACTCAACTTGTCAGTTAAACTAACCAATGTAGATTAAACAAGTTAAAGTTTGTAATTAACTGCAAACCTGTACTGATGGTTGGAAACTATAACCCACAATCACATTTCGAATTTCTCATTCTTTTATTATTTGCTGTATGTTTAATTATGCATTGTCATAAACATTAAACTTTGTCTTCAACGAAATTTTTTCAATATAAACATACAATGTCATATAAACAAATATCCATAAACCAACCTCTTATGTTGCGTCATGACACTAGGGTATGCACCATAAAGAATGCATCAAGAATAAAAAAACTACATTTAAAATAAGTTCGTCGGTCTTCTACCTGTTTAAAAAGCTCAACATTAATGAATGAGTATATTTTTGTACAAGACGCATCTTCTTAGATCTTCTCCCTGTATAAAGTTTGCTGCACCAAAAAAGCATTACATGAATGATACATTCTGAATAGATGAAGTAATCTGCAAGAACTTTCTTCTCTTGCAATACCTTGTCTGCCACAAGACTAACTTTAAGTTTTTTCTGTGTCGTTTCATCTTGCACAAAATCTTTGAAAGACAAAAATATTAAAACTGATTTACCTCAATTGTTTTATGAACAATTGTAATAATAGCGTTGCAGAAAAGCAATATTTTTCCAGATATTGTGAATTGAATGAGAAAAAACTGAATTATCTTAACCAATTTAGATAACAACCTTTGCAAAGCAGGTCTAACTCTGGATTCTGGAGAAAGAAAAATTTGTAGTTTTTGTACAGCTTACTTACTAGCTAGTGAATGCTGAACGAGTTATTTAGTATAACTTTTATGTCAGGGCAAGAAGCTTGTCAAACAATTCAAAAAATGCAACAAAAGATGCAATGTTCTGAAATATTCACCATTAAAAATAATATGCTGCTTCCACTGAGGGATTCCCATCCCAGATTCAACAATCTGCATGATACTTCCAACAGGATCTGAACGCTGGATTACAAGAGTGAAGGATTGTTCATCACGAACGTG
Source organism: Torreya grandis (assembly GCA_037957365.1). NCBI lineage: Eukaryota > Viridiplantae > Streptophyta > Pinopsida > Cupressales > Taxaceae > Torreya > Torreya grandis. The sequence goes on from JARHVA010002250.1 coordinate 626,485, forward strand.
TATAAAATCAATCATTTGATGATGCGCTTGGTCTAGATTGCTGTCCCCTGTAATTTAGCAGCGACAAGATGCAGATCATAAGAAAATAAGACTAACAGAAATTAATATTGTATCGCAGTTTCAGCCAACAAATTTTACCTGATTCCCTTTGGAAAGGAATTACTTTTGGCCACAACAAGCACATCAACCCCTTTGGAAAGGGATTACCATTGACCATAGGGTGCTTGAGAAATCTTGTTGGAGACATAATGAACTGATAGGGTTACAATGGAGTCCGAGTTTACTGCATACTGCATTAAAAGTAGCCCATAAACTTGCCAAATAAATTACCAAGTAAAAGAAAAATTACTTGCCTTAAGACGAATGCTTGAAATGAATGGGGATGCACAGATATTCGTCAACGAGTTATTTTATGGTGGATATGACAGTTAATTGGGCATCAAGATTGGGGATCAGAATGACTTTGAAGTGCTTGGCTGCTGTAGGTATTTTCGAGCTCATCTTTATTGTAGCAATGGTTCTTTAATTTTCAAACCTCCATTCGAAATTGGAAGAGAAGGTAAAGAGTGTTGCAGGGTTTCAAAGAAATTTTTATACTTTTGCCAACTGTAAAACACAAAAAATTTATTTACAGCGAGACACAGAACAAAAATAATAAATAATAAACAAGAACATACAGGGGTGTACTCACAGACTCTTTGCATGTTAGTTATTGTTGTGAATAGCATGTTTTATAATAGTTGGTAGACTTTATGTATGTGTGCATATAATCTTTGAGAGTTTAGTGTATGATAAGATGAAATATTATATGTTTCATGGAAACTATGACTTACTTGAATATAAGCTTATGTTTTCATGTAGTTATGACTACTTTATTATGATTGATTGTGAAAAATTAGTAGTTATATTTTAGAATACTAGATTATGATAATATGGGTTATCATATGGTGTAGTATGTTTGGAAACAAATTGGGGTAGTTAAATTCGATAGTTAATGTGTATTCTACCCAAGTGGTATAAACTATAGTCATTATTTCTAGTATGGGATAGAAAATAGTATAAAATCCATTCATTTGTTTGGTGGAATAAATGTGTGTTTTAATAACTCCTATGTTTAACATGTTATACGATGTGTTTGCTAGTAAGATGTAAATTAGATTAATCTTGTGGTTGAATTATATTTTATCAATATACATTTCTAATACAGAATAAAGAGAGATGGATTTCACTGGCTTACTGGTATCACAATGACTGATGAAGGTAGTCCAATCAAGTAGTGTGTATGAATTTGATTGATCTATAGATCATTATTATTTATTATTTGTAAAACTTTGGGCCAAAGTATGTTTAGTTAGACATTATCATTTTATGATTATGATTTACATGTTTTTGCAATATCTTGAAATAGAATAATTTTATATGATATACTACATGTTTAGAATAGAAATCATATAGTACATAGGTACTTGCTTGTCTCTCTGGATTGCCACACCATCAATATCTACTCATCTATTAAGGGAGGGTTATTTCTTGATGGGATTAGTGTAGGGAATTGTTAGTATGTGGTTGGTATGGAAAAGTATTCAAATGATGCTCTCACTCCCCACAATAATACTACTTATCGAAATGACACTTGAGGTCCCCACAGATAATTGAATTTGAAAACTAAGATCTAAGAGAACCATGTATATTATATGTACATTTTATTGTATTGTACTTATTATTAATTATTATAATGATAGTTGTAATTACTTGTTATATATTGACAATGGTGGTTGTAAACTTATATCAGTTGTGGTTCAGTTAATATAGTTACTTTTTATATCTACATTATGATATGCTTTCATGATATTAGATATCAATGATATGAGATGTATTATACTTGTTTCTATTATCATGTTTTGATATTGCATATGATCTCGTGGATTCTCTTGGTGTTATATATATATATATAATTTGACCTCAATAGGTTTGTTACATGTGGTATTAGAGCTATGGATCTAACTCCAGGACATAATGAGTCCATTAGCATTTTTATTTCTTTATGTTTACCATTGTGAACCTATTGACATGAAGTATTGCACTAGCATTTTGGATTTGTGGCGCCTCAGTGCAAAACTATGTTACACTATAATTGGAGTTTTGATATTAGTAAATCCTTCTATAAGATTTAGATATTCTTGTAATTATGTCACATTTATGAAACATGTGTAGGGAAACATTGAGTGTGTACCCTTAAGATCACTTGTACCCATTTCAGTTGTTAAGGGGATTGGCTTATCAAGTATCCCAATGGTGATGGTTGAATATGAGGTTTGAGTAAGTGAGTACATAGCGTAGTTCATGAATTATGAATAAGAGATTTCTACCTTAGTTTAATCACTTAGATCAAACACTTTGAGTATGATTAGATCCTTCTTGGTAATCAAGTTACCTTCACCATTTGTGCTTTATGTTGTGAGTGTTTAATAAGCATGGGATGCTTCTCCCTTAAATTTATGTGTTTTAATTTTTGTGTATTATGTTCACTAATCCTATAAATGAAAAATCTCATAACACTATTTTTAGTTAGTACTACCTAGGGCAGTGGGAATTTTCTTATAGGAGAGTGTGAATGTCTTGGTTGAGAATTCATATGTGTTAATATCTTGTTTATGGTATGTCACCCTCTTAGTTAGCTTAGAGAAGAGTTTTTATTCTCATTTGACATCATTATAAGATATAGATAGGATTCATACTTTCATGATGTTGATTTAGTGCTCTCTTTAATGAAAACTCATTTTTGAAATGTTGTTTGATCATATTCCATAGAGTTCATGGGATAAATGGATTTTACTTCTTGTTGAGAGAGAAGTTGTGGGATTAGATGGATTGATACATCCTTGTGGTTATTATATTTCTCTCCCACTTGTGGAAATAGATTGTGATACTATACTTACAAATTTGGTAAGTAGGTAGAGATTTAACAACTTTGAGTTGCAGTGTTTTTTTTTTACCTTGTGAGGGTATGTAAGATTTTTTGAGATGATAGTTCTCTACTTTTCATTTGTGACTCTTTAAGATCGCTACTTTATCTAGCTTATGATTTTAGAACATGTGGAGTGGAAAACCAATAATTATATTAAATTTTAAGTTAAAAACTATAACTTGATTATAATTATTATATTACATACCCTTGATTAGATTGATATTAATTTATTTTTACTTAAGGCATGTTTGGAGAGATATTTATGTACCTTCACTGAGAGTGATTAAGGTATATTATGTGTGTAACATCTTGTGAATCTAGGGGTTGAGATAAACTTTTAATTTATTGCATTCTATCCAAACAAGCAGGGAGATATTGTCTCACTTGTTCCCTTATAAAGTTGAAAGGATGTGTAAACCTTCACCTATGTATGTTATGTTAATTTTAACATTATTTCCTCTTAACCATTAATATAACACTATTGATTAAGCTATGAATATGATACTAGTTATATTTGTCTTGTGGAAACTTAATACAATTACAGACTAATTTTATCATTTCTCTTGTATGTATGTTGATACATCCAAAATTATTTAGCATATTTTATTGCTTTCTATGATTTGATAGTATAGAATTATGATTCATTAAATATTCTTCACTTTTTTAATATTATTAAGTCATGGAGACATAAGGGAAGAGTGGTGAATTAGGAGCATAAGTACTAAGTGATAAGAATGGATCCTATTTAGCCTCACATTGGCTTGATAGTTACTAAGTTTAGATCTAATAGTTGAACTTGTCAAATTCAAGATTCATAGGTGGACCTATCAAATTCAATCATATGGCCATATGCATGTATACTATGGTATATTTATTTTATATTTCTTATATATTAGAAATGTAGTATGTCTAGTTCATATTCATCATCATACTTATCAGGAGCTCTATGGAGTAGTGATAATATTGACATGTTATACTTATCAAGAGTTACGTAGGGTAGTAGTATTAACTCATGTACATCATTTTTGTCAAGTTTCCTAATTACTTTTCTCCAAAATGAGAAAAACACTTTTTGGGTTAGAGAGATGTGTAAAGGAGCTAAAAAGATTTTGTGTAACTCTCTTAAGTCATTTGTTTTAGCTTGTATGATGATCTTATGTGCTCTTGGAAAGTTAGTGAAACTTTTACTAAAATATGTGGGACCCTTCAAGGTATCAGAAGTGATCAATCTTATAGTATATAGGCTTGTATTGATGGTTCTGGACCCTGAGGTGGTCATAATAGAATCAATTAGAGTAAGTCATACTCACAAACCATGTTCACATAATAAGGAGATGTCATTGAGAAAGGTTTTTTAGGACTATTACTCTAGAAATAATGTAACTTGAGGGAACTTTGTTGAATTCTTCAGGTAATTTTTCTATTTATTTATTTAATTTGATATTATATACCATGATATTACTTTTCTAAAATAATATTTTAATTCATAATTTATATTTGATAAGAGTCATTCATGATGATAATCAGCTTTAAGAGGTTGGATGTTACATCTTAATTCCTTACCAAACAAACTTACTAGATTATTTGAGGATATCTATAGTTGACAAATTTGGTATTATCTATTTTTAACTAAGCTTGGACGTAAACTGATATGGGGTAGTGGTATATTGCATTGGTTACATGATCATGCTTTTATGAGTTAGTTGTAAGTATATGTTTACTTCATAATCATTTTGATTTTTTATTTTAGATATATTTATGATGAATGTCTATCATGACTATTATGGTATAACTACTTATTTTATTATGATTTTGACGTAGGAAAATTGATCTCTCAGAGTGTGCTAGAAAGAGGGCATCATTAGAGAGGGTAACGTAGATGGAGACGTAAAAAGATGACAGAAAACTGGGAAGAACTATGTACACACTACAATAGTTAGCACATGTAGAATGTATTAAAAATGGTTGCACATGGTGTATTATTTTTTAGTTACATTACAAAGTTAATTTCTATGAATTTGTTAGTATAGATAAATAACTTAATAAAAAAATTGGTGTAATTAGTATGTTGGTTAATAATGCTTGTAGAAATGTTATTAGCATAACTAGATTTAAAAATATAGATTATTATTAGTTAAGGAAATTAACATTTAAAGTACTATAATATTTTTGGATGTTAATTTAATTAGATAAAATTGTAAAATATTGATATTTAGTGATAAAATAAATAAAACTAGAACTTGCCATGGTAAAAAAATAAAAATAAAAGGGCAATAAATAATATAAAGTGATGTTAAGTCTAAATTTAAGAAAAATTAGAAAGAAGAATAAAAATATTAAATAATAAAAAAAGGAAAATAGAGAGAGAGAGAGAGAGAGAGAGAGAGAGAGAGAGAGAGAGAGAGAGAGAGAGAGAGAGAGAGAGAGAGAAGCAAGCAGGGAATGTCCTTTTATTAGGAGAGCATGAAATATGAAAGGAGGCATATCAAAGAAGATATAAAGAGTGTGGAAGATAAAAAAATGTGAAATAAAAATAAAGAATTATTCATAATCAAGTAAATTTCATTTGGCATTTGAGAGGTAGGTGGTGTAGTCAATTTTTGAGAAAAATCTGAGTAATTATGTAAATTAAAATTTTTGCTCCATATATGGTGATAAGTTTTATAATCAACCATGAGTTTAAAGCTAGATATTGAGTAAAACTAAAATATACTTTCAATAAAATGAGTTTAGCATAATAGATATAGTATATAGTAGTTGTATAAGCCCTTGATTAAATATTATATCAAAACTATGGAATTTGATTACTATGAGAATTTCATACCTAGATCGTTGATATTCTAAATTAAAAAATCTAGAGCATTGTAGGGGTATCTAATTAAAAATTATATAGGAATATATTTATAAAATTTGTAGGAATATATTTATACATATGTAGTGATTTTGGAAATCATTGATTTATACAATAGTCAATTAATAACAGTAATAACCAGTATAAATATGACCAATAGAAACTTACAAAAAATGTAAGTGCATCATTTAGTGGATAAAATAAAGGATATTATTCAAAACATGCAGCAAATTGTTGATACCCAAGGTGTAAAAGAATATTAAAACAATAATTATGGACCTATAGTATAGGTACAGAGTGGTTTTATTAATTTACTGATTAAAGATTGTTTTATACATGTATACACCAAGTATTATATGCATAATGAAAACTAGAATCTCAATTTCTAGCATGATAGTAAAATTATTTATCTATCACCACAATAAATCATTGAGAAGGATTTAAGGATCATTGTAGTCCTATCATATAGACATCGATCTATTTTTCAAGATGTATATAGTCTAACCGTTTATGATCTCCTTTTCCATATGAATCTATAAGTATCTAAATAGATTTAATGACATCGCTAGAAATTAAGATTGAATTTATAACCTCCAAGATTGAATTTGTGAAATTATTAATTAAATTATTTAATGGCAATGTTGGAAATTAATAAGAGATAATAATAGAATCATTATTCTAGCTAATATACTTATAGGTAGTTATTATTAATAATAAGCAGTAGTATATAAATGAATAATACTTTATTTGACCATATCAATGATTAAACAATGTTCCAACAATTTAGGTATTGTAACTATAATAAATAATATGGGATGTCTATGTCCTTGATGTTGTATTTATTTTTTAGCATAGATACTGGAGGCTATATGTCTCTATAAGTACATATATCAGAGGTTGTATGTCTCTAAATGTAAAAAAAATTGGAAATAGTCTTCTTCAACATGGATGGAGTATATGTAATCCCTAATTATTCCTTCCCTTGAATAGGCTATATAATTCTTATCCTAAGTCCAAGATGTAATATAAACTATGATAACTTATTTAGTTAAGGGATTAACATGCCTTATAAGTTCATCCAATACATAAATTAAATGCATTAGCATTACATGTGGTCATATAAAAGAAAAATATTTTGTTTAGAGAATATATTATTTATACGTAAGGAATTTGAGGACTAAAACTCTTGATGGGAAAATGTTGACTGGATAGTCAAATAGAAATAATATGTTATATGGACATTCCCTTTAAATATACATATGTTTTATAAATATTTTCATAGATAATGAAACAATATAGAAATATCTCTAACCTATTATATTTTAGCTTGGAAATGCTTATCCCTATCTACTCATCTCTTGGAATCTGTATATAACTTAAATACATAAGAACTTGTATTAAAGCCTCAATTAACTAAGCATGATTGTTAACCTAGGTAACATAATCAACTTCCTCGATATTTTAATGGTGGAAATAATCTTTTAAATTCTTGTTTGGGAATGTGTATAACCATAGGTGTTGTGAGTTAGTATATTGAGAACCTAATCAGAGTTTAATAAGACATGGGAGTAATAAAAATTCCATAGAGTCTTCATTATGATAGGTACAAATAACTTATCATATATAGATAATGAGTAAAAATATGTGATGTAAAATAAATTATAGATTACTGAATGTGAAATATAGGTGTTAATGTACCTAATAGCATATATACAACCATAGGGATTTATTTTATGGTTATAGATTCCACAGGTGGAGTAATTACTATATTAAAAGAATTACATATGATTAACTTAATGAATGTATGCAATCAAAAACCCCTAAAACATATATCAGATGTTAATTTGGATTATCCTGTGTGAATTTAAGGTTACAATATAAATACTTAATGAAAATGGCTATGTTGAGTCATAAGCCTAAGCTTATAGCTAGAAGTATGATTTACCTAATCATCAAGTGTTTGAGGGACCAAACTCCAACCATATTAAAACAATATTTTAGAAAAAAATGATATATTTAAATGAATGGGTTTATGAAATTTTTGTTTGACTCCAAATTATTGATTGGCTGTTAGTTATATATTGAGTACTTTTGTGCAGTACATAATTATAAGAGTGTTTGGTTATATCTAGCATAAAATGGTGCATCATGGTGAGTGCTTATAGATATGTGGTTTTGAGTGCTTGTAAGCAATTTAAACTTAAGGTATACCTAAGTGGTATAACCTCATACTTGCTTGATTTTTATTATGTATGTGATCATTTGATTCTTGAAATCATAAGTTGGTTACGTGATTTTAATGTATGTTTTACCCAGATGGTACATACATTAATTGTTATGTCTAGACTTAAATCTACATTTGACTGGTTTAATATATGCACGTTGATTATTGTTTTGAATAACATGTTTTGTAATAGTTGGTAGACTTTGTGTATGCATGCATATAATCTTTGAGAGTTTAGTGTATGCTAAGATGGAATATTATGTGTTTCATGAAAATTATGACTTGCTTGTTATGTCTATTTTCTTGAATATAAAGTTATGACTACTTTATTATGATTGATTGTAGAAAATTAGAAGTTATATTTCATAACACTAGACTATGATAATATGGGTTATCATATGGTGTAGTATGTTTAGAAATAAATTGATATAATTTAAATCTATAGTTAATGTGTATTCTACTTGGGTAGTATAAATAGTAGTCATTATTTTTAGTATGGGATAGAAAATAATGTAAGATTTATGTTTGACGAAATAAATGTATATTTTAATAACTCCTATTTTTAACATGTTAAATGATGTGTTTGTTAGTAGGATGTAAATTATATGAATCTTGTGGTTGAATTGTATTTGACCAATCTATATTTTTAATACAAAGTAAGGAGTGAGATAGACTTCACTGGATTATTGGTATCATAATAACAGATGAAGGCAGTCTGATCAAGTGGTGTGTATGAATTTGATTGATATATAGATCATTATTATTTATTGTGTGTAGAACTTTGGGCTAAAGTATGTTTAGTGAGATATTATCATTTCATGAGTATGATTTACATGTTTGTTTGATATCTTGAAATAGAATGGTTTTCTATGATACACTAAATGTTTAATATATAAATCATACAGTACATGAGTCATTGCTTGTCTTTCTAGATTCCTACACCATCACTATCCTTCATCCATGAAGGAAGGGTCATTTCCTGATGGGATTAGTGCAAGGTATCATTAGTTTGTGGTTAGTGTGGAAAATCACTTAGATGATGCTCTCCCTCCCCATAATAGTACTACTTATTGAAATGACACTTGAGATTGCCACAGATACTTAAGTTTGAGAACTAAGCTCTAAGAGAACCATGTATCTTATATATAAATTATATTATATTGTACTTATTATTAATTATTGTCATGATAGTTTTAATTACTTTTTATATATTTATATTGGTGGTTTTAAACTTATATCAGCTATGGTTGAATTAATATAGTTACATTTTATATCTACATTATGATGTGCTCTCATGATATTAGATAGAACTGATATGAGATGTATTATGCTTGTTTTTATTATCACGTTTTGATATTGCATATGATCTCGTAGATTCTCTTGGTGTAATCTATTTTTGATATATGTATTTAATTAAAAAAATCATATTTCTAGGTTGATCCCAGAAGGGTTGTTACATGTGATATCAAAGATGTGGCTCTAAATCTAGGACATAATGATTTCATTAGCATTTTTGTGTCTTTATATTCACTAGTGTGAACCTAGTGACATGAAGTATTATACTAGTATTTTGTATTTGTGGTGCCTCAGTGTAAAACCATGTTACACCATGGTTAGATTTTTGAGATTGGTAGATCCTTCTATAAGGTTTGGAGACTCTTGTAAGTATGTGACATTCATGAAACATGTGTGGGGAAACATTGAGTGTGTACCCTTAATATCACCCATACCCTTTTGAGTTGTTTAGGCAATTGGTTTATCGAGTGTCCCAATGGGGATGGTTGAATACGAGATTTGGGTAGGTGAGTACATAACATAGTTCATGAGTTATAAACAAGATATTTCTACCTTAATTTGTTCACTTAGATCAAATGCCTCAAGTATGATTACAACCTTATTTGTAATCCTACATTCACAGTTTATGTTTTAAGTTGTGAGTGTTTAATAAGCATGGGATGATTCTCACTTAGATTTATGTGTTTTAGTTTTTATGTCTTATATTCACTGATCCTATAAATAGAAAATATCATAATACTATTTTTAGTTAGTACCACCTAGCGTAGTGGGAATTTTCTTATATGGATGTCTTGGTTGAGAATTCCTATATGTTAAGATCTTGTTTATGGTTTATTACCCTATTAGTTAGCTTAGAGGAGATGTGTAATTCTCATTTGACATCATTATAAGCTGCAAAGAGGATTCATACTTTTATGATGTTGATTTAGTGTTCTTTTTAATGAAAACTTGTTTTTGAAATGTTGTTTGATCATATTTCTTGGAGTTCGTGGGATAAAAGTATTTTACTTCTTGTTGAGAGAGAATTTATAGGATTAGATGGATTGATACATCCTTGTGGTTGGTATATTTGTCTCCTAGTTTTGTAAATAGATTTTGATACTATACTTATAGATTTGGTAAGTAGGTAGCGATTTGACAACTTTGAGTTGTGTTTTCTTTTTACCTTGTGAGGGTATGTAGGAGTTTTTGAGATGATAGTTCTCTACTTTTCATTTGTGACTCTTTAAGATTACTACTATATCTAGCTTATGATTTTAGACCACGTAGAGTGTAAAACCATGAATTATATTAAATTTTAGGTTAAAAACTATAAGTTGATTATAATTATTATATTATATACCCTTGATTAGATTGATATTAATCTATTTTTTATTAAGGCATGTTGTTTGGAGAGATATTTATGTACCTTCATCGGGAGAGAGTAGGGTATAATATGTGTGTAACATCTTGTGAATCTAGGGGTTGAGATAAACTTTTAATTTATTGCATTCTGGCCAAGCAAGCAAGGATATATTGTCTCACTTGTTCCCTTATAAGGTTGAAAGGATGTGTAAACCTTCACCTATGTATGTTATGTTAATTTTAACATTATTTCCTCTTAACCATGAATATAACACTATAGGTTAACTTGAATATGATACTAGTTATGTTTGTCTTATGGAAACTTAATACAATTACGGACTAATTGTATGATTTATCTTGTATGTATGTTGAAACATATGAAATTATTTATCATGTATTATTGATTTCTATGATTTGATAATATAGAATTATGATTCATTGAACATTCTGCACTTTTTGAAGATCATTAGGTTATGAAGACTTAAGGGAAGAGTCATGAATTAAGAATAAGAGTACTAAGTGATAAGAGTGGGTTGTACTTAGCCTCACATTGAATCAGTAGTTATTGAGTTTAGATCTGACAAATGGACTTATCAAATTTAGGATTGATAAATGGACCTATCAAATTTAGTCATATGGCCATATGCATGTATAGTATAGAATGTTTATTTCATATTTATTATACATTAGAAATGTAGTATTTATTATACATTAGAAATGTAGTATTTCTAGTTCATATTTATCATCATACTTGTTAGGAGCTCCATGGAGTAGTGACAATATTGGCATGTTATACTTATTAGAAGCTATGTGAGATAGCGGTAGTATTTACTAATGTACATCATTCTTGTCAAGTTCCTTAATTACTTTTCTCTAGAATGAGAAAAACACTTTTTGGGTTAGAGAGATGTGCAAAGGGGCTAGAAGGATTTTGTGTAACTCTTCTTAGTCATTTGTTTTGGCTTGTATGATGATCTTATGTGCTCTTGGGAAGTTAGTGAAACTTTCACTGAGATATGTTAGACCCTTCAAGATATTATAAGTGGTCAATCCTATAATATATAGGCTTATCTTGATGGTTTTGGACCCTAGGGTGGTCATTTTAGAATCAATCAGAGTAAGTAATACTCACAAACGATGTTTACATAATAGGGAGATGTCATTGAGCAAGGTTTTGTGGGACCATTACTTTAGAAATAATGCAACTTGAGGTAACTTTGGTGAGTTCTATAGGTAATTTTTCTATTTATTTATTTAATTTGATATTATATACAATGATATTGCTTTTCTGAAATAACATTTTAATTCAAAATTTATATTTGATAAGATTCATTTAGGATGATGACCAACTTTAGGGGGGAAGGATGTTATATTTTGATTCCTTGCCAAGCAAACTTACTACATTATCTGAGGTTATTTGTAGTTGACAAATTTAGAATTGGATATTTTTAATTAAGCTTGGATGTATATTGATATTGGGAAATAGGATATTGCATTGGTTACATAATTAAGTTTTTTTGAGTTAGTTGTAAGTATATGTTTACTTCATGACCATGTTGATTTGTCATTTCAGCTATATTTTATGATGAATGTATATCATGACTATTATGATCTAACTACCTATTTTTTTATGAGATTGATGTAGGAGCATCAATCCCTTAAAGTGTGATGGAAGGAGGGTATCATTGGAGAGGGTGATGTAGATAGAGACATCTGAGGATGATAGAGAACTAGGAAGAACCTTGTACACATTACAATAATCAACACACTTAGAATTCATTAAAAATGGTTGCACATGGTTTATTTTTTTCTACTTGCATTACAAAGTTAATTTCTATGCATTTTCTAGTATAGATAAATAACTTAATGAATTTGTGTGGCATAATTAGTACATTGGTCAATAATGATTGTATAAATGTTATTAACATAACTAGATTTTAAAATATAAATTATTAGTAATTAAGGAAATTAGCATTGAAATTTCTATAATATTTGTGGATGTTAATTTAATTTAATAAAATTGTAAAATATTGATATTTAGTGCTAAAATAAATAAAATTAGAACTTACCATGAAGAAAAAAGAAAAATAAAAAGGCAATAAAGAATAAAAAGGGATGTTAAGTCTAAATTTCAGAAAAATCAAAAAGAAGAAAAATATTAAATTAAAAAAAAAGGATAACAAAAATAAATAAATAAACCTTTTAGAGCAAGCAATGCCCTTTTATTAGGAGAGCATGGAATATGAAGGGGGGCATATCAAAGAAGATATAAAGAGTGTGGAAGATAGAACATGTGAAATGAAAACAAGGAATTCTTCAGAATCAAGTAAATTTCATTTGGCATCTGAGAGGTAGGTGGTGCATTCAATTTTTGGGGAAAAACTAAGTAATTATGTAAATTAAATTTTGTGCTCTGTATATGGTGATAAGTTTTATAATTAGCCACGAGTTTAAAATTAGATATTAAGTAAAACTAAAATATACTTTCAATAAATGGAGCTTTCCATAATAGATATAGTGTATATTAGTTTTATAATCCCTTAAAGAAATATTCAAAACTATGGAATTTGATTAATATGAGAATTTCATACCTGCATCACTGATATTCTAAATTTAAAAATCTAAAGCATTGTAGGGGTATCTAATGAAAAATTATATAGGAATATATTTATAAAATTTGTAGGAATGTATTTATACATATGCAATGATTTTAGAAGTTGTTAATTTATAAAATAGTCAATTAATAATAGTAATAACCAGTATAAATATTACCAATAGTGACTTAGAAAAAATGTAGGTGCAAAATTTAGTGGATAAAATAAAGGCAATTATTTAAAACATGCAACAAGTTTTTGATACGTAAGGTGTAAAACAATAAAAATAGTAATTATGAACCTATAGTATAGGTATAGAGTGGTTTTATTAATTCACTGATTAAAGAGCATTTTATTCATTTATATGCCAAGTATTGTATACATAATGACAACTAGCATCTCCATTTCTAGCGTGATAGTAAAATTGTTGGGGCATCACCATAGTAAATCACTGAGAGGGATTTAAGGATCGTTGTAGTCCTATCATATAGGCATCATTCTGTTTCACAGCTGTACATAGACTAACCTTTCATGATATCCTTTTCCGTATGAATTTGGAAGTATCTAAATAGATTTAGCGATGCCTTTGTAAATTAAGATTGAATTAGTAACCTCCAAGATTTAATTTGTGACATTATTAATTAAATTATTTAATGGAAATGCTAGAAATCAATAGTAGATAATAATATAATCATTAATCTAGCCAATATGTTCATAGCTAGCTATTAATAATAATAAGTACTAGTATATAAATAAACAATGATTTATTTCAGCATATCAACAATTAAATAATGTTCCAGTGATTTGGGTATTGTAGCTATAATAAATAAGATGGGACAGCATATATTGCCAATGAAGTATGTCTTTTTTGGCATAGAGACTGGAGGTTGTATGTCTCTATAAGTACAGATATCATAGGCCATATGTCTCTAAATGTACAAAAATCAGAAATAGTCATATTCAATGTGGTTGGAGTATAAATAAGCCCTAATTATTGCTTGCCTTGAATAGGCTATATAATTATTATCCTGAGTCCAAGCTATGTAATATAAACTACACTAACTTATTTAATTAAGGGATTAGCATTGTCTATTTTATGCCTTTTAAGTTCATCCAATACATAACATAAATACATAAATTAAATGCATTAGCATCATATCTGGTCATTTAAGAGAAGACTATATTTTTTAGAGAATATACTATCTATATGTGAGGACTTTGAGGACTAAAACTTTTGATGGAAATATGTTGATGGGATAGTCAAATAGAAATAATATGTTATATGGACATCCCATAAAATATATAGGTAAGTTTATCGACTTGGGGGACAAAAAAGGGCCTACCCATGGACACGATTTTTTTGAAATTTCAAAAATGTGAACTTCTATAGATAAGTAGAGATGGCTACACTAAAAATTCTAAGATGGTATAAAAATATAAATTATAGTATTTCGAGTCTAGTTTCTAAAAAAAATGAAAAATGAAAAATGATAAAGTATAAATATGTCAAACCTTTAAAATTTCAAGAGGACCTCCTATTTTTGAAATAAAATTTAAATTGTACCATTCCATGTGACCCACCATTTTTTGAACATCATTTAATATTGTTAGAAACCCTTTGGTAAATATTTAGATTAGATCTTCTAGTGTGTTATGAAAAAATAATTATATTTTTTTGATGAATATTTTTTTTATTAATTTTGCAATTAAGTATATCCTAAAAACTAACCAAAAAACGGATAGTCGTCTATGCAACCCACTCTAACTACCTCAAAAAATGAAAATTGATTTTTTATTATGTGTAGAATTAGATCTAGTTTGTTACCATATAATTTTTTTTGCATTTGGATCAATGAAAAACAATTTAGATAAACATTAATAGGCATGTATGGGTGAAGCATGTAGTGGCCTAAAAAAGGTGTTGTGAGAAATAAATATAGTTTGAAGCCTTAACATATCCAAAAAATGATAAAAATCATATATTTAGAAAGAGGACAATATGCTCATTATAATGGTAATAATTTTTATAATTTTGATGTTGAAATCCATAGCATATTTGATGATTAAATTTGAAATTTGTTGGTTTTTCCTAAAAATATCAATCTCGGCTATAGATGCACAGTCCCAAGCCTTTGGCTTGAAAATCCAAGCCATTTCTAAGCCTAAAGGTTTGGTTTTAAATTCAAATTCAAATAATGTGTACGCATTATATAACACAATAAATAACACGTACACATTTCTTTGACATAAAATGAAACAAATAAAATTTGTGTTTATTATGGGGGAAAGGTCCCATTAGCCATACATCCTTATAGGGAAAATGTCAAATTTCATGTTTTTTATAGGGGAAAGGTCCCATTAGCTTTGGACAGTGAATTAAGGTGCCATAACATTGCATTACACTTCAAAAAAATTACTTATTTCAATATGTCATCTTAACTACTTATAACCAAGGTTTCAATGTCTAACACATTATACATTTGACAATATAATTGATTTTATCATGAGAGGTCATAAAATGCATTTTTAAACCTATGATCAAACTTAACCTTAGTGTACCAATCGTTGTGCATTAGAGTATCAATATTTGACTGTTACTGGTCAAGATGTGATTGGTTACTTTTAATTTTATAGAATAAATGTTAAACAAGTATTATGTATTACATGTTCAGCTTCTGGTGAACTTTAATATCTATATACACCAATATGTTTCATTAATAGAAAATATGTTAACAAAAGCCTTGTTTGACAATTGAAACATTCATAGCTATTGGGATCTTTCCCCTAGTAGGGCAAGGATATACCTTACCATTTTACTTGCCTAAAATCCTTCTTGCCCTTAAATTTTGTGTTTCTTATTGATATTTTCCTACTTGACTAAAATCTTATCTTACCATTTTGTTGTTTCTTTGATATATTTGATGATAACCCTTTATTTATAAATTTTGAACTAATTTTTTTAAGTGGAAAACCCATTGAATTGGATTATGTAGTATAGATAATCTTGTGTAAGTAGAAATAAGAATTGAGCCCTTAGTATAATAGTGCATCTCTTTGACATCTATTTCAAGAATGCTATCAAATAGAGACTAATACCTATGAATCATGCCTTGGATTTTCCCAAAAGAATTCCTAAAATGTGCTGAATAAAATCCCTTAAGTTTCCTCCAAGGTCACTTAGTGCATCTAATTCAATAGGTGCATTTTGAGGTCCCAATTGAAAGTCTAATAAGAGTCTTCTATTGTTAAAATTATTCGAGTTTGATTCCCCTAATGTGTTCAAATACATTATTCAAATTTTGCCTAAATTAAGATCTCTTATGAAAATATGTTTAATCATCCATTCCATGTACCTCCTTCATCTACCCCTCCATCACACATGGGACAACCATCAACCACTCCATCCATTCGCACATCATTTGAAGAGAGTGTCTTTGATACAGGACTAGTCCTAGCCACACCATAGATGAAATAGTTGTAATCTCAACAATAATATAGACAACACTTGATGCATATCAATACTATTGAGTTTTATACCTTTCTATGTAATTGGGATGGTAAGATATGAAAGTAGGATGACGGACCTACAATGTATGTACATGTTAAATTCTTAAATATTTTGGTCAAGTTGGGTACACATTTTATTTTGTATAAGATGTGGCTTTGAGCTCAATAAAATTGAAATGGTCACATATATCCATTAGTGATTATGTTTTTTTAAGATGTCATGCCTATAGTGATGAATGTATAGCTTAGAAAATATCTAAATGCCCTAGGAAATTTGTTCAAAACCATTAAGGAATGGTGTAGAGCTAGCATTGACCAAGTATGACATATGTATAAGTTACCCTAGCTCAAACTCTATTGAACTTATTCAAGATACATTACAACTACGATAATGTCCCCTAAATCTGAGACCTGCTTCCCCTCAAGGATGATGTTGAGTAGAGAGACCCAATAATTTTTCATGTGGATGATGAAATACTCACCTCATATAGATGGTTGATCAGAATTGAATACTAGTGTGCACCCCCTTGCCAAAGGTAAATCAAGATTATATATTTTATACATATATATTCAATCATCTTGTTCATATTTCACTATAATGAGCTTAAACCTTATGATGTGTATTGCAATAAAGTAGTACATGTCTTAGAATTCTTGCTTTGGCTTGGGATTTGAGGTTGAGGCTCATCCATTACTAAATTATGTTCTCTCTTACATGTAGGACTTAATATGAATACAAGTTTTGGGATATCTAGAGGTAATTCATAAAGGGATATAAATAATTTGAATACATACATGTAAAAAAATAATAACATTTAGTGCTTGCTCAATTAGGATGGGACCTTAAAGGGCTCTACATGATAATTTTTGTATAGTAATGGCAAGTCAAAGGCTTGCACCATGTGAATTATTTACTAGACACGACTTGATTAGATTGATGTCAATCTTTAAACATGATTGGCTTCTATATATGTATGATAAATTTTTTAATAGGCCTTAGTTGGATTGGTTGGCTCGGTTATGGAACATGTCTAAGTATAAGATCATGATATATATGATTTGGGACAAAATTAAGTATGACTCTATCTATCATAAATTTAACCAATTAGTCGATTGGTTCAATTAGGGACATGATTTGGGAAAAATTGATACCCTACACCAAATTTATGGCCCAATCTATTGTATAATCTAGATGCAACATGTATGACTTAACTGACCCTAATTTAATCAAAAATGCAAATACAAATTCAAATGTGGCCAATTTCAACCCATTAAACCTAAATTTGAGTATATGATGTGATTGAAATGGCTAAATTAGGTCACATTTCAAGACATGTTGATTATAAACCCTAATTTTATCACTTAAACATGTACATGTAGTTCCCCAAAACCTTAATTTCTTGACATATACACATGTACAAACCTGTTTCACTAAACCTCTAACCCTAAATCCTAATTTTATAACAAACACAACCCCTAAGTTCCTTGATTTCATCACAAATGCATAAATTCATGAATGTGATTAGTGACAATTTGTGAACCTATTATTCACTTGGTTTTGTAAGGATGTATGATAGGATTTTGGGTAAATTAGCTCATTTCATCTTACATATTGATCCTTATTTCATCATTCATTAGTATTATTGCTTTATAGTCTTATCAAGAGTCTTATTGCATCATGTATTTGAGATTTATGCATTATATTGGGGATTTATGCATCATATTGATCCTTCTTGCATCATATAATAGCCTAACTACATCATATTAGGCCTTATTCCATTATATGATAGCCTAATTGCATCATATTGTATATATTTTTGCATCATATGATAGTCTTATTGCATCGCATGATAGTCTTATTACATCACATGATAGTCTTATTATATTATATTGAGTTATATTTCATGATATGATAGCCTTATTACAATATCGGATAGTCTTATTACATCATATTAGAGTCTTATTGAGTGTTATCACATCATATTATAGTATTATAATGGAAAATTAACTTAAATATGAGCCTTGTTTCTTGTTTGTATAGTATATGCCTATACTTTAAGGAAAATGTACATGTTCCTTGAATTAAAAATAAAATATCACTTTTTAACATCTATTTTTATCCCTAATCGAGATTGTTGTCCCCACAGACATTC
Source organism: Torreya grandis (assembly GCA_037957365.1). NCBI lineage: Eukaryota > Viridiplantae > Streptophyta > Pinopsida > Cupressales > Taxaceae > Torreya > Torreya grandis. The sequence goes on from JARHVA010002250.1 coordinate 645,422, forward strand.
CCTGCATACTCTATGTAGTTTTTTGGTTGCATTTTTTTTTAGGCCCCACATTTGAAGTAATTTCTTGGTTTATTTTATCAAAATAGGATTTGGTTTGCTTTCAAGGAGGAAGAAGTTGAAGAACAAAACATCAAAGCAATTAGAAGAGTTGAGATAAAAAACAAGGTATGAATGTAAGCAATTCATTTCAGACAAGCTACAAACACTAACCCTGATGAGCCAAATGCCTTAAATAATGAGGCAATTGAAAATAATCAATTAAATAATGATGAAATTTATAATAATAAATTGAATTATGATTAAATTCACAATAATGAATTGAATTATGATGAAATTGACAATAGAAAATTAGATAATTTTGTAAATTCATAATTACAGTTCAAAGTTTTTAATCATGTTGATGAAGAGCCTATGCATGATACTTTACCCAGAAACAATGAAGAAAATTTAATGGACTCAAATAATAATGAAATTAATAATGAATAAAATTTCATGAAAACACATAATGAAGAAACCAGTAATGAAGAAAATTTCATGGAAACATATGATGATTTTGAAACACCCTCTGAACAAATTCCACCAATAACAACACCTCCAAGATTTATGCTTAGAAAAGATAAGTACTTAATTGAATTTGATGAAATATTTTGAAACCAATGCATAACAAAATGTCTGACCATCATTCGAGAAGATTGGCTCAAGAAATTTTAGATAGTTTCTTTCATAGATTGGAGTATGATAGTCAAAGATGTCAATTATTTGTTTCATTGATGAAATTACTTACGATGAAACCTATAATGTACACATTAGGACTAAGAACATCTAACATGGATAATGAAAATGATGAAATTATTGAAAATCTACATGATGTATGTCATAGTATAGGCCTAAAATCGCATAACAAAGATTATAATGTTGCTCGATGTATAATGATAACTTGTGTAGTAAGTGCTGAAATAGGGAAAAATGATTGATTTCAAAAAATTGATATAACTAGAAAAACATTAATGAAATCAATTGCAATATGTGAAAGACTTAATGAACCCAATATGAAAGATCTTTGAGCATTCTCTGGTAGACTTCCATGAAAGGACAAGGCTATAGTTGATGTTTTAAAAAACTTACTTGCACAATTTTGGAAAGATAATACAAGAGTTTCACCTAATGAAAGAGATGTAGTGAAAAGAAGAGTTGGTTATTGTAATCGTGAACTACATCCAAAATAATTCTTGGATATGACTCCAACACAATTTTACTCTAAGTATTTGGAAAATCATCCAAAGTTTGTTATTAGTCAAAGATTTTTGAGATGGCTAAACCTTTTATGTAAAAATAAATCACACATGCAGCACTTGTTGTAGGCAACCTATTGAATTTTCAATGCACTATGATATTTTTTGCCATATTCATTGTACTTTTCATACGACTAACATTTTTCAAGAGTGTGGCATAGAATTTCTACCAAAATCAGCTAGAGAATTCATTTCAAATATTTTTTGTGAAAAACCAGATACAGTTCTTTTATAAGAAAGCATGCTTGGATGTAAATTGCAACATTTGTGGTGTATTATGAAAAATTGAAAAAATGTATCCATGAGGAGTGTACAAGTGCATTGGATAGGAATTAGTTGGTTTGAGCAAATACAAATCTAATTATCAAATAAAATATGATAAAGAATCTAAAAGTTGTGAGCTTGTTATGAAAGAGATACATATTTCATAATTTATGGTTAAATTCATGGAGAAAATTATTTATGAGTATGCAAGGCACACACATTGGGATAAATGGTTGGATGAAAACTTCAAGCTAAGCAAGGACACATTCCCACTTGATTATATTGTTTTAGTAGTTGAGTTTTCAGAAATTTACACATTTAGACCACAAATGGAAGTTTAATCGTAGTATTGCAACTCAACACAAATTGACATATTTGTGCATATAGCATTCATACATGCACCTGATAGTACAGAGAAAGATAAAAAAATATTAATGGAGTACCATTTCTATATTAGTGATGACTGATCACATTATACAAAGTATATGCAAGGTTTTTTTGATAATTTTTATGGATAGTTGACTAAGAAGAACATTAATCAAATGGAATTACATTTGGTCAGATAATTACACATCGCAATTCAAGAATGCATGGATGTTTTATTACTTGATCAGGATGCATTTTACTACTGGTTTAAAACATATTTAGAGTTTCACTGAGGCTAGTCATGGAAAAGGGGAGCATGATGGTGATGGAGTATGTATAAAAAGAAAAATTGTAAGGGAGGAGTTAAAATATGATAATATTGTTAATTTGATTGATGTAAAAACTATGGTTGACTGGTGTAATGAGAACATATGTCACGGTGGTCAAGGAAATTCTACTATTCATAGACATTTTTGGTTAATGGAGGAAAAACACTTAGAAAACTATGAGGATTGTATGACTCTAACAGGTTCAAGTGAGCTCCACTCATTTCATAGCTCAAATGTAGGTTCTTGGACTATTCATATGTGACACTTGGCATGTTTTTGTTATACATGCATGGAATTTGTTTGGATTGAGTGTGAGTCACAAGAGTGGGTGGATGATTGGATTTCTAAACCTCTAATTCCAATCAACACATATCAGGTTCCACCCTCATTACAACTTACTAGCATGACATCCTCACATGACTTTGACCATACATCTGATCTAGTATAGCGAAGTAGAAGATTAATCTTTATGTATTATTTATTCTCATAATATATCTTTATAATGTCATTAATAATTTTTTTTAATGATGTAGACCATGTTTTTGTAGTTATTGTAGATGAGGATAATGAAGAGGGAATGAATTATATTTATGTCAGTGTGTAGATGGAAAGAAAAAATTGACTTCGCCAGTTGTAGATGGAGAAAACATTGATTATCCCACTAGGTTTGTGGTAGTCACTAAAAATTGGCTTCGATGATATCCTATAAAAAAAATTAAATTTAAGGTTATTTGAAGACTTTGAAACTCACAAGAAGATTCTACACTATTCAAATTTGGTTCTTAAAATGAATATTCAATTGCAAAAATATCATGGGAGGCCAAGAAACAAGAATATATGAAAAGTTCATGAGTTAAACCATGAATCTATTCTTGATACTATCAAGATTAGAGCACATCCAATTGGTTTGTTGGATTGAAATGTGTAGGATGTAGATGTAATCAATTTTACCAAATATTTTTGATTTTGTAAGTAGTACATGCATAAATTTCATCAATGAGTACCTATACAGATGACATTGCAGTAGTAATGCCCAAGTTTGTCTCAACTCTAAATGATGGAGAAGCGTCTATCCTAGTCATCAGTTGAACAAACAACCTAATAATTAATAACATGGGTAATTCATTGATTAAACAAGTTACTAACAAACTTAGTCTTGCATACAGTCCAAGATTCAACTATAGTTTGAGCATTTGTTTATTTTGGTATAAATTTCTAGAGAAGGTTAACTAAGGAACACATAAGAGTGTTGAGAATAATATTTTTATGAATCTAATTGGTTAAGAAGTGGTAAAATCCTATTTGTCGATAGTCCTTGTTCTTGGAAAACATATAGTTTGTAAACTTAAGAAATTTTGTGCCTTGTGTTTAGTCTTGTAACTTGTTATGGATTCTAAAAGTTTAAATAAGGATTTTAAATGATCATAAAAAGGGGGAGATCATCTTGATATAGTTTTATAGTGATTTGACATTGAAAAAGGAAATAATACCTAAGTACCTTGTTTGCTAAAGGGCAATATATAGTCAAAGGACTGAGTTATATTATGTTAAAAATAGTTTGGGATTCGATTGATATTGTACGAGGTATAATATAGTAAATGTAATTTTATATAATCCCATATAAGGTTTTAAAGATATTTAGAGTTGAAGAAAAAGCAAAGTAACCTTGTGCCCTATTTTCCTGTGTGCATAGATAGGGTTATAAATTGAGATTTTTGAGTCTATAATTGATTGTGGGCTTTCAAAAAAAAATTGAATGGTAAAGTTGTATAGGGTCATTATATACCCAATTAAAAAGTTTTGGGGTTGTGAAACCCACTAAGATAAAATTTATCCCCTTTAGTGTGCTCTTGGCCCTAATAATGGCCTAAAAACCCTGATTTTAGGGTTTAGAGTATAAAATGAGATTTGAAATTTGAAAATTTCCAAAAACTTTCAATATTAAATTATTTGATGTATTCTCACTAATGGAGGTGGTTTCAATCTTTTCAGGTATGTAAAAGTACATAAATGAGGTTGTGATCTAGTGTTAGGCCCAAAGATGGGTTAAGGGAGAAGGGATGACATAGAAATGGGAGGATTTTCCCAAATAATGGGGTCAACACATGATCTATTTATATGAAAGAGAAAAATGGGTATCTAGAAAGATCAATATATTATAGATAAATTTTCTATATGTTTCATACTAAGGAGGTTTGCACAAATGGAGGGTTTATTGGTGAGAGGCCTAAAGAAAGAAGTACAATTTTCCTTAAGAGTTGTGTTAGAGGGTTAATGTGGGAGTTGTATGGTCCAAATGGATAATTAAATATGTAATTATTTTCTAGTGAAGACCTATCAAATGCTCCCAACAAGGAGCTTTACCTAAAAATAGGACTAGTAGAAGGTAAAGCTAGAAAGGTGTATGTGATGGGTTAGTAGACAGATAGTTTATGTTAATGACATGACCAACTATGTAAAGAGAGTGTGATAATAATATAGAAGGATTTATTTGACTAATAATATCATTGTTATTTTATTTCCCAAAGGACTAAGGGAATGAGTTATTAATGGATGTAAAACCTTGAAAGGAAGGGATATAGGGATATTTTGGTATAGAAGTTGATATAGCTCTGCATCAATGGATATAGATAGTACCTCTCCCCTAAATAGATATAGTAGGTCTTTGGGCCCCCTAATTAGGTGGTGGTAATAACATACTAAATCCCATCTATCTGTATGGGGTTGAGGTCCCCTATTTATATATGATCATAAGGCCTATGCCATATACATATAGGTTATAGTTTATAGTTGACACTCTCCTAAAAATCCAATGGGATATGATGGAAACTCTCCCAACAAACCAATGGAATTGAATAGGTAAAATGGGATCAAGAGGCTATGCCATCTAAATTTATAACTCCATAAATAGAGATGAAATTATTATGCTCATATGGAATCAAGATGGGAACTGAACTGCTAGCTATGACCATTTTAGATATCAATCATAGAGATTGAACCATTATAGGTGATTAGGATAATAAGGAATCAAGTGCCTGGATATGAGACCAGTATTTAAAATAAAGGAGTGGTGTGCATGTTGATGAAAACATCTTATGCTCGTTATGCTCGATTAGGATAATGATAAAAATATGTTGTACCAAACAACTTTTATCTAATGAATTTTGTGTGTGTGTGTGTGTGTGTGTGTGTGTGTGTGTGTGTGTGTGTGTGTGTGTGTGTGTGTGTGTGTGTGTGTGTGTGTGTGTGTGTGTGTGTGTGTGTGTGTGTGTGTGTCTGTGTGTGTGTACATCTAATCCTACTAATTAGGATTGACCTACTATGGAAACTACATATAAAGGGATATCAAACAAATGTTCAACTCGCTATTTTGGTTATTAAAAACATAGTTGAGATGGAGGATGAGTTTCTAACAAGTTATGCTAATCCATGTTAATACATCAAACAATAAAAATTCTAAAAAAATTATATTAGGTATTTTATATTTTCTTACACAAAATTGACCAAGGATCTAATTAAATTTTATGAATGTACATCTAGAGTATATAGTATTCACTTGAAATTTTACCTCTGTAAATATATATGTTTTTGTACTAACATGGATAGAGGTAGTAGCCTAGGTTGGCCCACTACCTAGTTGTGGTGTCAAAATCAACATCTCCTCTTGGAACACAAAAAAAATACATATATATTATTCAATTTAAATGTGTAAATTATTTTTTACCTTTTTAGTTTGAAAATATAACTTTAAAATTTAACATTAAATTTATATAAAAGATAATTCCATGTATCTAGAGACTCCCAATGTATCTGAACTAAATATGTGTGACAATAACTCATTAGTCAAGACCATATCCTCCAATCCCCCTGAAGTACCACTGTCATCATTTGAAGTTCTAGTGCATATAGCACCAAAACATCCTCATGGGTGGGGTTGAGTATGACCACTAGCTAGAGTATCTCAAGCATCTATCTCTAAAAGTCTACTTGTATGATGAATGAGTGTATTAGTAAGCACACTAAGTACATTCAAAGTGTATATCTCCATAACTTATATCACCATAGATGTAATCTCTATATGAATTAGATTTTGGGTAGGGATCCTTGCAGGTCGATTAGGTACATAACATGCACCTAGTCGATCTTTCATGGAGCCTTTCCCTCAACCTTGAAACTCACCATAGTTAAAGCAGTTTGGTATTTGGTTGAGGAGAAACTCATAATAGAGTTTCTTCAAAAAGTACAAAGGGACATCATGGTTATTACAAGGGGGAGAATCAAACACCATCCACCGTCACTCCTAAAAATTGGCCTTAATCAAATCATGTTGGCATCAATGGATTGGGAAACATTTGGTCATTATGGAAAATGGGTCATTGATGGTTGGGTCAATAAATAAGTCACAAATTTAATCTTTTGTTATATTTTTGTTTTCCACTTTAGATGCTAAATTTTTTTTGGCATAGTAATTCCTATAACTATCCTTATATGACCTCCATCTATCCATTTGACTTGTTATCGAGTCAACTTGACCTAATACTAACTCTAGGTTATTAGCCAAATAGGTGTGGTGGGTGTTTATGGAAGTTGACTCCCTCATTCTCCTAATTATTTTCTCAATTTCAATTTTATTCTCCATTATGTGAGTAATTATATCCTCTTGGATACTTGGGGGATTTAGGGGAACTACATGAGGGTTAGGAGGGTTGGGAGAAAGGTTAAATAGAGGATTAGGTGGAAGGTTAGGCAGAGCATGCCAACCTATTGGAAAAAAATAAACTAGATGTAATTCATATTCACAAAAAAATTAAAAAAAATTTAAAAAAAATATTTAATCTACAAAATAATATACATCTTCTTCATGACAACACCATCGATCTAGCGAACGGAGGGCAAAATACAAATCTTGTAGGCTAAAATGAGAGATTGACAGTAAAATGTGATATTGTAGGCCAAAATGTTAATGGGAATCACCAAAACATAAATGGAAAGAATGAGGAGGAAGAAGTTTTGTTTTTTTATAGTTTTAATAATACGTACACATTATGTAAACTATAGAAACACGTATGCATTCTTATAATTTTACATAATGTGTATGCATTATGGGTTATGTCCATGGAATTGTCCCCCAACTCTGCACACATACCCATATATATGTTTTATAAATATTTTTGTATAATATGAAACAATATAGAAATATCTCTAACCTATTAAATTTTAGCTTGGAAATACTTATCCCTATCTACTCATCTCTTGGAATCTATATATAAATTAAAGGTGTATGTGATGGGTAAGTAGACAGATAGTTTGAGTTAATGACATGAACAAGTATGTAAAGAGAGTCTAAATAATATATAAGTATTGATTTGAATAATATTATCATTGTTATTTGATTTCCCAAAGGACTAATGGAATGAGTTATTAATGGATGAAGGACAACCTTAAAACTAAAGGATATAGGCATAGTTTGGTATAGAAGTTGATATAGCTTTGCATCAATGGATATAGATAGTACCTCTCCCCCAACTAGATATATTAGGTATTTTGGCCCCCTAATTAGGTGGTGGTAATAAACTACTCAATCCCATCTATCTGTATGGGGTTGAGGTTCCCTACTTATATATGATCGTAAGGCCTATGCCATATACATATAAGCTATAGTTTATAGTCGACGCTCTCCTAACAAATGAATGGGATATAATGGAAACTCTCCCAATAAACCAATGGAATTGACTAGGTAAAATGGGATCAAGAGGCTATGCCACCTAAATTTATAAATCCATAGATAGAGATGAAATTAATATGCTCGGATGGAATCAAGATGGGAATTGAATTGCTGGCTATGACCATTTTGGATACCAATCATAGAGATTGAACCATTATATGTGATTAGGATAACATAGAATCAATTATGTGGCTATCAGGCTAGTATTTAAAAGAAAGGAGTGGTGTGCATATTGATGAAAACATGTTATGATCGATTAGGAAATTTATATAAATATATTATACCAAATAACTTTTATCAAATGAATTCTATATATATATATATATATATATATATATATATATATATATATATACACATCCAATCCTACTGATTGGGATTTACCCACTATGGAAACTACATATAATGGGATATCAAGCAAATTTTCAACTTGCTATTTTGGTTATTGAAAACATAGTTGAGATGGAGGACAAGTTTCTAAAAAGTTTGCTAATCCATGTTAATACATCAAACAATAAAAAGTCCAATAAAATTATATTAGGTATTTTATATTTTCTTACACAAAATCTACCAAGGATATAATTAAGTTGTATGAATGTACATCTAGAGTATATAATATTCACTTGAAATTTTACCTCTGTAAATGTATATGTTGTTGTACTAACATGGATAGAGGTAGTAGATTGGGTTGGCCCACTACCTATTTTTGGTGTCGAAGGCAACATCTCCTCCTGGAAAACCAAAAAAATACATTTTTATTATTCAATTTAAATGTGTAAATTAGTTTTTACCTTTTTAGTTTGCAAATATAACTTAAAAAATTAACATTCCATTTATATAAAATATATTTGCATGTGTCTAGAGACTCCCAATATATCTAAACCAAATGTGTGTGCCAATAACTCATCAATCAAGACCATATCCTCCAATCTCCTTGAAGCACCACTATCATCATCTGAAGGTCTAGTGCATATAACACCATAACATCTTCATGGGTGGGGTCGAGTATGACCACTAGCTAGAGTATCTTGAGCATCCATCTCTAAAAGTATACTCGTATGATGAACAAGTGTATTACTCAGTGCACTAAACACATTCAAAGTGTTTATCTCCACAACTTCTATCATCGTAGATGGAATCTCTAAATGAAGTATATTTTAGGTAGGGATCCTTGTAGGTTGATTAAGTACATAACATGCACCTAGTCAATCTTGCATGGAGCCTTTCCCTCGGCCCTGAAACTCACCATAGTTAAAGTAGTTTGGTATTTGGTTGAGATCAAACTCATAATAGAGTTTCTTTAAAAAGTAAAAAGGGACATCATGGTTATTACAAGGGGGAGAATCAAACACCATCCACCATTGCTCCTAAAAATTGGCCTTAATCAAATCGTGTTGGCATCGATGGATTGGGAAACATTTGGTCTTTATGAAAAATGGGGTATTGATGTTTAGGTCGATAAATAAGTCATAAATTTGATATTATGTTATATTTTTGTTCTTCACCTCAGATGCTAATAATTTATTAGCATAATAATTCCTACAACTATCCCTATATGACCTCCATCTATCCATTTGATTCATTATCGACTAAACTTGACCTAATACTAAATCTAGGTTATTGGCCAAATAGGCGTGGTGGGTGTTTGTGGAAGTTATCTCCCTCATTCTCCTAATTATTTACTCAATTTCAATTTTTTTCACCATTATGTGAGCAACTATATCCTCTTAGCTACTTGGGGGATCTAGGGGAACTACATGAGGGTTAGGAGGGTTGGGAGAAAGGTTAGATAAAGGATTAGTTGGAAGGTTAGGTAGAGCATGCTGACCTATTGGAAAAAAATAAAAAAAACAAACTAGATGCAATTCACATTCATAAAAAATAAAAATAAAAAATGATTTAATCTAAAAAAAACATACATATTCGTGACAACACCATCGATCTAGCGAATGGAGGGCAAAATACAAATCTTGTTGTCTAAAATGAGATATTGAGGGTAAACTATGATCTTATAGGCCAAAATTCGAATGGGAATCACCCAAAAATGAAAGGAAAGAATGAGGAGGAAGAAGTTTTGTTATTTTATAGTTTCAATACTGCATACACATTATGTAAACTATAGGAACACGTACTTGTTCTTATAAGTTTACATAATGTGTATGTATTATGGGTTATGTCTATGGAATTGTCCCCCAACTCTGCACACATACCCATACATATGTTTTATAAATATTTTCATAGAACATGAAATAATATAGAAATATCTCTAACCTATTACATTTTAGCTTGGAAATACTTATCCCTATCTACTCATCTCTTGTAATCTATATATAACTTAAAGGTGTATGTGATGGGTAAGTAGACAGATAGTTTGAGTTAATGACATGACCAAGTATGTAAAGAGAGTGTGATAATAATATATAAGGATTTATTTGACTAATATTATCATTGTTATTTAATTTCACAAAGAACTAAGGGAATGAGTTATTAATGGATGAATGAGAACCTTGAAAGGAAGGGATATAGGCATATTTTGGTATAGAAGTTGATATAGTTCTGCATCAATGGATATAGATAGGACCTTTCCCCAAACTAGATATATTAGGTCTTTGGGCCCCCTAATTAGGTGGCGGTAATAAACTAATTAATCTCATCTATCTGTATGGGGTTGAGGTCCCTTATTTATATATGATCGTAAGGCCTATGCCATATACATATAGGCTATAGTTTATAGTCGATGCTCTCCTAAAAAATCAATGGGATATAATGGAAACTCTCCCAACAAACCAATGGAATTGAATAGGTACAATGGGATCAAGAGGCTATGCCATCTAAATTTATAACTCCATAGATAGAAATGAAATTATTATGATTAGATAGAATTAAGATGGGAATTGAATTGCTAGTTATATGACCATTTTGGATATCAATCATAGAGATTGAACCATTATAGGTGATTAGGATAACAAGGAATCAAGTGCCTGGATATGAGGCCAGTATTTAAAATAAAGGAGTGGTGTGCATGTTGATGAAAACATCTTATGTTTGATTAGGATAATGATAAAAATATGTTGTACCAAACAACTTTTATCAAATTAAATATGTGTGTGTGTGTGTGTGTGTGTGTGTGTGTGTGTGTGTGTGTGTGTGTGTGTACATCCAATCCTATTGATTGGGATTGACCTGCTATAGAAATTACATATAATGGGATATCAATAAAATGTTCAACTCGCTATTTTGGTTATTTAAAACATAGTTGAGATGGAGGATGAGTTTATAACAAGTTGCACTAATCCATGTTAATACATCAAACAATAAAAAGTCCAATAAAATTATATTAATTATTTTATATTTTCTTACACAAAATCTACCAAGGATCTAATTGAGTTGTATGAATGTACATCTAGAGTATATAAGATTCAATTGAAATTTTACCTCTATAAATGTATATGTTATTTTACTAACTTGGATAAAGGTAGTAGCCTAAGTTGGCCCACTACCTATTTGTGGTGTCAAAGGCAACATCTCCTCCTAGAACACAAAAAAATACATATATATTATTAAATTTATATGTGTAAATTATTTTTTACCTTTTTAGTTTGCAAATATAACTTAAAATTTTAACATTAAATTTATATAAAAGATACTTGCATGTGTCTAGAGACTCCCAATGTATATGAACCAAATGTGTGTGCCAATAACTCATCAGTCAAGACTATATCCTCCAATCCCCCTAAAGCACCACTATCATCATCTAAAGGTCTAGTGCATATAGCACCACAACATCTTCTTGGGTGGGGTCGATTACGACCACTAGCTAAAGTATCTCAAGCATATAACTCTAAAATTCTACTTGTATGATGAACGAGTGTATTAGTAAGCACAATAAGTGCATTCAAAGTGTCTATCTCCACAACTTATATCACCATAGAGGGAATCTCTAGATGAATTAGATTTTGGGTAGGGATCCTTTTAGGTTGATAAGGTACATAACGTGCACCTATTTGATCTTGCATGGAGCCTTTCCCTTGGCCCTAAAACTCACCATATTTAAAGTAGTTTGGTATTTGGTTGAGGACAAACTCACAATAGAATTTCGTCAAAAATTAAAAAGGTACCTCATGGTTATTACAAGGGGGGAATCAAACACCATCCACCATCACTCCTAAAAATTGGCCTTAATCAAATCATGTTGGCATCGATGGATTGGGAAACGTTTGGTCATTATGGAAAATGGGGCATTGATGGTCAAGTCGATAAATAAGTCACAAATTTAATGTTTTGCTATATTTTTGTTCTTCGCCTCAGATGTTAAAATTTTTTTAGAATAGTAATTCCTACAACTATCCCTATATGACCTCCATCTATCCATTTGACTTGTTATCAAGTCAACTTGACCTAATACTAACTCTAGGTTATTGGCCAAATAGGTGTGGTGGGTTTTATGGAAGTTGGCTCCCTCATTGTCCTAATTAATTTCTCAATTTTGTTCTCCATTGTGTGAGAAATTATATCCTCTTGGATACTTGGGGGATCTAGGGGAACTACAGGAGGGTTAGGAGGGTTGGGAGAAAGGTTAGATAGAGAATTAGGTGGAAGGTTAGGAAGAGCATGCTGACTTGTTGAAAAAAATAAAAAAACAAACTAGATTCAATTTACATTCACAAAAATTTCAAAAAAAGTAAAAAAAAAAATGATTTAATCTACAAAAAAGCATACCTCTTCTTCATGACAACACCATCGATCTAGCGATTGGAGGGCAAAATACAAATATTTTAGTATAAAATGAGAGATTGATGGAAAAATGCAATCTTGTAGGCCAAAATGTGAATAGGAATCACCAAAACATGAATGGAATGAATAAGGAGGAAGAAGTTTTGTTGTTTTATAGTTTCAATAATGCATACACATTATGTAGACTATAGGAACACATACGTATTCTTATAAGTTTATATAATGTGTATGCATTATGGGTTATGTCCATGGAATTTTCTCCCAACTCTGCACAAATACCCATATATATGTTTTATAAATATTTTCATAGAACATGAAACAATATAGAAATATCTCTAATCTATTACATTTTAGCTTGGAAATACTTATCCCTATCTACTCATCTCTTGGAATATATATAGCTTAAATATATAAGAAATCATATGTAATTCTTAATTAACTAAGCATGATTGTTAACTTGGTTAACATAGTCAACTTCCTCATTATTTAATAATGAAAATAATTTCTTAAATTCTTATTTGGGAATGTGTATAATTGTAGGTGTTGTGAGGTAGTATATTTAGAACCTTTTTAGAGTTTAATAAGACATGGGAGGGATAGAAACTCCACAAAATCTTCATTATGATAGGTATGGGTAACTTATCATATATAACTTATGAGTAAAAACATGTGATGTAAAAGTAATATTAAAATAAACTATGGGTCATTGAATGTGAAAACATAGGTGTTAATGTACCTAATAGCATATATACAAACATATGGGTGTATTTTATGATTATAGATTCCATGGATGAAGTAATTACTATATTAAAATAATTACATATGATTAACTTAATAAATGTGTGCATTCAAAAATCCCTAAAACATACATCAAATGCTAATTTGGATTATCTTATGTGGATTTAAGGTTACAGTATAAGTACTTAATGAAAATGGCTATGTTGAGTCATAAGCCTAAGCTTGTAGCTATAATTATGATTTACCTAATCATCAGATGTCTAAGGGACAAAACTACAACCATATTAAAATAATCTTCTAGAAAAAAATGAGATGTTTAAATGAATGTTATAATGGTTTTATGAATTCTTTATTTCTATGCAAATGATTGATTGGATGCTAGTTATATATTGAGTAGTTATGTACATTACATGATTATGAGAGTGTTTGTTTATATCTAGCATATAATAGTGCATCATGGTGAGTTCTTATAGATATGTGGTTTTAACTTTTGGTAAACAATTCAAACATAGGGTATACTCGAGTGGTATAACCTCATACTTGCTTGATTTTTATTATGTATGTGATCATTTGATTCTTGAAATCAGAAGTTGGTCATGTGTTTTTGATGTAATTTTAAACTATAATAGAATGGGATATCATAGTGTACTATAGTATAAACTTATATTTTACCTATATGGTATATACTATAATTTTTATGTCTAGACTTACATCTATGTTTTATTGATTTAATGTATGTATGTTGGTTATTGTTCTGAATGGCATGTTTTGTAACAGTCGATAAACTTTGTGTATATGTGCATAAAATCTTTGAGATTAAAACATATGCTAAGATGTAATATTATGTTTTTCATGGAAACTATGACTTGATTATAATGTCTAGTTGCTTGAATATAAGCTTGTTTTTTTATGTAGTTATGACTACTTTATTATGATTCATTATAGAAAATTAGTAGTTATCTTTCATAACACTAGACTATGATAATATGGGTTATCATAGGGTGTAGTATGCTTAGAAACAAACTGGGTGAGTTGAAATCTATTGTTAATATGTATTCTATTCGGGTGGTGTAAACTATAGTCATTATTTATAGTATGGGATAGAAAATAGTCTAAGATTCATTCATATGTTTGATGAAATAAATATGTGGTTTGGTTACTCCTATGTTTAGCATGTTATATGATGTGTTTAATAGTATGATGTAAATTATATGAATCTTGTGGTTGAATTGTATTTGACCAATCTATATTGTTGATATGGAATAAGGAGTGTGATGGACTTCACTAGTTTATTAGTATCATAATGATAGATGAAGGAAATCTGATCAAGTGGTGTGTATGAATTTGATTGATCTATAGATCATTATTATTAATTATTTGTAAAACATTAGGACAAATTATGTTTAGTGAGATATTATCATTTCATGAGTATGATTTACATGTTTATATAATATATTGCAATAGAATGGGTTTCTATGATACACTGCATGTTTAGTATGGAAATCATACAACACATGGGTACTTGTTTGTCTCTCTTGATTCCTGTGCCATCACTATCTACTCATCCATGAAGGGAGGGCCATTTCCTGATGGGATTAGTATTGGGGATTGTTGGTCTGTGTTTGGTGTGGAAAAGTGCTTAGATGATGCTCTCCCTCCCCACAATAGTAGTAATTATCAATAGGACACTTGAGATTGCCACATATACTTGAATTTGGAAACTAAGCTCTAAGGGAGCCATGTATCTTATATGTACATTATATTATATTGTACTTATTATTTATTATTGACATGAGATTTGTAATTACTTATTTTTTATATATTGATAGTGGTGGCTATAAAATTGTATCAGTTATGGTTGAGTTAATATAGTTACTTTATATATTTGTATTATGATGTACTCTCATGATATTAGATATTAGTGATTTGAGATGTGTTATGCTTATTGTTATTATCACACTTTTATATTTCACATGATCTCATAGATCTTGTGGTGTAATCTATTTCTAATCTCTATATTTAATTTTTAAAAATCTCATATTTGTAAGTTGACTCCAGTGGGGTTGTTAGACCATCATCATCAACATTTCCATAATTTGCATTATCTATGGGATTGATTTGTTTATAAGGTGAGCCTATAGAAGGATATTTTTCATCTTTCTTCTCAAAGAACTCAACATCTCTACTAGTGTATACTTGTCTATTTTTTGCATCCATGAGTCTATAGGCAAGGGTTTCTTCACTAAATCCTAAGAACACGTGCTTTCTTACTTTCATATCAAGTTTAGTCTATTATGGTTTAGGATTATGTATACTTTCTTGGCATATAAAAACTCAAATATGTACTATAGATTGCTTTTTCCCTGACCATGCTTCATGTGGAGTTATTTCATCAAGAGCTACAACGGGAACCATATAGAGTAGATATACAATCATTTTGACTACTTATGCCCGAAATTCCTTTGTTAAGCCTCAATCATGTAACATAAATCACACCATTTCCACAATAATATGATTCCTCCATTTAATAACTACATTTTTATGGTGTATGTGGAGGTTCTATTTGATGATGAATGCCATTTTCTTGCAAAAAATGTTTAAACACATTACTTGTGGATTACCTCCCATGGTTTGAGTGTAGGGTCTTTATTTTTTGACCAAATTTAGTTTCAATAGCCAATTTGAATTTCTTGAAAGATTCAAATGCTTGAGTCTTTATTTTAACATAATAAATGCACTTTTTCTATAATAATCATCAACAAAGAGTATTAATTACTTAAACCCAACATGACTAGTTGTAATTGGTCTACACAAATCAGTATGCACTAAATCAAGTTCTCCATGGTCCCGATATGTACTTTTATGAAATGGGCCTCTATGTTATTTTCTTGCTAAACAATTTTGACAGTTGTATGTACTCATCTTAAGAGGTGGAAATCCTCTTACCATGTTGCAGTGGTGGAGTGTGTCGATAGATCAAAAACTAATATGACCAAATATTTTGTTCCATAATTTTGATGAGTCCTTTGATATGAGTACCTGGTATTTTTTTTAATGAAATCAAGCTGAAATATATAGTTCACACTAGATGCTCATTAAACAAGTTTTGGATTTTGTATTTATCTCTGATCAAACACATTTTCTTTTCACCTTTATCGTCAAAATCAATCTTCAAATTATGGTCTAAGACTTGACTGACTGATAACAATTTTTTGGTTAAATTGAGTACATAGAGAACATCTATGATTTTATAACTTTGTGTGCCAAGGGGTAAGGTAATGTTTCCAAAGCCTTACATATTGAATGAGGTATCATCAACCAAAGAAACATGATTTTTTTTGGGTGTGTCCAAAGTGAATAAATAATTTCTTTTCTACCTGTCATGTGTCAGGTTATACCTAAATTAACATACCAAATGTCATTTTGTGATGTGGATTCATTATGTAAATTGGTAGAATATAGGAATTATTTATCCTCATAATGTTCTTCTTGTTCAAAAATGTTACCTTGTTTCTTTTATTTTTTCTACCAAATGCCCTTTTCTATTCTTGTGGTTTACTTTGAGATGAAGGGGATGATTGTTGGGTTCTAAGCTTCTGGCCACTAGAAGATCCTTTCTAGAATGTATTATACCAATAATATTTTAACTCATGTCCCTTAAAACCACAAATAAAACATTATTTTTGTGATTTACCCCCTTATGTATTATGTCTAGGATTATATTTTGACAATGGATTTGAAGACTTGATGGGTTTCTTGCTTTTCTGTGAAGTGAGAACATGTTATTTTCCTTCTTCTTGAACACTAAAAGACTCTTCTCATTAAAACATGTTTAACAGTATTTCAAAACTTGGTTTTTGTTTTGTGATAGTCAAATTGGTCACAAAAATCTTATATGAGGGTGGTAATGCTCTCAAGATAATGAGTACAAGAGAGTCATCTAAAACTATCTCTCCTAAGGATTGTAGTCATACCCTTAGTGTTGTAACACATCTAAAAAAGGCCTCAACCTTTTCACCTGATCTCAATTTTAGAGATTGAATCTGACTCTATAGGTGGATAATAATGCTCTCATTTTTGGCTTCATATATTATTTGGAGCTTGTCCCAAGCTTCCTTGGTAGTTTTGGCTTCAGGGATGTGTGGTTTCACTTCATCTAACACCTTAAACATTATGATCAATTTCACCTTATGATTGGATTTATCATACTTACATTACTCGTCAATGTATGTTGTATTTTGAGTGTAGGTCCCATCTACAATGGCCCAAATTTATTCAAATTCTAGTTGAGTTCTAATCTTTATCTTCTAACCAGAGTAATGCTTGCCTTTGAGTAACTAAGAATCTTGTATAAAAACATTTAGACCATATACAACCATTATTAAGACTATGGGTGATGGATTCGGTCCTTATCACTCAAGTTATATAGGTCTCCCTTTATATATACCATCAAATCAATATATAGGACCTCTTTATATACACACTCTTTCTATATACTTGTCAATACATGGAAGAAGCTCACCCTTTCTATATACCCATTGGTATGTGAAAGAGACATTAATGTATGTGAAAGATTTTGGTACACGGTACCTAGATAGTAATGAAAAGGGTTCATCCAATCATTATCACTTACTTATATGTAATTTCATATGCATGTATAACTTCACTAAATACTTGTAATTTCCACCTATCAAGATTTATGATGATTGATTGTAATTAATGGGTAATGAAAGAATGGAAATGAATGTGAGTGCCTAATTTCTTCTCAATGATTTAAAAGGTTGATGTCTGGACATTATTATTGTATCTATATTAGGATATAAATGTAGTAGCTTAAAGCATGATTAAATTACTTATAAACATGAACCAAAGGTGTCATGTAAAGTGAAAGTTGTGATTGAGTATAAAACTCATGATTTGTGCAATTCAAATTATAATTTTCAATTTTAAATTACATAAAATGTAAAAATATGTTAGGATAAATAAATGATACAATCCCTCTAATTTTTTCATCTTTCTTGCTTTTTTCTTTTTGTAGTTTTTTATTTTTGCAAATTTACAAAATTAGTAGAAATTGCTCTTAGAGATTTGAACACTAGACCTCTTGTGCCTAGGTTTTTAGCAAAAATGTAATTGATCAGTCCTTATTTCCATAAATTTAGGTATATAAAGGATAAAATTGATATAAAAATAGTAAAATCACACATTAAAATGTGAAAACCCATGTGAATGTGCTTAGGTGATAGGAGAAAACAAATTAGAAACCTTTTTGTTTCACTTTGCATGCTTTGTCAGATATACCAACTTGGACATCACCCAAAAGATACATAGTTATTACTTCATGTGTACATAAGGTTTGAAGTTTTAATTATAGAAAACTTAGAATAATCTCCAGCAAAAAAATTTGGAAAATTAATTCTGTACAGATAGATATAGTAAAAAATTGATTTGTTAATTAGAATGTTGATTCAGATCAGTGCAGTGACTTCTAACATCCCAAAATATTATATGATAGCATTCATAGTTGTAAAAAACAATGGTAAGGACTATCATAGAGTAAATAACATGATCCAAAAAACAACACCAAAAATTTGATGTGTATGGCTCAAAATTGTAGAAAATCACTCTGTAAGTATAGATTCACAACAAATAGCTTGAAGTTTTTAGCAAAGTGGTATGTCCTATTCCAAAAGTGTACAACCAATTATGGATGGGTTCAGGTAGGAGTTATAGACATGTGGTAAATATTTAATTTTCTAATAATGCATGGAACTCAAGATATGGTAAAAACTTGACCTATTCATGTTTGCATATTTTTTAATAGCAAGGGGACCAGAAAATGGTGTTGCCTCCAAAAGAATATGCATCCTAATCCAAATGAGAGTTTATGATTATGGCATAAATAAATAGAGATAAATTTTACATGTCTAATTTTAATCACCTTCATATTAATTGTGCATAACTCATACTGAAGAAAACCATATGGAAAAGTACCAAAAAAAAGATTTCCAACAACTCTACAAGTGCACAACATGTTTTTAATAACTCTACAAGTGCACTAAAATTATTTTAATAGATTCTATCTCTTAAAAAATATGCTTCACCTTTTTCAAACTAATTCAAACATAAATGGAGTGCATGGGCTTCTCTCAAATATATCACAGGTTTATAATGTTCCACTCTGATACCAAATATTACAAAAAAATGATATTATTATTTCATAACTACCAAGAAATATTTACAAATATATATTTATATAAATATTATTTCCAAAAATATTTCCTATATAATAGGGTAGGCATTATTTTATCCCAATGAAAAATCTATGCAACCTCAGAGATAAGCATTTTTAAAATGAACTATAGAAAGTGTGACTAAACAAACTTATTAATAATCCTAACTACCATGAGTAATAAAACATTAATCAATTAAATTTATTTTAAATGGTGACTTAATGACCCCTTAGGCTAGACCTAATAAATTTGAGTGTGTGTGTAAGGAATAGGTGTTTCTAAAAGCGTCCTAAGTTTATATACCAACTCTAAGATGAGTTTTACTTGGATTTGTATATATTCCATTTGTATGTCTCCTAAGTTAACATATCATAAGTATGAGCCTTAGTGATGAACATTAGTAAAAATCATAGGTCTTGGCCATGTATTTGTAATAAGGTTCACCTTATGTGTAATCAATTTTAAGGCACATTAAATGCCACATTTTTGTCATATTACTCAAATATATTTGAACATCACATATTTCATGAAAACCATAGGATTAGGTAAGAGAAATATTGCCACAACAAAATTTATATCAAATGTATAAAAAACTTCATTAAATTATTAGACCAAAAGTACAAAGGAGGTATATTATATAGTGAGAGATTATATCACCAAAAAGGTAAGAACTAAACTCACAATTAGAAAATACATTAAGTGTATTTCCCCTAATGACCTTAACAACCCTAAGCAAGATGCTAACAATCATGTACATAAAATTTAAAGTGTGAAAAATCCTACACTAACGCCCCCTAAAGTACAATACAACTCCCATTAAGCATATAAAAGTAGAAAATCTATAGAAAAAAACTCCTCCCCTAATAGAGATTAAAGAAGAGAAGAGAGTTAGAAATTCCCATTATATTTTGCAAATGCTTATATCTTTTGAGTATCCTAAAATAGAGTTGCCTAAAGTGACTGTATATCAGAAGTAGGCACAATGTGGAGTGGATCACCTTGTAATAGTGAATGTGTCTCCCATGTGCCTAATGGATCTTCAACCAAGGTGTGATTCCCATACAAGGAACTATTCTCCTCACGCAATGCATGATTTCCAATTTCTTTATATAATGATTGTATAATTAGAATGAAGGTAATGAATAAATCTTGAATGCCATGAAATTATGGGATAAACTACCTGATGTTTGATGTGTCTTGGATTAGTATACATATACTTTGTAATGCCTAACATGGACCAGAGGTACGTTGATCAATACATAATGCATCTACATCTATAAAGTGACAAGAAAATGGTGGATATGTGTCCCCATCATGGCTTGAGTCATTTTTTCTAAAATAAAATCCATCAATAGTAGAGGTTTGCCTATGATTATAAATGTCATCAAGTTTAGGTGAGTTTGAAGAAGAGTAATTTTAAGGAGCGTCAAGAACAAAGTATGAGAAGTTATATAGTCAAGTCTAATGATCTACCATTCCCTTTGCCAGTATAGTATCATTGTGAAACTCTATAACATACATTGAATCTAGACTAAACTCAACTCACATGCCCAAACCAAGGTGAGTGATCTGGTAAACTTATAGGATATTAGTTTAAAGTGAGGGAACACTTAGAACATTATTGAATGTTATAACACTGATTTAAATAGGCCCTCTCCTAATAACCATTTTAGAACTATTGTCACCCATTTGTATAGAGGACATGTAACATGGTTCCAAGGAATTTAAATCTATGTGTAAAGAGGACATATGATGTGAGGCACTAGAGTCAATGACCCATGTGGGAGTTAGAGGTAAAATGTAACTAGGGCCTTCCCCTTTAATTTTCCCTTACCATTCTCTTTTGAATTTTCTTTACCGTGGCCATTTTCCCTAGAGGATTCATGGGTTGAGGAACTATGATTGGTAGAATCAAGAACACTAATATTATGCTTCTCAAATATCTTAGTCAATATGATTCTTCAAACATTTGTTTTTATCATGATTTCCCAATTAAAGCTCACATTTTATCATCTCTTTATTAGGCTTAAAAGTAGAAGAGTATGTATCATGGTTTGATTTTTAGGTGGGAGGATTTACATCCTTCTAATTATCTTTTTTGTTATGTTTTTTCTCCCTATTATTTGAAGCCTTCTCTTTCTTATCAAAGCATGTATGAGATTTTGATAAATTCATGGTGCCCATCTATATCAACTTATCTTGCTCCCAAATCAAGTCATTAAAAAAAGTATCTAAAAAGGCATCTTCCATGCATATGTAAGATCACTTTTTATGGAATGGAAAGTGGACACAAATATAGAATACTCTAGGCCTTATTTGGAAAGTATCATTAAAACAAGTTGTTCATCTTTATTATCAATTACACATTCTATCAACTATAAGATTATAATCTTAAACATTGTGAAAACATATTCTATGGTGTCATATCCATTGGGATCAAAATTATGAGCTCATTCTCAAACTCGTGGCCTCTCATTGCATCCTACTTCCTAAAGCACATTCCCATAGTGGTCCACACTTGATTAGGTGTTTTGGTAGATTTTATGTGAAAGAGCAGATCAAGAGAGATGAAAAGGCATAGTAGTCCATGGAATTCATCACAAAATTTGAACCATTTTATTTTCACTTTCAATGTTGAAGGTTTAGTCTTAGTGCCCATTATAATTTGATAGTGACCCTTAGATTGTAGAATTATTTCCACTTTGTATTTTGAGTCATGATAATTAAACAATGTGGCTGGGCATATTGGATTTGAATCCATAACATATAAGGAAAAGTTGTTACATAAAATAAAGAAGAACTACAGAAAAATAAATTCACAACATGACACATTACCCCCTTAAAATTATTAAAGTGATCCCCTTTAAAGTTTTAAATACAAGCATGCTCATATAGACATCAGAAGAAAATAAGAATACGTCTTGAGTAGTTTGTGTGTAAGTATGAAATAACCAGAGGGAAGTTAAACTCATCCGATAATACATTTAAGGATATATAATATTTATTTTTAAATGATATTTACTGATCTTTAACAAAAATTCACCAATGCATAAAACACGAAAAAATAAGCACTTTTGAAGAATATGGCACTCAAATCCAAGTTATCAATCAAAAGTTATAACCTTTTGAAAATTTAATATCTCATAAACAATTTGGGAATAATTAGTTGTGGACAATATTTTGAATCAACTTCCCCAAAAAACACTAAGGACCCTTAGATGAAAAGGTTGAAAATATTTTGAATAAATTTCCTCACAAAAATATGTAAGGCCCTTTGGAATAAAATGTAAGCACTTTTGGATTGGAAGAGACAAAGGTCTTAGCTCTCATATGACTAAGGGATAAGGAATAATATGGTTTCTCTTGTGTGCCCCACTTCCCCTCCACCTTTATTGGTGTACATATTACTTTTTCAAATGAATAGTGTGACACTTCACACCAATAAATTTGATGTCTTCTAGACTATCATAGAATACTTTGAAGTTACCAATAGTTACCATAATAGATTTTAGCATCAAGGATGTATTTTGATCCTATAGTTATTGGGACTTTATAGAGTTCTGGTAGTGGCTAGATTTTAGCAAGTTCTAGAAGCATATATTCCTATGTTGAATAGAGTGGGCTTGAATACAAGTATCATAGCTGTGAAGACATCTAAAATGGGTTTGCATTATAAGATTTTTTGATAGTACTAGAGGTGATAAGATTTATATAACTATGGATATTATTAAAAGATTTGGTAGTTCTAAGATGGAGTGGAAAACTGATAGTGCTTGCAATGTTAAGAGTTTCGATAGTATCAGGATGTGGCCCAACTCTAGTAGTAGAACTTATAGTCTTATAAAAATTCATATTTTAGTACATTAGAAAGTAATTAATGATTCTCATAGTACTGATAAGGCCAAAAACTCTTTTAGTGTCAAAAAATCTTGAGCCTCTCATAGTGTCGAGAAGGATCAAAACTCTTGTAGTATGCACACAGGTACAAAAATATACCTATCAAAAAACACCAAATCTAAAATGCTACTAAAAAAACCACTAGAGAGAAAATAATGATATTAAATACCCCAAAAAACCCCATAAAAATATTTTCTCTTGGAGGTTTTGACTATACGGATTTGCATGAAATCACTGAAAACCCCCCGAAACCCTCTAAAATTTATAAAATTAACTATCATGAAAATAGGTCATGCATATAGTAAATCCTAGGGTTTTTCCACCTTGGGAATATAATGTCATTATTTGTTTTGTGATTTGAGACCCCATCTGTATAGTTTACTGAAATAATCTTGAAATCCCACCAAAGCTATGAAAAAACAAAAAATCAAGAAAGCTTGTAAGATGCATGCAAGAAAGGTCCCACTAAATATTTTTTAAAATGGTAAAATAGATGTAAGATCAGACATTTGATACTATGTTAGATTACTCCAAGATCACAAAATGTCATAGATTACAAAAAAACCCTAGGATTAGGTGAGAGAAGGATTACCAAAAATAAAAGTTACATCAAATGCATAAAAAGATTCATAAATTAATTAGATAAAAATTTAAAATGATGTATGTTATATAGTGAGAGATTGGGTCACCAAAAAGGTAACAACTCAACTCATAATTTGAAAACAAGCGTATTTCCCCTAATGACCTTAAAAACCCTAAACAAGTTAACTAACAACCATGTAGGTAAAACCAAAAGAGGGAAAAAAAACATACACTAAAATATTATCTCCTTGTGCATATGCAACATAAACATGATATGATATAATTTGTTTATGATTATTTTTTCTATTTGTGCATATCGATAAATAAAATAAAAGATAAGCCAAGAGCTTTGAATTCATCAATGTCTAATGAAATTGTTAATTATAAGTTATATTCTATCAATACCCATGATTAAATCCATGGTGGTTGGTATTTGTATAATATGGAAGAAGGATATGAATATCCCAAGGAATATTTGAGTCAAATATTTTAAATGATCAAAATGGATAAAAGAAAGCAACAAAGTTTTTCAAAATCTAAAGTAACTATATACAAGAAAGAAAGTGGCTACAATAAGGTGAAAGAATAGACAAATTGGAGTATAAGGATGGAAAATACATAAATCAATGATATATGACTTTACATCCTATTAAAAAATATATGAGATCATAGAATTATGTAGTTAAAAATAATTGTATAGTTAGAAAAAGGAATGGAACACAATCTTTGATTTATTCCATGTGGTTGAATCAAATCAAGTAGTAAATGACTACACATGAGTCCTTTGAAAATAAGATGGATATATATAAGAAATACCTTCACATTGAATGTGGTTGGTGGGTTGGTTTGACAAGCTATTTTGGTTCACATTTGGTCTTCAAATAGTACTATGTATGATTCTTACTCTTCCTTGGGAGGAAGAAAGTCTTTCATTAGTGGGAATTTCAAATTGTATGATGAAGTGTTGGTTATATAATCCATGCATATCACTCAGATGATGGAAATCTTGGGAGTAACGAACTAGATTCCTCAATTTCACCTTATGGATGTGATGTAAATTCCATGTGGGTGTCATGTTGGATCATTTCACCAATTCATCTAATAGTAGTTTTTGTAATGAGAGCATGATGTAACCTGATAATAAAAAAATAGGTTTGATATTCAAGTGAAAGCATTTTAACTCAATATTTATTTTAATATCTATTAATATTATAAGATGATGATGGTAAATATAAATATTTACACTAATTATTACTAGGACTAACCATGATATGACACTCATGGTTTTTTGTGAGGTCTATACTACTTATAAGTAAATTATATAGTTTGACCTCAATCATTTATCAAAGACTCAATGAATTCTTATTGATGGATCTGATACAAGGAGAAAGACTTTTATATCTAAGATATAATCCATTGGTAATGGAATTCATACTCTATAGTCCCCCTTACATTAAATGTTTAGAGAGATTTATGAATTCATAGTTATAGGTGTTAGGTGTATAGCCTAATTATCTTCCAAGATCAGAGGTTAAAATTTTTATGTTATTTCAGTCAGGTTTGGATCTCATTATTTGTATCCCTAAAGGCATGGGGGGTTTCAAGGGGGGGAACCCCCTTTTTGGGGTCTAGGGGATGCACACCCTGGAGAGGGTTCAGGGGCAATGGCCCTAAAGCAAAAAATTTATTAAAATTGCCTTATTAAATTGTAATTTTGTAGTCAATTTGGGCCATTGATTATAGGTTTATATATCTAATGGTAGAGGTTATGTTTAGGTGTTTTTTTTCCTAAAACATATTGAGATGGCATTGAGAAAAAAAATATTAACATGGAGTAGAGGCAAAAAAAGGTAAAGAGGTGTAACAGGGTTTGTTACATGATTTTGTTTCTCCCTTGTATTACTAGAAATAATATACTAGACAAGTTTGGTGGATGTAACCCATTTTGGGTGAACCATGTTAAATATGGTGTCTCATGTTATGAGTATGTTTTTTGTTTATTTTTAGTTTTTGATTAATTCATTTCATAGTTTCTCTTGTATATAATTTGGGGATAAATATGGGTTTTAATTTATCCTAACAATAAGATCAAATTTCTTAATTTCATTGAATGTTGACAAACTAAACTTAGGTCCTTGAGCCTTATTTCCTTGGGAAATAAATTATTCATTGTAGTTTATCTGTTTGTAGATAATCATTAGAATATCAGTTGTTTTAGTATTGGGAGAACAAACCCTATTTATTTTGCCTTACCTATTTGCCTTGGTTATGTTTAAGTATGGATAATATCCAATATTGTGGTTATGGAAGGTCAAGTTAGACCCTAATTATTGTGGGATTGAGTTTACTTCTTATGTATACTTTGTAAGGTGAAATTAAATCATTTTAATTTGTAAGTAATAATAAATATGATTGGATTCTTAGGTATGTACTTGTGTGGGTGGATTTCAGATCCTCTTTCAATATATTAGCCATGCAAATATAATAAAAATTGAATTTAAGGATTAATATTAAGTAAATATCTAATTATTTGTATTGCCTACTTAATGTTGGATAACCTGGAAATAATCTTAAAGTTGAATTATTAAATAATAAATGATTATAATAAATAATTCCTACATATGGTTTAAACATTGACAATCCTTCATAATAAGGGTTTGATATATAATTTTTATGATGGATGTTGAATGCAATTAATGTGATAGTTCAGCCTATCTTGATTGCTTATTTTAGTATTCTTAAATGCTTTGGAGATGTTAATGGACTAATAATCTTGTTGTTATAAAAAAAAATTAATTCAATGTATATTTTTAAGTTCTATCTCTTTTGAAAAATAAATGGATAACTTATAGACAAGGCAATCCTTGATGATAGTCTTAAATGGCATCTTATTCAGAACAAGGAAAGAATGGAATTCAGCATAAGTTTGATTCTTTATGTGTACAACCCAATAATTATTTTGGAAATACCATCCTTAGTTGGAAGGATACTAAGTATACATATTAATTACATTCTTGGACACTTATAATATAAATGGAGTTTATCTTAATTCATAAAATTCACTAAATTAAACAATATAAGGTTGAGAAAGACTTAGGATTGTATTATGGGCATAGGAAAATGACTTAGAAAGAAGTCTAAGTGTAGATAAATTCAGAGAATGAAGCCCTAATGAGATTAATAATTGGGTATTGATTTAATTCCTTATTATATTTATAATTTCAAAATATAAAATAATATTTGAGTTAAACCTTTAGAACCTATTGGGCTCTCTCTCAAAGGGAACTTCAATGCTTTACAATTGAATACATCAAAGTTGTAGATGTTTGTTACCCATTTTTGTTTTGAGACTTAAAAAATGGGTTTTAGGTTCAACCACTGACATTTTTATCTCTGGTTTTGTTTTTTTCTAGTGAATATAAGTGGTGTCTAAGGTACTTAGCCCCGTGCATTAAGTCAATTCATTCTTAGAAATTAAAATTACAAGTTAAACATTGGGGTAGTTTATTCTACCTATTTATGTTGTTAAGCAACATTGAGGTTTTGAATTGGGGTTTATATTTTTATTTTTGGTTTCAAAGACCTAATTTCATGTTCTTTCACCAGGTCACATGTCCTTGGTATTGACTTTGGCCTTGTTTTAAGGTTTGGTCACTTGTGCTTTGGATTAGCCACATAGCTTGACCTTAGTAACATTAATTTCATTAGATGTTAGTATCAAAGTTATCTCTAGTTAATTTATTTGTGCCCTTTTTCAAGTGTTTAGTCATATTTTAACTTAGTTAATTCTAATTTTATCTCTAACTTGTGCAAATTTCACCACCTTGTAAGATTTCATAGATTGTTGTTCAGTTAAATATATTATATCTAGTCATCCAAAGTTAGTGCATGTTACTACATCATTTCATAGCCTTTCAAAAGTGGTATAAAGTAAAGGCTTGCCTTGAGTCATATTTATAATATGCATAATCTCACAACCCTCTATTTATTCACTTGTTTGTGTAGTTAATCATGCACGCCATACATTGTCATCGCATCATTACAAATATTTTTACAAAGTTCATTAAGAACAAATTTAACCTACCTCATACATTCCACATCTATCAATTTAGTGTACTTTCAAACTTACAATATGCAAGATGGTCAATGTGTAATTTAAGGCCTACAAAATCGTAAAATAATCTAAACATGCCACTTATCAAGTGTAATTTTAGTCATGGCCTTAGAGTTTTAGGCTTAATATTTTCATTTTATTATTTCATTAGCTTACAAGTAACTTGGATGACACCATGTGGATAGAACCTTGGGTATCACACTCTTGAAATGGGTGTAATACTTCATTAGTGACACTTGAAAATTTTCACAGTCTCATAGTTTTAAGCCAAAATATTCTTTTCAAGGAAAATTATGGGCCTAAGAGGAAATAGAACAAATCCTCTTGGTATGCTTTCATAATATCACAAAATTTGGTACTTTTAGATTGCCTTGCTAGCATTTTTGATCATTTCAAATGGGTGAGACTTCCACCCTAAGCCACATGTCTCTCTTTCACAGTGCCACAATATAATTATAGTGTGACATAATTTAATGTTTCCATCCATATGCACTTACTAGATGGAGACAAGTGTCACCATGACACATACTCACAAAGGAAAGATAGATCTCATATGAAAATGATCAACCCTAGTTGTGAGAGCATAAGAGGATGTGATGTAGTTCTTAACTTTAGAAAAATAGCCAAAGTACACAATATAATTGGAAATATTAATGATATGTTTGATATGATATCCTAAGGACATATGGATTAAATTTGATGGTTATTTTTCCTATCAAACCATTAAAGTGCACAGATGAAGGAAAATCCACAACTAGTTTGTGTAGGCATGTAAATTGTTTGGGATGATTCTTTTGAGACCTAAAAATTTGATGGAAGTAAACATTGAGATGTGTGCATTAGCCTAAGTACTCAAGTGATGAAATTACCTATGCATTTATTGATTGGTGAATAAATAAAAATGGTTGTTCCATTATTTGAAAGATGGTTTTAAATAATACATCTAGCCTTAATAATTATCTCTATATATGTTTAGATGTCTACATTTTTGGGAGCATTAGCTCGGGTGAAAGAAATGTGGATGATAATTTGACAATGGCCCAATCTTGGAGGTATAGTTTATTATGGGCCTATAATCTTTATATCATAATATCATATTTTGATTTTTGTAAAATGAATACCATGTTAATAATCTTTTCATATTAATCTAAAAGGATTAATTATAGATGTTAA
Organism: Torreya grandis; assembly: GCA_037957365.1. Lineage (NCBI taxonomy): Eukaryota > Viridiplantae > Streptophyta > Pinopsida > Cupressales > Taxaceae > Torreya > Torreya grandis. The sequence goes on from JARHVA010002250.1 coordinate 674,869, forward strand.
AAAAATAATCGTTATTGAAATCATATGAGAATTATTAATAAAGGTAGATTTTTTAGAAATGGGTTCATTGAAATTTTAGTAAGCATAAATTATTTTAATAAAGGAAAAAAATTGTAACTAGTTTTAAAAGTAGCACATGGGGGTGTTATACATTTGTATCAGAGCATGGTCAAAGGTTGATTGGTCTTTAAGAATTTTTTCGATTAAAAATTTTGCTTGTTAAATGTAATTATGAAAATAGAGAGAGTAACTCTTGTATTTCATGTGATAAGTAGAGGTCCTATAAAAGATTTTATAGTTATATTATTTTTAAAAAATTAAATATAAAAACTCTGTTAGGATTTTAGTTGGAAATAATATCACACAACCTTTATGAGAGAGGTGGTAAATATTAGAGAATAGTTTTTCAGGTACTTTTTATTTCATGGGATGATATATATCCACCAAGAGCAAGTTTATGAATTATTATGCATGTGCTACATGCTTTAAATCACTTTAAATATCTTGAGTTGCTATGGGTTTTGGTGATCTTATGATATTTTTTGGTCTTGACTATTTTTCTTGAATTTCATGATATTGCAATTTATTTCTATTTGATTTTATTATATTTTGTTAATTGGAATACAATTTATTTTTATTTTTTAACATTTTGATTAATTATTTCTTACTAGTTTAGCAATTGATGTTGTGAATCCCAATGCTTGGGAGCTTGGGTAAGTGATGAATTTGATAATAAATTTCCTTTATGGAAAATATGAATGCATAAGTTGATGTTATCACCCAATTATATCGTGATCAACACTATAATTTTTATCTCAATTGATATTGAAGCATCTTGAAAGAGTTTTGGTCAATGGTAAATCTTCCCCATTTGAAGATGGGTGAGGACCTTGTTATTATGTTAAGAAGATGAGTTTTGGTGTCACAAGCTATTGCTTTGTCAATTCTTGTAATTGGTAAGATTTGATAAAATTAGAAGAGATAGTTGTGTGACATTTACATATTATTGTACATAAGTAACACCAATTTCAATGACCTTGTAGTTAATTAAGATGTTACATTGTATGAAGCATAGTTTTCTATGGTTTACCTCCTTGATGCGAACACCAACCATTTAATTCTTGGACATGAATTCAATAAAATAATAGTAATGAATAATTTTCATTCCCATTTCACTTAATTTGATTTTTTATTAGTATTCTCTTTTCGCTGAAGCTATGAATTGGTCTAGGACATAATTAGGGGCCTAGATCACTAAGTGATCATCTACCACAAGTACCCAATATATCAAAAATGGCCACAACTAGCTTGAGAATACCAACAATGACCACAATTAGCCCAAGAATACCCAAAGTGGACACAACCAAACTGAGAATACTAAAAATGACCACAACTAGACTTAAATACCTTAGTGAGATTTGAAGTTGTGTGGGGCTTGATATAACCAATCCAATTAACCAACTCACCCACATCTCATTGGTAAATATTGGGTAATAGGATGTATTTAACTAAAGCTAGAACCGGTTGTGAAGAGTAAACTAGTTATGGATTATGGCTTACCTCATCACATTAAACATAAGTTTAAGCCACATACTAACCCCTATCACATTGAACACTGAGTTGGCTAGTTCACTACATCAGGTACCCTCATGGCTGACCTATCAAATCCTCATGTGAAAATGAGGCTATAGAGGTGGTTATCCTAGGGAATGGATCCCAAGATCTTCCACTTATAGCACTAATCTCACACATTGCTAGGCTATCCCCACCAAGTCTTAAGTTGATTGTTATAAGGAAATTAAAATAGGATTATATTTTGAGTATCAAGCACCCTTAATAATGCCCTTATTTTATTGTGATATAGCTTCAACTACAACTAAATGAGCTAGAGTAACTTCATTCTTGGTAAAAAAACATCTAATATGGGATAATGTTAAGTTAGAGTGATGTTTTAATGTATAAATGATTATATTTATTTGTAAATCACTATTTTATTCCTTTATTACCCATGATGATAGGATTATTACTTAGAATTCCTTGTTATAAATATAAATGTGTATTCTATGTTGTATTGTGTTTGAAATGGTTACCCCCTTTATGGGTGTTTTTTTGAGTAATGTTATTATGAAAATTATTATATATGTTACCTTTGAGTGTGTATTCTACTATGTGTTTCCATGTATGTGATTTTGGCATTCCCTTTCAAGTGGAAATGCTCTTGAAAGTGCATGTGTATGTTGTTATTGAATGAGTGGTTGTTACAATATATTATGTATTATATTACTAATGAACCACTAGGTCATCAATTAATTATGCATGATAATTATATGGATTTTTATTCCATGGAGTATCACTCTCAATGGTTGAGATATTAAAATTATAATGAAAATATGCATGTCAAATAATAGGTGAATGAGTGGAGTGGAGTATGATTGGTTGATCCAATCTCTATAAAATGCTAGATCAAACTATTGTTTGAAACTAACCCCATGTGGATGATTTATCAATATAATAATGGATAATTTATTTGTATTAAATATTCAATTTCTCATATGAATTATGAATATTTGATTATAAGAGATGGTCAATGCAATGAAGGATTTTTTCTTGACTCTCATAAATCAATTGTGGATGTTTGATTTATTTTGTTTACTTGTAAAATGATGGACTATTGTTTTCTTGATGAAAATTTCATATACATAATGGATGTTTGTTCTATTATGTTTACTTATTGCATTGACAGACAATGTCCTTAATTTTATTTAATTATGCATTTACCCATGTATGATGGTTATTTGATTAAATTGTGTACCTCCTTGTGTACTTCTTTTAGGCATAAAGGAGAATGAGTATAAATTATTATGAGCTACACCATATGAAGCAATTTATTCTTACATGTTTGGAATGATAATCGTGATAGGTATTCTAGTTATGTTTTTGATGTTGTATAGATTTAGATATTCACTCAAAATATTGATGATATGGACAATATTATGTCAATGCGTCACATGTTTTATCCATATATATATATATATATATATATATATATATATATATATATATATATATATATAATATTACCTCATGGATAGGTTATAAAAATGGACTCCCAATGGTTTGTATTCCGTTGGTGATATATTTATAATTTTTTGATAAATTTATGATCTTTCTAACACATGTGAAATTCATATATGACTTTCATTGTTTTTGATAAGGTAAGGTGGCAAACTAGGGGTTGAACCCTTTACAATCAAAAAAGACAAGAAGGAAACCAAAAAAAATATGCCTTCGAAAAGATGATGGCACTAGCTAAGAAACAACAGACACAAAAACAAAACACAAGAAATGGAAAGACCATAGTCAGAGAGGACTCTCCTTACATAACCATTGATTTGAGAAGATCATTAAGTTTCTCAATATTCTTTGCATTGTCAGCATGCCCAATATTACCCACCTCTTTTAGCATAGACATGTTTAGCAGAATTGTATTTCAGAGTCCTTTGGTAAAATTCTACTCTAGTCTCTAAATATGATCCTTCAAGGCCCCAATTTTAGCTTTCTAATTAGTCTCATTCTCAGTATCCTCACCAGCTTCCTCGACATACATTTTCCCCTTATTGTCAGTAGTTTCTATAGTGTCAGCATCATGCTCCTCAGTAACCTCAAAATCCCTAGTATCCTACTTCCCTCTAGTGTCCTCTGAAATTACCTAGATTTCCAGCTCCTTAGACTCTTCCTCCTGGGTTGCTTCTTTTGAAGCACTTTTTGAGTAATCAATCAGTCTAGCCTTTAGGGTAGGTTTACCAGCAATCAACCTCAACCTTCACACTTTGGAGGAGAATACTTCCTTATTAATTTTGGAAGACTTGTGATATTTACCACCTTGGCCCCCCGTGGCCCTACCTGGATTTTTTTGGGTCCCCTCTGTGGTCTCTTTAATATTCTCTTCCTCTTCATCAACTTTTCTCTTCTTGCCCTTCTTGCTCACAAAGGAGCCAGGGGTATCAACAGGGGTCTCTTCAAGGGTGGAGAAAGAAACATCTTTTGTTTTGGTAGGAGCAGGGGAAAAATAGAACTCATCAATAGCATCGTTGGACATCGGGTTAGAAGGAATGTCTCCACTATCAACTCTGATAGTCTTGGATGGCTCTAAGGCTCGGTGAAAGTTATATAAGCAAAAAATTAGCCCTAGTGTAGGGTAATAGGGTTCATATCTGAATTCTTATCCATTTTATCTCTCACCCTCAGGATAGAGTGTTCCAAAGAGGAGAGCAGGTAAAAAGGGAAACTAATAATAACATTGTGCCTAAATTTATTTAACAAAGGAAGGTGGTAATCATAGAACGTGGTGAATCACCCTTCAAGTGTGAAGTAATTCATGAGAATGAATCACACTCAATCCCATGGCTTTAGAAGTTTAGCATGCTCAAATCCTCCTTGATATGGGACGAGTTCTTATCCCTCACCTAGAAATAGTTTATGGCTAGCCAGATCCATAGTTTTGGTTTTCCTTTAAAGTTTTATACCCTGCATCGTCATTCTTGTGGCCATAGAAATCACCTTTTCAAAGATTTCAAAACTAATTCTACCCACCATGACCCACTTATTTAACTGAGATATCACAAACTGCTCAGACAAGCTTTCGTCATAACCATTAAGCCTTTCCAGATATGGGTTGATACCCCCTTCTTTACAATAATGCCAAACTAGTGGATTATCTTTGAATTCACAATAGGAGACAGGTTCAGTTCAAATACAGTCTCCCCCCATTTTGTATTTGTAGACCCAAACCATGGAGTTCCTAAGTTCCACCTTTAGCTTTGAACTAGTAGCTAACCCTTGTTTCCATTTATGCATAATGAAGATGTGATGGCTCATTATTTGGAATACCCTATAGAGATGACATTTTATACTCCCATGCTTGGAAATTATTTCCCATTGATTTTCATGATGAGACTCATGTGTCTCAACCTCATGATACAATGAATTATGAATGATTGCCAAAAAAGTACCAAGGTTATCAAGTTCTGAGATCCCTAATGGCCCTCTCCATGTGGACTACCTCCGAGAGATATCCTTGTCATCAATGCGACTCATTCTTGACGAGTCATCTCCTTTTGAATAATCTCCCTAATTTTTAAGGGAACAGGAACACCTTGTCACCACACCCTCCAACCTAAAAATTGTTGACCAAGGTTGGCACAAGCATCAACGACCCTATTTCCCTCTCTGTAAGTATGAGAAATCTCAACTCTGGAAAACTTTTGAAAAAGAAATTGGATATCAGTAATGATGTCTTTTAGCTTAATTCCCACATTTGATGCTTTATTAATACATATATGACCATTTTAGAGTCTCCTTGTATACTCAAGTTCCTTATTACTAGGGATATAGCTAACCTTAATCCCCATAGTAGAGCCATTGCTTCAACATAGTTGTTTCTCTAGCATCCAATTCCACCAGCATAGATAGCAGACATCCATCCTTTATCATTCCTTATAATTCCTCCTCCACTAGCTTTACCATCTGACTTGGATGCCCCATCAAAGTTGAGTTTCATCCAGTTAGGCTTTGGGGGGATCCATTTAGTATTTAGTCTCTGTAGCATTTTGGAGTTATTATACCCAGGGATCTGGTTTAAAACCTTCCATTTGGCTGCAAGCATACTTTCATTGTTATCAACACTCGAGTGAGATATTTTATTGAAGCTATCATACTTAGTAATCTCTAATATTGGACAAAAGTAATTATGAATTAATTTTTTAAGGCAATGAAACTTTTGGATGAAGTTTCTTAAAGTGGGGAAGTATGTAATGTCCCATCTAGATGCACCTTGTTTAAGCACATGATTAAACATTAATCAATGGTTGGGCCCAATTTTATGTCAATTATTCATGATTTTTACCATGGTTTATCATATATACATAGACATTAGTTATATTATAATGTATCATGGAAGATGAGATAACTATTGTTTATATAATGAATAATCATTTGATTAATGAGATTTCATTTTTATCTCTTCATACCATAAAGGTAATGTGATTAATTAGGTGCATGTGCAGCAAACATGTGTTTTTGAAATGGTCCTAATATTATATATCGACTATGAGATGAGTTAGTTGGGTTTCAAATTAGTCCCTCAGTGTATCACCTAAGCTAACATGACACAAGCAGGAGATTTAGTGATGGATAATAGTAAGGAGCACAAATATAGAACATAGATTTGCAATAAGGTTCACCTTATTTAAAACTGATTTTAATTTACATTAGATTCCACTTATTATCACCTTGTACCTGTGTAACATAAAGACAATATGATATTATTGATTTATTAGTAATTTATCCATATGTGAATATAGATCAATAAAATAAAAGAGAGTCCAAGATCTTTGATGTAATCAATGTATAATGAAATTGTAAATCATAAGCTATATTCTATCACTAACCATGATTAAATCCATAGTTGTTGGTAATTATTTGATAAGTAAGTGGGATATGAATAGCCCAAGGAAGATCTTAGTAAAAGAGAGGTTATGATTAGAATAAATACAAATAAGCAACATAACTAATCAAAAAATAAAGGAAATACAAACAAGAAAGAAAGATGTTAAAAGAAGGTGAAAGAGCAAACAAATTGGAGAAGAAGGATAGAGATTATAGAAATAAATGATAACTAACTTAATATCATGTATAGATTAAATGAGATTAGAAGAAGACATAACTAATAATAATCTTACAAATAAAAATAGAATGCAATAAAATCTTAGATTTATTTTGATTTGTTGAAATAAATCTAGCAAATGATCACAAATGACTTCTTTGAAAACAAGAAGTATATATATAAGAGGTCCCTTTATAGTAAAAGGGGTCAATGGGTTTGTTTGAAGAGTTAGACTAGTTCACCTTTGGTGTTCAAATAGTATTATTTATGATTCTTATTCTTTCTTGGGAGAAATAAAGTCTTTCATTAGAGGTAATTGTAAACAACACATTGAAATGTTTGTTATATAAGTCATTTTTATCATTTATTTTATATAATGTTTGGGAACAATGAATTATATTTCCTAGTTTCACCTTATGAACTTAATGTAAACACCATGTGGGTGGTAGGTGGATGAAGGCACAAAATTATCTCATTATCAATGTTGCAATGAGAACAAGATGCAACCTCCTAATCAATAAATAGGTTTGATATTTAGGTGAATGCATTCCAAGTCAATCTCAATTTTCATTTATCTTAAGATTATGAGATAATGATAGTAATTTTAAATATTGATAGTAATTATTGTTTTGATGAATCATGGTATTATACTCACAGTTACTTCAGAGGTCTAGACTACTTAGAAGGAAATAATCCAGCTTGACCTCGATCTTGTACCTAAGATTCAAGTAATGGTTTATTACTTATGGAGATAATAAAAGAATCTAAACTTTGATTTATAAAATCTAACCCATTGGGAATGGATTTTAGACTCTAAATTCCCTTATATTAAATGTTTAGGGGGATTTATCTATTATAAATTATAGGATCAAACTATTTAAGTTCATTAATTGTTGATGAACAAAACTTAGCTTCTTGCACCTTATTTACTTGGGATGTAAATGATGCATTTTAGTTCAATTTTTTGTTTTTTGGGGGATAATCATTGGATTATTAATCATTGTAGTTTTGGGAAAATAACCTATGTTTACTCAACCTTTCAGCACTTGGTAATGTTCATTTGATAGAATGGATGGTATATCCTAGCTATTTTACTTACCTATCTTTAAGGATGGATATTATATAATAGTATGGTTAGGGAAGGTTGAGTTAGACCCTAACTTTTATTAGATTGAATTTGACATTTATGTAAGCTTTGTAAACTATAATTGAATCATTTGAATTTGGAATTAATAATAAATCTAATTGAATTATTGGGTATGAACTTGTGTTTATGGATTTGATATCCCCTTACAATAACTCAACTATCCAAATATAATGGAAATTTAATGTAAGGCTTAAGAATAACTAAATCTCTGAGTACATTTATTACCTACATAATGTTAGATAAATTGGAAACAACCTCATAGTTGAATTAGTAAATAAATCATGATTCTAATAAATAATGTTTGGATATGGTTGAGGAATATAAAAAACTTGGAAATATGTAGTTCATTTCTATGATGGATGTTGAATGAACTAAATCTAATAGCTCACCCTGTCTTGATTTCTAAATTTATTAGTCTTAAATGATTTCTTGATTATAAAATACTAATAAACTTCATTTTATTGTCCTAAGTTCTATCTCTTTAATAAAATAAGTTGATAACTTATAGATGATAAATCCTTGATGATATGGTTAAATGTATTCATTTTTGTAATAAGTAAAAAATGGAGTTCAACATAGGTTTAATGCCTTATGTGTGTATCCAAACAATTATTTTTGAAACGTGCATCCTTAGTTAGAAGGATATTAATTAGATTATTGAACACTTAAATATAAATTAAGTTTATATTATGTCCTAGAACTCACTAAATTAGACAACATAAGTTTGAGAAAGCCTTAGTGTTGTATTTTCATTTGATCAGTTTAACAACAAAAGGAAATAAAAATGTAAGCAGTTAGGCACATATGGCTTAATATTTTATGGGTTATTTTTTACACCAAAAAATATAGGAGTGTTGGAAGAAGCTCCAAGTATTGAGATTTTATAAAGAGGAGAAGAATATTATCTTGATATTCAAGAAGAGAGGTAAGCTTCAATGTGAGATGTTTGAAGTTTAACTAAGAAATAACAAGGAGAATGATATGATTTAAGAGAGGAGGATTTACTTGAGAAGAAATAGGAGAGTGAGGTTTCCATGTGAGAATAATAAATATTTATTATAAAACATAAAATAAAAACAAAGATATGAGAAACACATAGAGAAAGAATCACCTATGGAAGAGGACATTAATGTTATAGATTGTTCACCAAAAAAAAGAGACCCATTATTAGATGATGGGAAAGAGTTTGTGGTATCCCATAAGTGGGAAGATGTTAAATAATACTTGGAGGATACATGTAATATATTTTTATTTTATTTTTTATGGAATAAATTTTGAGGACAATAAAGAAGACTTACACACTTATGTGAAGGAAATAATGGAGGTGGCTAAAGTGAAAGTGAATGCACATAAGGATAGTATGGTTGAAGACCATTAAATTTAATATGAATTAAATAGTGTGAATAATTAGGAGAGGGAATCCATGGAGTTTTTTTTAATTTTTTTATGAATCTCCATCAAGAGAGTTAAATCTATGAGGATAATGTGAGAATTTAAAAAAGCATTGGAAAAGACAACTATGAGACACAAAAAAGATATGGATGAAATTACTTGTGAGAGCCATTAATTCCCCTTATTTTTCTAATTTATGTGCAGGTCTATAATTTAAGGAGACAACCAATTCGTCAATAGAAATTTTAATTTATTCTATCATGATCATATGCATTAAATCAAATGAGAATTATTAGAATAAGAGTGATTTCACTTGTAGTAGTTAGATATGGAAGAGAAGACTCGCACAAGTGAGATCGGAAAATATTTAAGAAATTAAAAATGTCACTCATGTGACATAGAAAATCACTTAATACAAATGGTTTATTGGAAGGGAACACCATGTTAATCAATAATATATGGAAGAAATAGTGATTTTACCACTTGTTGCACTATGTGAGTATGAGCTCACATTTTAACTACCTTGGGTGTTTGATGTAGGATCATATAGAGTGAATGGAAATAAACATATCAACAAAAACAATAAGGTAGACTAGGTATTATTGACAAGTCTAAACTTATAGGTTAAATTGTCACAGCTATCATTCGAAACATCGCATGTCATGCTTCTACAACCCTGTTCATAGCTTTGTCATGCTTTTGGTAGTCTTTAAGTGATGATTTATTAGCTTTGTTAGCATTTTTTAAGGTAATGTCTTGGAAAATATTTCCAATGATTTCAAATTCAATCTAGTGAGTCCTATGGGTGTGTGATATTTTGTTAATAAGGTACATGGTCTACTAGGTCAAGTTATTTCACTTACTTGTTTTAAGGCTCATTAGTCTTGTTTAATGAAATTAAGGTATTTTGGCAAAGTTTAAGGTTTTTGAAGAAACCTACATTTGTATCTTGACCAATTTAAGACTTCTCAAGGTGAATTTATTTCATGGAAACTTGAATCATATGGTGAATATTTCATCTTAAGTCAAAGGAACTCTAGAATTAATATTGTTACTTTACATGAGATGATCTCTTTTGTACTGGCTTTCTTTGCACTTGGAGATTCTTTTATAGGGATTTTAATTTTTTAAAGATGTAATATACATAAAATTACACTTTTTAAGGTTTTAAAATAAATTTTCAAAGTATAATGTTAGAATGAAGTCATAATAATGGTCTGCATGTCAGAATAGCTTAGTTTTTGCTCAAAAAAGATAGTTTTATGAGTTTGTATAGACTTGAGGAATAAAATTTCAGGTTAAAATGCATTAAAGGTGTGTTTTGATCTTATAAATTTCATATCCATGAGTTTCAAGCTCTCATATGTCCTAAAATTGAAAAACTTGCTTCTTCTCTTTCATTGTCCTCTTGACAAGCTCACAAGGGTAGTTTTCAAGTGCTTGGTACAGACAGAGGAGAGAGACTTGGGTCTTAAAATGTTTTAAAAATGATTGGGTCCTATTAAGATTAATATTTTGGAATTTATTATCATATTAATACCTTATCCTTTATGAATAATTTTTAAGACCCCATGGTGGTTTAAAACTGCCTAGAAACCCCACAAATTTGATTTCTTCTTTGAATTAGTAGGTTGAAATAGTTTTAATGTAGGATGGAAATTTAAAGATATGTATAAGGTCTATTCAAGTATTTTTAAAAAAAATTACAAACCCATTTGGTACATGTGAGACCAATTTTCCAAGAAACCTCCATTTTTTCATAGTTATCAAGGTGACGGCCATAGTTTCTTTGTGTTCTAGGTTCTTAAATAGTAAAATTAGATGGAGAAAGGTTTTATATCATATTAAAATTTCTTATTGATATGGTTATTTAGATGTTTCTTCATGCTCACCTATGTCCACAAGATCTCATCATGAAGACAGAGGCATCCTTTCTAGTGTACCAATCATCATAAGCAAGCAAGTTGTGTGATGTTATGGTCATCTTGATATGATGATAGGTTGATTTTATGATATTTTAAATCCATTTAAAGTGCATATCAAATAACTTAAAGACATTTTTAGGACCTAAAGAGCCAATCTCAAGGAGTCATTTTCTTGGGACTCACTAAGGAACTATGTGGGATGCATAAAGTGAGTTTACAAGGGATTAATCTTGTATTCTCAGATATGTGTAATGGTATTGACATAATAATGAGGGTTGTAGGTAATGTATGGATGTTCACAATAATTTAGAAGATAACACTTTCACCAAGGATATGTCTAAATAGGATAGTCACACCTACAAGTCTCCATAAATGGATTATAATCTACATCAAGAATGTTATTTTGGGAATCAGAGTGGTGAGATAGGTGTAGTGTCTTTGCATTAAAATAGTTAAATAGCCATGAAGAGTGTTTCAAGGCCTAATGCATATTAATATATAATGCATAATACACCAAAATCACTACCTACAGGTAGATATCCATCTCTTCAAAAAATTGAGGCTTTGAGAAAAGAATATGCATGGTATGAAGGGGGATAGCATGTTTAGATTCAGTTTTGAATGTGAAAGGAAGTCTTCAAGGAGTTTCAAAGTGTATCATGTATCAATGCCTAGTTGAGTGTGTTAGATCCCAATCTAATTCTTAAGTGACTCTTAGCTCACACTTATACCCATGTCGTTGGTAGGACATGATAAATAATGGTGTGTGTGTGTGTGTGTGTGTGTGTGTGAAGATGGGATTCTTAGATAAGTATTTAGAATATATAAGGATACACTCAAAATTTCAACCTTTGGGAAATAATCATTAGCACACTTAGTGATTTGTAGATAGATGACTTAATTCTCTTTTCCATTAACTTAGAATTATCTCACTCTTCCTTGTTTGTATAGAGTCCTAAAAGGTAAAATAGACACCTACAATAACCATTTACAATAGGCCCATTTCAAGAAAGTATCATGTTGTAGAGAGGAGTCTTGAAAGGTGGTTTTTTCATTAGGAACCCAAAGTATATCCATGGTGATAGGTTGATGTCTTGGGAACATAAGTATTTAAATTGTTTTATACACCTACAATCAATACAAACTTTAAATGTTGACCTACAACCATACATTTTGACTCAGTCAATTAGGTCCATATGCAATGAAAACTTGTGAAGGTCAAGAAGAGAAAGAAATTGGATGAGTTGAGTATGATGTATGAATTTATTATTATCCATTTAATATCATAAGGATTATAGTTATGATAGGAATCTAACTTCAAATGTTGACCTACAATAGTCACAGTTAACTAAGGTGACATGTGTGTTATCATGTCAAATCTAGCTCAAAACGTAAAAGGGAGTAGTATAATCTTGACACTTTATAGTTATGTCAAGAATTAAAATAGGTATGTGAATACCTATTTAATTTTATTAATACTATTCTTCTTCCACATCTTAAAACCTAAAAATTCCTTTTATCTACACCTATCCATAGCTTGTAGGCCTAATTGAGTTTGAAAGACAATGAGGACATGAAAGAGTACAATGGTGGGGTTGAGTTTGGTATGGATAGTCAATTTAGTTATGTTTTTTAATGTGATTTTAATCATAACATAAAATATTCTTAGTGATAAAAAATGAGTTCTCTCATAGTATGCCTATAGTCAGCTTAGTGAACTTACAGTTAAGAAAGGAGATAACACAATCAATCTATGCTAAGTACATGATATATCTTGTTTGAGAGATGTTTGATAGGTTTAGTGTCTTTTAAAGATATATTAATAATCTTTAAACTCATGTTACATACCTATTCAATGTTTTATATCACCTAAATACTCTATATGTGAACCAAGAGCAGTGAATCTCCACCTACAGCCAATACAAACAACCAATCTTGACAAAGAATGAACATGGATAGTGATTACAGTTTGAATGTGATGATAGGAGAATTGGAGATATGAATTTAAATAATATAAGAGTTATTATTTAATCAATTTCCATTGATGGAAGTGTCTATGAAGATCCTAAACTCAGTAGGACAATACACGATCTACTGGCATAGTCCATTGGAGACTAATAGACCTACACATAGGTAAAGGAAAGTAGGACATGCTTGTCTCAATAGAGGTTGAATGTATAATTTTTAAAGTGGATTTATATAACATCCTAAATACCTCAATCAAGTTTTGGCTCAGTGAATGAAGAGAGAAACCCAAGGAATAGACCATTAGGGTCAAGAACACTAGTATGTATATAAACCCTAGGCATGATGGAGAGAGGTTTTATGGGATATTTAGGGTATAAATGATAATTAAAACAATTGTATAAGGTCATAATGTGTTTTATAGACCTCACTTAGGTCTTAAAAATAAATAACAAACTCTAAAATACCAATACAATGACTTTTCCCCTCCTCAACCTCAAAAAATGCAGTTTGCCTAGTTGAGGAGGTACCTTCTCATGATCATAACAAGATTATTTACATGGGATAATAATATATTTATAATTTTTATGGGACATTTTTTACTTACAACTTTTGGCATTTTTTTTTGGTTATGGCCCTAGTCTTTATCAACGATCGTTAAGAAGTTGAGTCACTCACAAGTTGCTAGAAAGGCTAGTTTTGACCAATTTTTAGAAATTGATCTCCAAAGAATATAAAATGACATAAAATTCTTATTAAAACTCATAAAAATTATTATATACTCTAAATATGTTCTCACCATGGTAATCTCATGTACCTGTACTTATATAGATTTAAGTGAAATTGTACTTTTACAATATTTTGAGGCAAAAAGGGGGTGTTGAAGTGTGTAGATGAATGATAAACATTGGAAGAGGTGAATTAGGATTAATTTACCCTATAAAATTCCAAAAGACATGAAAATATAACTTTTAAGTTCTCAAACAAACTTGATTTTTTTAGGGCACTCTAAAACAGGGTTAAGGAAGAGCTAGTTTTTTAGCCATTTGATGGTTTGACTACTTGCACAAAGTTTCAGAAGCCCAAATTTAGTATTTAATATTTTATTAGGCTAGGTAAATTTAATAATATAATTTTTTAAGTTTTAACACATTTTATCGATTATTTGGGCCAAATCTCTCTTTTTATGTGTAGGAGGCCTAATTAGGCCTAATTGGAGATCAAAATGACAAAAAAATGATACTTCAACTTGGATTTGGATCATTAAATTTTTTATGAAGATTTAAGGGAATAGAGGGTACTCAAAAAATTTCTCATTTTTCCAAGGTTATCTTTACATAATTTTGGATAAGTAGTTTTACTATTTTATAGTGTTATAAGGAATGGGTGGAAAAACATGTTATAGGAGTAAAAATACATCTTATAGAGGGTTTGATGGATCCAAATTCATTTTTATAGGTATTATTTAATGTTTATAATATATCAATGGTGTGATATTTCTTGATTCAATGCAAAACCCAATTCTCTCTCTTCTACGCTACTTTTGCATAAGGAAGAGTTCAGTGATCAAAGCATTAAATGGATGCATAAAATTTAATAAAAGGGATTTATTGATTTTGATATATAACTCATATGACTAATAAATTATTAATAATTCAATTTAAATTTCAAATGACATTCAAGGGGTTTAAAAGGTCTCTAGGATACCTAACAGGACCCTCCTTCCTTCCAACACCTAGTCAAAGAGGACAAAGTCAAAACAACTGAAGTATTATAAAAACCCAAGAAATATGGAGAGACATCATAAATAATTGGATATGTTTTCAATATAGATATTAATGAATACCTAACTAAGCCTTCAAGGCATATTTTTTAGGATGTGACTTCTTCACCAAAAATATAGGTATATGCAAGCAAAGTCTAAGAGATTGTATGGATCAAAGACCAGAAATGAATGCTAATGACTTATTAAAAATTTCCAATAAATTCTATCTCAATCTATAATAAATTTTTCAAATCTTTCATGAGAGATAATCAAGGAACTACTATGTTGAAGTTAGGGTAGGACCTAGTGAATGTCTCATCTCCTAGGTTTAGGATTTTACTTTGTTTCTCTCTCCTTTCTCATTTTCACTATATGTAAGCCTATTTTTGGCATTTCAAAGAATCCTTAACCTAAGTTTTGGCAAGGCCAATCTTATCAAAACACTTTTAATTTCCTCTTTAGAATGAATAAGACTAAATTTTGACCTCTTCAAAGCTTGTGACTAGTGTATGATAATGGTTTGTTGATAAATGATAGTGATAGTGCATGCTTCCTCTAATTTTGTCCTCTCTCCTCTCATTTTTAAATATTTTTATGTGTTAGTTCATCCTTTTAGGTTACATAGTGTTATTGAAGAATCTTGTTTATGTGGCAGTTTTAATCATTCCTTAGTGTCTTTGAAAAACCTATTGATCAGTTGTGTTAGATCATGCATCAAGCTAATATTCTATGTGAAATATTGATGTTTGGAAACCTTAATTTGAGAAGTGAAATCAGGTCTTTGTCTCTATTCATCCTTATTAGTTCATATTAGATAAGTGGAGGACACATTCTTGTGTATCACCTTAGTTAGATAGGTTTTTCTTTCAGTTTATCTTCTTGTTTTTTCCCTTGCAAGATGGTAGTGTAGAGTAAAGATCCTAAATAATACATCCAGGGGAGATAACCCTTAAAATATAGAGATTCAATCCATATATTAGGCCACCCATAGACTAATATTTTCTCCATGTTACTTCATACTTTGAAGTCTTAAAATTACCTTCACAAAGGTACAAGTCTAGTAGCTAACAATTTTTGGCATGCTTGGTGGAACCAAATTGGTGCTGCTCTTGGTGAAATTGAAGTTGTAGTAACATTATTCATGAAGCATATGATGACTCCAACCTTAATCAAATGGTTTTAGCATTCTAGGCATAGTTTCCAAGAAAGTGTATCTTCGTTTCACTATCTTAATGTTATTTTTATGGCTGACTTTGAATAAAATGGAAATTTCATGCAAGTTGATGAGACTTATCAATATTATAATGAATCATATAAGCCTTTTTATGGGCCTAATCAGCCTTACCAATAGTCTCATCAATATTATGATCAGTCTAACTAGCAATATGATGGTTATTAGCATTATAGTGATCCTTATTAGCCTCACTATCCAATTGTGTATTTTAGAAACCCTATCAAGACTTGAAATATTCATACTCAACTCCTCCTAATCCATTTATAACTCAAAATCATGTTTTCCCTACCATATCCTTGTTGTCATTCAATCTAAATATACTAAAGTCTGAAGGCATGATGAGAATATGGGATAAAGAGTTAGATGTGATATCTTTTAACCTCATCGAGAAGAGGAATACAATAAATATGTTGAAAAATAAGTGGGCAATATTTAGAGAGTAAAATTAGTATGTTATTACTTATGAGTTATGTGAAATTAGAACTATAATCCAATGTTGGGTAGACAGGTTAGTGAAGTTAAAGAATCAAGAGATCCAACCCAAAGAACATCATCCATCTCTTCTTACCCCTAGTCAAACTTCTTGTATTCCAATTTTCCTTCTAGCTACACCTACCCTTTCTCAAGAAAACAAGCTCACTTCATTTGAGGCCTTCTTAAGCTATGATTCTTGGTTATGCGATGCCAAGTCTTGTGGATGAATCTCCTTCCATCACTCTTAAAAAACCCTCATGTGTACCATATTATCCCTTTTATGCTCTTTATCCTCATTAATTCATTAACCATTCTCAAATGGAGCCTCCAAGAGAGCTAATTCAACCTCCAAGTTAATCTACTAGTTTTAAAGTCCTACGTTGGAACCAAGTAGTTGAGTTTTGGGAGAAATAGGAGGAGGAGAATCAAGATTTAGAATTTGATCCCAAATAAAAACTTATGCCTATTCAAGCCCCATCTCCCTTAATAACTTAAAAATTTTCCATCTTGGAGTTTTATCCAAGAAGGCTCTCAAGGCAAGAAAGAGGTCCTAGTTGAGAAGGATGGAAATCAAGTTATAGTTGAGATAGAACCTAAAAGAGACAGTAATAAGATTGAAATGGTTATTGAAATCAATTTGTAGGGTATGGTTGGATTAACATGGAAAGGTGGATTGGCTCATTTCAAATCTCATCATATGACAAGAGATTTTGGGTGACAGAAATGAATACTCTAGATTTGTCATCTTGTCCATTAACATCTTGGTAAGATCAGTTTGTGGTGGTGTACCCCCTAATTATAAGGTATGTTTTGTTTGGGTTGTGAAGGTAAAACATATTGGTAACTACTGGAGGGTTAGGAAGATACAACATATTGGTAAGTGGGCATGGAAGTTTGGAAAGATGCTACATATTGGTAAGTGGGCATGGAAGATTGAGAATAAGATGGAGTCATATACCCTTGTGGGTTAGACATATACCCTAGGTTTGGTGCAATGGGAATTTGTGGGGTAATAATCATGGTTGGGTTGGTGGGTTGAAGGTGTGTATTTACCTTAGTACTAATGGGTTAGAGAGTAGAAGGTATGGAGAATACTTAATTTTGGACAGGGGTGGAAGATGTTTGGTTATGAATGGCAAGTGGTAGGGAAGCAAAACTAGTGGAAGGCATTATAATGGTGAGTGATGTTTAGGTTGCCAAATTTTGAGTTGTTCCCACATTGTAAGGGTTAGTGATAGGTTTGGTAGGTGTTGGAAAAATTTGGCCCACATATAAAGCTTTTGCCTAGATGGATTAGAATACTCTTTTGAAACACTCTAAATAAAGTTTTGGTTAAGTGAGTGATACAATGGCAGAAGAAGAAGATCACAATCACTTGCAAGATTTTGAAACACTTTAAGCAAGCTTAAAGTGTTATTTGATGCTTTTTGGGAAGAAGGTCTAGAAATATGTCTAGAATTACAAAATGAAAGGATGTAACAGGTTTCCATGTTGTTCATGGCATATATGGGGCATGAAGTAGGGTTTTTAAAAGTTTTAAAGGTTTATCAAAGCCTTGATGGGTCCAAATATGATTAGCACAAGCCTAGAAAATTCATACCATCATAGCACATCATGCAATAATTAACATGTGAGTCTAGTTGTGCATTTTTAAATGTACTTGGGAGGCATCTCAAAGCCAAAAGATCACATGGAGATGATGTATTTTTTGCCAAGGTCATTCCCTGTAAATGTAGTATCTTGATGTGTTTTTTATCTCAAGAATCAAACTTTCAAAAATGATCTAGCAATGTGGGATGTGCCTAGGGACATCAAGTTAAAACCATAAGAAATAACTATTTGAGCTCAAAAATATTCAAAGGATATTGAGACTAAATGTAGTGCTACCAAATGTTAAACTCTTGTTTGATTGGAGCATGGATCGATGGTCTATGTTAAATAATGAGGTTAATGAGACCATCGATATCAATAGAATGAGTTAAATTGTGTAAATAAAGATCAATGATGAGCTCAAGGTCAACAATTTATATGATCTTGAGAAGGAACATAGAAATACCAAGTGTCACTATCAAGGTGAATTAATAGATTGATGACATGCATTTGATCACATAGATAAAAAATCAATGGCACACATTCAACCATGCAAAGGAGATCAATGTATGAGTGAGGTCAAGAGGTCAATGATCCTAGATTGCACGTGAGGATACTATGTGGTGTAAAATCAATAATTGAATGAAGACTAGAAGTAAGATCCATAAATTGAACATAGGGTTTCCAAGTGTCATAATTTAGGAAGCCTGAATCAAAGATTGATGTAGCAAATTCAATCAAGTTCTAAGAGGCACAACATGGTGACAAATATCCAAATTTATGATGGTCATATTTTTCAATATGATATAAATCATGGAAAATAATGCCACATAGGTAGAGATTTTAAATTAAAAAAATTGCAGACCTAGGTAGGTAAATGCATAGAGTCAAGACCCAAATACAAATTAAGTTGATCTAGAGTAGATATTTCAAGTTCTAAGGTTGCCATTAAAACTTAGTTTGGACCTATGGTTTGAAAATGTTGAACCCACAGGACTTTTTTTCTTAGGTTGCAATTTTTTTCATGACTATTTTTTTTATTCTTTGAATGGAATCCACATTTACATTGATTTCTTGGCTTCTATTATGTTCAAAGGTAGGATAAATCTTTTAAGCCTAATAGAGAGCAAAAATGGGCATCTAGTTTTTGGAATGAGATCAATCAACCTAATACATCTTTATTGATATTAAGACTATAATAAAACCAATAAATGGGATTGATTTTCATCTATATTAGACCTAGGTTTAGGGTTCAAAGTAAGGGTAAAGTTGAAATTATGAAAAGAGTGTCTTCTATTTTGACATGATCACATCCTCAACAAACAAGTATCTACATCCACTTAAAGTAGACATAGTCATGGATATTTTAGGTCCATGGATACGAGGATTTTATCTTTATAATTAAGCCAAGCAAAGGATGGCATAGAAGTTCCAAGAAAGAGATTTGGGGATTGGAGAGTTTAGGTGGAGAATTCAATTCTTTTTTAGAGACTTTAAGGATTTTTCCTTCTTGGTAAGATCATGAATCATTATCCTCAACAAATTCTTATCTTATAGTGTATTTCTTAGCCAATGAGAAGGCTAGAAGGTTATTAGAGCTAATGAAGGATAGAATTGTTAACAAGGATTGATTCTAATTGATCAAAAAGTGGTTGGGAATTCATTGAAAGGTGGCAGTAGCTCATTTATTGATTTTTATTGTGTGCTTCTCCTCTCTCTTCCCCTTTCTCCTATATCTCTCATTTCTCCCCCATTATAAAGTCTCTCTCTCTAATTTTATATAGACTCTCTAATTTTAGAAAGAGGAGCAAGAGACTCTCATATTTGATAAGGCTAAACCCTATCAAAATTTGTAAGAACTAACTCTTGAAGTAATAAGGTCAATGTTTACCTATCTCTTATCTTTAACTTATATTTAGTAAGTTTGTGCATGATTGATTTGTGAAGGAGATTCTTCCATGACCATTATCCTTCTTTCTTACCTCTTTTTAGGTTTTTTCAAGATAGTTTCAAGTATGAACTTGTGCTCTTTCTACCATTAATGGATGTTTTGTGTGAATCTCAAAATTCCTCATTGCTTCTTTAATTTCTTGGTGAGCCTATTTTATGAAATACTTATTTAATTAGCTAGTTTGGGAGGTTGTGTGAACAAGGATTTTCTTGTGTTGATCTAGTGTTTGTTCAAACTTATGAGAGTGTCCATTTAAATTTAGTGCATCGACTTTTTATCTCTCTTAATAACCATTTACCCTCTCTCTAACCCTTTTCCCAGTAGAAGCTTTAGTCTAGGTAATGCATCAAGAGAAAGTTGGTCTTCTTCAGAGGTTCAAACCCACTATAGGATACCCACAACCTAGGGTTGTGCTAATTTTGTGGATTAGTTGAAGGGAGCCTAAAGAACCCCATCTATGGGTGCAAATTAAGAACATAATAATTTTTGGCATGCCTAATGGGACCACTTTCAAAGGATATTACTCAAGTTTGATGTTGGTTTTATCAATTTGAAATACTTATAGATTTTATCTTTTAGTATCTGGTGACTCCAAGCAACACTCAACATTCTAGTGTAGAGAAGTAGCTATATTTCATTCCAAAGGTGACTACAAGATTAGCTTCTAGAGGTATTCCTTTTGAATTAGTTGAATTTCCTTTAAACTTAATAAAAATGTTGAGATCTTCTAATACTCATCCATATAAAGAAAACTTTCATCCTAAACCAATTTAAAAATCTACCCCTATAAGAAGATCTTTGTTATCTCCTTTCACTGCCATGATATCCCCTAGACTTTTCCCTTTTGTGGCTTTTATTTTAGTATATTTCCTTCATTTCTTAGTTTCAAAAGTAGATAAAATAAAGTGAGTATTAGGGTGTGTAGATAAATACCTATTAGAATGCGTGTGTTGATCCAGATGAGTGTAGGAACTCCTCTTTGGCTAGGGAGGATTATCTGCAAATCATAAGAAAACTAGAAGAGGATTTGTTAGATGGTTGGTTGAGTAGATTTCCTAGCATATGCTAGATCTAAAAGCACAAGGCTTTATAGGAGGTTGTTAATCAACTTTTAAGACAATTAAATTAGAAATAATATAAGAAATATACTTGTATTCAAATGATAGGAAAGTAAGTGTGCAAGAAAATAAATGGCATACCTATGTACCAAGGTCAGGTCTAAAAAATCAAAAAAGAGCCTGCAAACAGATTAGAAACCAAAAGAAGGTTTGGTAGGATGTCAAAGGGGCCCAAAATAACAATATATTATTTCTTATGATAGTGAGAATCAATGGTCAGGGTCATCGTTGATGGTTAGCCTGATTGATGATGGTTCTGTAACTAGTGACAATTGTTATAACTGGTGACAGTTAGGGAAACTAGCTATGATTATCTATGTGGAGCTGGGTAAGGTGTGGAAATAGAGTTACCAAAATGTGACTAATGGGTAGAGGTTGAAATGGGAGTTTTGAGGATAAGGGATGATGTATAGGTGGACTAATCTAAACAAGGAAGTTCAATATAGAAATGAAATTCTAAAATAGAAACTATAATACTTGTATGATGTTAAACTGGAGATAGTGGAAACTTGAAAGGAGTTGGATAGTATAACATTACTCCATCCTTGAAAATTCATGCAAATAGAGTTTTGATTTATTTAATGCCTACATAAAGAAAATAAAAGAGCCTAGATGCATATTTTCTAATCCCTAACTCCTTTAAGAGCCATGTATTAAGAGCCATGTATTTAACATGATGAAGTTGTAAAATATTGCTAGTAGGCTAGGTGGTCTACTAAATGAAGAATCGGTTAAGGGTCCACATTTCAAGATGACATCAAAAATTATTGTTGTGTAGTTTTTAGGTGTCTACATTTTCCCCCTTTTTATTATGTATCTTTAAGTAAGATGTAGAAAAAAATAGGTGGTTGGTCAAGGTCTGGGTCTAGTTACACTGAGTGTGGGAGGGAGAAGGTGTTTTCCCACAAATTGGGAGGTAATGAGATAAAGGTCGAATTGGGTTAGTGTTTGATAAAAAGGGAGAATGAAGCCTATGAGGTTAAGTATGTGAGACACAAGTACGTGCATAAAATGAAAAAAATTGTGAAACACATCATCATACAAGGACTAATATTACTAAGTTGGTAAAAATAAGGTTGAGTTCTAGGAGTAATTACAAGGTAACTAGTCCCTAGCATTGGTCATAACTGATCAAGTCACACTTATCATGTGTTCCTAGAAAAGGTCAGTGTTTGATTAGGTATCTAGGTTAAGAAGTGCTCTTGAGAAAAACATAATGGGTCAAGGCACACACAAGGTGGTACATAATACAAAAATTCAATAGGGAAAAAATGGTTAAGGTAGTCAAGATGACCAAAGAAAGGTCATCGCAAAGTATAAAAATAGGTTTGTTTAAGGCCAAAATCAAGGTGGACATGGGAAAATCAATGGGTAGGTTGGGTAGATAGTGGTTGAGCTGACTCCTGATGCATGAGGCAAGAGGACATTACCTACATAGTCCTAGGGATAATTGATCTAACATGGACTTTAGGCTTAATGTAGTTCTTGAGAGGTTGAGGGAGAGGGTGAGTCCAAATAGGCCAAGGTGAGGGAAAGGATGATAAAAGTGTGGGAAAAAAATATGTTGAACCATAACTGATGATGATTGGGGTTAATCAATGATGGTCAGGTAACCTTTGGTGATTAGGGTTGTTGAGTGAAGTAGATTCAACTGATAACAGTTAGGGTCAACCATCGGTGGTTATACAACCATCGATAGTTAGGGGAAAAACCCTAAAACTAGGGTAAAAAAAGTCAATGAAGAAATTTTTGTCCTCATTTACAAATTGGGCCATTAGGGATTTGTCCATTTGGTACATCATGTACAAAGTGCACTTGCTAGTGTGTGGAATTATAGTGAGGTGTTGAGATGAGATTGGAGTGTGAGAGGGATAGTGGGGTCAATATGGATTGAGGAGATGCTCAGGGACAAGTGGATATACATGGATTGAGGTGGCACCATTGATCACGAAATGAGGCAGGTCATTTTTTAAATTAAAAATAAAGTGTAGTGTGTGAATCACTTGGGAAAAATAGAATAATGGATGGTATTTTATAAAATTAATATGTTTGTAAATGTTGGGTTAGGGTTGTAGATATGTGTTTGTACATTTAAAAGGACATGTTATGGAGAAATTAGGTGGTTTAGAGAGGTATGTTAGAAATTTTAAGGGTGGGGAAAGGGCGTGTAGTGCAATAAAAGGATTTAAGGTTGGGGGAAGAGGTCAAGGGGTCAAGGCTCACTACCTATGGTCACCTAACAATGATCGTCGATGGTTAGAGCCAATCAACTATGGTCAACCTTGGGGAAAAAAAGACCCGAAAGGGACCATCAATGGTTTTGATAAATGATGATGGTTGAGTGGTTGGGGCAAGATGATTGAGTTGTGGTGGATGGAAGATAGGTTAGGGTGTATTTTTGTAAGAGTTAGGGTGGGTTAGAAGTAAGATAGGTGGGAATAGGATAGATAAAATAGGGTAAATTTGCAAGGTGGTCAAGAGTTATGTTGGAGGGATGATGGAGAAGTGAGATTGGTGGGGATGGGAAAAATTAAAATGGATTGAGTTGTAAGTATTAGGTGGGTTGGTGAATTGGAAGATGTAAGAGATGGGTTGGGTTAGAAATGCAATAAGTTATATAATGGGGGTTTTTATAAATAAAATAAGCATTCAAAGGGTAGGTGGAGATTATTATTTAAAATATAGAGGTATTAGATAGGGTGTTTTACCTACCTCATTTGTGGTTGTAGGTGCATGATCAGATTTAGTTATGGGATTGAGTGCTAGAGATTTTTATAGAGGTGAGGGATGTCATGTTAGTGGAGGACTAACATCACATGGAGACTATGGGTTTTGGAGGGATGTGACATTACCAGTGCCTTCCCAGGGATGCTATGATGATAGTCACTCTCATCAAGAGATGGGACCTGATGACTAATATCTTATGATTATCAATAGGGGAGATGAGTATCCTATTAGAGGATGTTCACTGGATCACATGTCTAACCATTCATGGCGATCCCATCTAATATATAAAGGGGGTGAGATTAATGAGTGCATGTCGATGCTATATGGAGATGATAGAAATGATGCATAGTTCTATTTTAGATGATTCATTATTAGGCCACTATATCAAAGAGATCCAAAAGAGAGACATTTATTGACTATGTTGTAGTTAGTAGTTACCTATTATGCATTACCAAATTCTATTGGAGGGAGATACCCTAGTGTGTTGTTAGGGCTGGTGATGGAGTTATTTTTTAGTGGTACAAGTTTTCTTAGTGTAGATATATAAAGAGATATGGGGGTTTAGGTTGCACAAGCATTATGGCATTAGTGTAGGATTTGTAATTCACTACTGGGCCTATGAGCACATATGGGTACCAAGACCCTTAGGCCTTTTGATAGAGGGATTTTAGCTGACAAATTGTGTAGTTGGCTTTTACTGATGGAGGAGAGATGGGGCTATGATAGGTGTTGGTGGTGGTTCTAGGGATATTGAGTGGTTTAAAGGAGATTTGGAAGGTTTAGTTGTTGGTGACATAGTCTGGAGGCCATATCAGAATTGGCTAGTATGGGTTGGGTACAAGTTCCACACCCTATCCTCACAAAGCTAGAGATGGATCTGTGGGAGGTGAGATGTGGGGATAGAGTGCATCCTCTTTGAGCAGGTGTGATGTTAATTTGGGCTGGTGTAGAGTATCCCTCTAGATTTAGTATGATACATGAGGGAGGATGTAGAGTTTTATTTACCAAAGCCATAAACATAGGAGGAGGATTGATCATGAGGAGTTGCCTCTAAGAGATGGGGATGATATAGGTTACACAAGTGATTATCTACCTAGTTTTAGGGGATGTACACAGCCATTAATTTTGAGTTAGGAAATGGAGGCCAGGGGCCTATGGATGTTGACCCAGTAGGGAAACCAACTCAAGGGGATCCATTGGTATCAGCAACATTAGTAGTAACATAGGCCAAGATAGCAGTATTATAGGGGTAAATTGCCACTCTTTAGGGTCATCTAGGAGGAGTTACAGTACAAAGAGATCATGCCTAGGTCTAGGTTATTGCTTTACAAGGTCAAATGACCATTTTATAGGGATAGTTAAGTATAGTGACAAGAGAGTGAGACCAAGTGAGGGTCTCACTAGGGATAGTGACATAGGAGAGGGATTCCTTATGGTAAACTAGTAGAGTTGGAGTGCCCCCCCAAAGATTTGTTACTCAGGCTAGATATCTATCAGCCATATAGGAATTGTGTTATTATGAGGGAATTATGATAGCATAGTGTCCTAATGAGCTATGATGGGGAGAGTACCAAGTTAATTTGGTAGGTGGAGTAGTGATTACAACCCCAAGTTAGTGGGTGATGGTAGTGGGTCAGTTGATAGGGGCTCCACCTAGGATAGGTATAAGTAGTGGGATAAGTGTAGGTGTAGGAGGGGCCAGTGGTAGTTTTGCCCTAAGATTATGATACACATATGTTAGACTTTTATTTATGATTTTGATACTAGCCTACATACCAAAGATGTGAGATGTATTTATGAGCAATGTGTGTTTCATGTATAGACATGTTTTGATTATTTATATATACATATGATGTTTTAGATGTATTGAGATGTTTTTTGGCTTTATATTTGATAAGATGGATTCTTATGTCTTTATGATGTGTTGAATATGAGTGATGATGTTTTTAGATGTTATAGATGATGATTATGGTGATATGATGATGTGTTGATTATGATGTAGTTGTGCATATTTATTTTGATGTAATGTTATGGATTATGGATTAGGTATTGTGTTTAAGATTTATTATGTGAATGGTGATGAGTATGATTATTTGTTCATTGATGATACTATTATTTTTTATGATAGTAATGCTGATTTGAATAATGAGCAAGTTTACGGGATAGTGTGAATGTTGATGTTAAAATAATGGTAAGAAAATGTAATGCTTGATTAATGGATGTTGGGTTGGTATAGGTAGAGATGTTCACGTCCACATTTTGGATAAGAAAGGGGTCAGGGTGATCTACTAGCAAGAACTAAAGAATATGAATCCATAGTTGGAATGTCTTAGTGAACATAAACCTATCAAATGCATAATAGTAGTGTGCTTTATTAAGAAAATTGATATCTTAACCACTTAATGCCAAGTAAGCTCATTATCCCTTAGATTAATTGGGGATGTAGGTGATTGGTAGGGATGTGAATGGGTGGGTAGAGGAAAATGGAATCTATGGGTAGTTGAGTGATTAGCTTTTCCATAGGCAACCAAAGAACCCTAGTAGATAAGTCCATGCCATTTATATGTTGTGTAATAATGTGTAGACTGATCAAAGTGAGAAGTCTACTTGTTTTATAAAATTTGATTGTAGCTTGATTGGATAGTAGGTAGACTATTCGATGTAGGAAGTCTACATTTAGAAAATATAAGAGATGATTGTGGCCTACTAATTTTGTATTTTGCTTTATTATTTTTTCTTTATAAGTTTATGAAGTTAATCAATACAAGAAGATTCTAATGAATATTTATTTTATCCATCCTTCAAAGGAGTGGTCTAAGATTTTATTTTGGCATAGCTATCATTCAAGGGAGAAGTCTATGTTAAGCAACGTTTGATTAGATGTGGTAGATGTCCTTTGAGGGAGTAGTCTGTTATTTATTTTTGAAGTATGGATATATTTTAAACTAAAATTAGAATGGACAAGTCTATTTAGGTTTGAAAGGTATACCCATGTATAAGTAGGATCTAGACATGGAAGGTTTATTACAGAAAGGGGGTTTAAGAAATAACTAACCATGGGATTCCATCTATGAAAAAGATGAAAAGTATCCATGAGAACCATGCTATGGGTAGATCTAGGATACCCATATTTAGAATTAGGTTATTACTATGATGGATGAATCACACAATTCTATATAATCCATTAATCTCAAAAGAGATAGAAAAGAAGGTTAATAAACCAAAGGATAATCTTAAGTGAGACACGAAGGTACATTTCAACCTTGTTTTAACAATGAAAGAGAAATAAATGTGAGGCATCGATGGGTTCAAGTTCTAGCCTACCCTCAAGAGAGGATAAGTTATAATCACCCATTCCATACTTATGGGTTATAATGTAAGGTCATAACCAATTAAAATCAAACTTGCCCTTCTTGGTCTTTTCTATGTTAGTGACATGTTGGTTTTCCTTGAGGATAAGGTCTTTAATGTTTAATTCACATATTTCTAGATGTTTGTTGTATGCTCATTTGATATGATCTTGATAAATATGAAGATGATTAAGGAAAGCAGGGTGATGTTCATCAAGAAGTTCTAAGCATGCTAAGTGTTATTGATGATAGTCACTTTTAGATATAATATCATACAAGGATATGTAGAGAGATGTAATTTGGACTTCAAGAGGTAGGACTACCTCAGCTCCAAAGACAAGAGAAAAAGGTGTAACACTCGTAGTAGTTTGGATACTAGTGTGATAAGCCCATAATGCAAATGGGATATGGAGGTGTCAATCTTTACCTAAAGCACTGACTTCCTTTGTGAGAATTTTGATGAGGGTTTTGTTGGAAGCCTCGACCTATACATTAGCTTGTGGATGATAAGGTGAAGAAAATCTTAGGTTGATACTAAAAGCATCATAAAGCTCTTAGAATTTTTTTATTTTTAAAGGATTTACCATTATCAGTGATGATTTAATGAGGAACACCAAAGCGACAAATGATGTGGTGGCTGATAAAATCAATGATTTGTTTAGCTTTGATTAAGATTAGTAGGATTGTTTCTACCCATTTGGTGAAATATGTCGTAGAGGTGATGATATATTGATGTCATTGTGAGGAATGTGGATTGATTTCTCTAATAAGATCAAGACCCCATTATGAAAAAGGCCAATAGTCAGTTGATACTTGAAGATCATGAGGAGGCACATGATGAAGGTTAGCATGTTATTGACATTTGATGCATTTCTTGACATAGTCACAACAATCTTGATTAAGTGTGGGCTAATAGTAACCTAGGTGAAGGATATGTTTAGAAATAACTAGACCACTAAA
The DNA here is from genome assembly GCA_037957365.1 of Torreya grandis. Taxonomy (NCBI): domain Eukaryota; kingdom Viridiplantae; phylum Streptophyta; class Pinopsida; order Cupressales; family Taxaceae; genus Torreya; species Torreya grandis. Next base: position 703,131 of record JARHVA010002250.1, read on the forward strand.
GTGCCCCCCACAAATGGCATCATGTGCTTCTTTAATGGGATGAGAAGCCTCATTTATGAAAAGATAATGAAAGAGGAGATCATCAGAGCCTCATTTATAAAGAATGTGCCCTAATATTAAGTAACAAGAGGTGCTTTGAATGAAATCTCTAAGAACATTCCTAGAAATATTTGAAGGGAGGATACTGAAATTAAGGTAATTAAAGATTTGATCATACCAAATGTCTAAAGATGATATTTCTATTTGGTAAATGGTAGGAAGATCAAGACTGAGGTAGGATCATGTGATGAAATAGTGGATGGTGACAAATAGTTTAGAGTCAACAAGTTGAGATGGAATTTGGGATGTAAGGGAAGCCATTGTGTTCATAAAGTTGTTGGTAGAAGGAGGGACTAATTAGATAATATAATGGTCAAATGATGCTAATAGTTTATCAACAAGTTGTTTTTACTTTAGAAGAACATCTTTTTTTACATTGATAAGCTCCTATGACTTGGTTAATGATGAGTTGAGAGTCTCCAAAGATGTTAATGGTTTTGATGCCTAAAGCTAGAGCAGTTTGGAGACCTATGACCAAGGCCTCATATTTGTTTATATTATTAGTGCATTCAAAGTCAAGTTTGAAAGGAGGAAGAGGTTCCCCATTAAGGGGAATGAGGATTAAGCTGACACCCCCACTATTTGGACATCTAGAGTTATTAAAATACATAGTCGTTTGGTAGGTGGGTTCTTTTGAAGAAATGGTAGCTATAGACTCATCTAGAAAGGTAAGAGGGGGAGTTTTATTATCAAAGAGAGGAGATTCAACCAGTTGGTCTATAATCACCTATTCTTTAATTTAATTTTCCAAAAGAAACTAAAGATCAAAATAAAGTAATAACATGAGCCACTTGGCCATACGTTGGTTGTTATATGGCTTGGAGTACATATACTTGAGGGGATTAGTGTTAGTAATGACATAAGTTTTGTGGTTAAGAAGATAGTGATGAAGTTTAGAGGTGATGAAAACTAAGGTAAGGCAAAGTTTTTCTAAATGGGTATATTGGGTTTCATATTCAATGAGGGTATGGTTGATGTAATAAATAGTTTGTTCCTTATTTTAGTCATCATAATGAGTGAGCATGGCCCCTAGGGAATGATCGGTGGTAGATATATATAGATATAAAGGTTAACCTTCTTTTTGAGGAATAAGAGTTGGTGGAGAGAGAAGATATTCCTTGATTACATCGAAGGCTTGTTAACATTCTTTGGTCCACTTAAAGGAGGTATCTTTTTTTAAAAGGTGGTGAGAAGGCTGAAAATGATTGAATAGTTGGGAGATAAAGCAACAGATTGACTAAAGTTTTCCTTGTAGGCTACAAAGTTGTTTTAGGTTCATAGGGGGAGGCATTTATAGAATGGTTCATACTTTTGTGTGGTCTATTTTTATTCCATAAATGGAAACAATAAATCCTTGAAGTGTTCCTAATAAGACCCCAAAGATACATTTCTTTGGGTTGAGCCTAACATGATAATGGATAAGTCTTTCAAATATGATAGCAAGAATAATGAGATGATCTTGGTGGTGTTTGGATTTACCAAGCAGATCATCAACATAATCCTCAACTATTTTATGGATGAGATCATGAAAGATGTAAGTCATGGCTCATTGATAAGTGACTCCCACATTCTTCAGGCCAAAGGGCATGACATGATACCAGAAAGTTCCCCATGGGGTGATAAAAGATGTTTTATGTTGATCTTTAGGGGCAATCAAGATATAGTTGTATCTTAAAAATACATCCATAAGGGATAGCATTTGATGGCCAGTAGTGAGATCGACAAGTTGGTCTATGTTAGGTAAGGGAAAGTCATCTTTGGGGCATGCACGGTTAACATCATGGAAATCCACACAAACTCAGAGTCCCCCAGTGGGTTTGGTAATAAGAACAATGTTGGAGACCCATTATAGGTAGTCAATGGGTTGAATGAAATTAATGGATAGAAGGCATTGAAGTTATTCTTTAGTAAGAAGATTTATGCAAGGGTGCATGAAGTTTTTAATGAACTATCTTAACTTTAGGATGGGTAACAATGTTATGAAGAGTGATGGAAAGATCAATACTAGGCATATCCTAATAATACTAAGCAAATGATATGTTATGGTCATGGAGAAAATATTGATGGTCTCATTTTTCCTCGATGGTTAAGGATTGGCCAATCTTGATAATATGAGGGTCCTCATGAGTGCCTAGATTAATTATATGGTTGATTCATTTAAAAATGTTTGGTTTTTAAGAGGGAGGAATTTATGAAGAGAAGAGCGCCTTGCACCTAAATAGGTAAGAATAGAAATGATGTCCTAATGTTGGATGGTGTTAATGGCGAGTGGGTCATGTGTAATAATTTCAAGGTGGATAAGAGGAATGGTTTTAGTTTGGCCTTCCCATTTATAATTAAGGGGACCCAAATTGATGGTGTTGATAAAAAGAAGTTAGGTGGGATGATGTTGATGTCCTCAAATTGGAGAGATGGGGCTAGTGAGGGTAGAGAGTCATCAAAGTGGAAAAGTGGGGTTGACGAGGGTAGAGTTTATTCAAATTGTAAAAGTGATGTTGGTGAAGGTAGAGGTTCATGAGTTTAGAAATGTGGGGTTGTTGAGAGTAGAGGTTCATCAATATTGATGAGAACTAGTTTTGGTGATGTGGGATCTTCTGGGGAAATGTATCCCAGGCCAAAGAACTCATGAGGTTTTTTGTTTTTGATGATGGGAAGCTCATGGTGTCCTTGTTCATAGAGGCCAAAACCAAAACCTTTCCAAGCACATAGATGAAGGTATATTTGGAAAAAGGTTAAGTTTCTAAGGTAAGAAAAGTTGAAAGTGAATGGTTGGATATAAGGCATGGCACTGGGAGCAAGGAGGGGTTTATCAAGTCCTCTATAGACAAAGTATGTTCTATTATTGGAAAGGCAAAAGGGGACAAGGGTACTAATATTGGGATTATAAGATGGATCATTTTGAAGGTTTCTAAATTCATGTAGAAAAGGGAAAACATCTAAAGCTAAAAGTTGATATTCCCTCAATGTAAGATGCTAAAACATGGATTGCAAGGGGTGTTCAACTGGGATTTGAGATGAAGGGATAGTTGAACTAGTGGATGCTTCATCATTATTGAAGATATAAGTGTTGACGGGTTGAGATGACATGGTGGATTGGCTATAAGTTGGTTGTGAAGAGGGTGAAGGTGGAATAAGAACATCATTGGGTCGATATTTCATATTACAAGAAGCAAAGGGACTTGGATCAGCTTTGATTGTAATGACTTGTCCCTCATGTTCAAAACTGACACATCAGTGAAGGGTAGAAGGGATGCATCCCATGGTGTAGATCCAAGGGTGACAGAGTAAAACATGATGTTTAAATTTTCCCTCTAATATATAAAATAGTTTAGGAATAGTTTGAGGCCCCAAAAAGATATGGAGAATAACTATTCCTAGAGTAGTGGCCAAGGTATCATTGAATGACCAAATAACTACCAAACTTTTCGACATGATGTTTTTAGGTAGTTGGAGTTGATCATAGGCATGGGAGGAGATGATATTGATACTCGTTCCCCTATCAATCATAACTCTTTTAACATGTGTATGATTGTTGGATGTTGTGATAAAAAGAGGGGGATCAAGGTCTTCACTGTGACAGGGTAGAATTTCATATTCTTGAAAGGTGACCATGGCAACATGTTGGATGGATCCAATCAAAGGTGAAAGAGGTTGGGGATCATCTAGTTGAACCTCTATAGAATGCAGTGCTTTGATTAAAGCTTGATGATGTTGAGGTGAGGTGCTAACCAAGTCATAAAGACTCATTTTGACTAGAATTTGGTGAAGTTGGTTTAACACCAATCATTGGATGAATGGAGATGTAATGGAAGAAGAAGGGGCTTCCAAAATGGAGACTTTGGTCTTGGGTGGTTATGAGGGTGAAGGTGAACATGTAGTTGTTTAGGTTTGGTTGGTTGGTTTAGGAGTTGAAGGGTAAGACCATGGAATGGTGGCCTTGGCTTTTCCCTTTTCATTTTGTTAGATGTCTTTACCCTTATTCTTTTGTTAAGGTTGAGACTGAGTCACTATATGAATGGTATGGATAAGGGGAATAGTTTCTTGCTTCAGTTTCTCTATTTCGCTCCTTGGTGGGAGTAGAGAAGTAGATGATTGGTAGGTAGATTAGATAGGTGGTAAAAGAGGCAAAGGGATTAATTAAGGTTCATCTAATAGATAATCCTCCTATAAAATGCCATGAATGATAGTTTGGAGAGCTTTACAGTTCTCCATATCATGCCTAGAGGTCTTATGGTAAAGATAAATCATATTATCATTGAATTAGATAGGTTTTTGATGAGTGGGGTCAAAAGGCTTGATTGGTGGTAAGATAATTGTATAAGCTTATAGAAGCCTTTGTAAATAGTTGTTTAATATTTTTATAATGATTTTATAGGTGGTGGAGTTTTGATTTTTGCTGTAGGAACCTTATTGGGCAAATACTTCTTGATGGGAGGTGTGGTTGGTGGATTGAACTTGGCTAGTGGTTTAGAAAGAATTGGCTTAGTTATAATTGGTGTAGGAATTGAGATTTTAGATGATGAGGGTTTAATGGATGGGAAAATGGATGGAGAAAGGTTGGAAAGGAATGATGATGAACTAGGAGATGGGGTTGTTATAGGTGGAGAAAGGGGAGATGGTTTTTTGGAGGAAGAGTAGGTAATGGGAATGGTGGAGGGATGTGGTCCTAAAATAAAAGGTAGAGGTGAAGGAGTTGGTATGGTTCTTCCTTGAGTTTTTGGTTTGGGAAATCCTTCCTTCTTAATGGGATTAATTGGTTTAGGTTTTGGTTGGGTTGATGTGGTTAAATCCAATTACAAAGGAGGGTGAGTAGGATTAGGTGTGGGAAGAACCCCCAAGTTTTTAATTGGCTTGATAAAAGAAGCATAGGTTGACTTGAAAATTTTAGGTGGGGGTAATTGAGATGGTTTTGTGGTGACTTTAAGAGGGGTATTTTTTGGAGTTGTAAGAACAAGCTCAAGAGTGGACTCAAGTGAAGTAGAATATTCAATTTTATTTTGATATGGGAGTCCAAGCTGATGCAAAAAGGTGGCTCTATCAAATTTAGGTTGGGAGGTAAATTCTAAACTTCAAACAAGTTGAAAAAGGGGTTTGTAAATGGGTCATGTTCCCTGATCATTGGTTTCAAAGAGAAAACCCTTTGGGGAAGGAGTGGTTTCAATGTTTCTATCCTTGGTGGAAGGTTCCAAAGGTAATGATTGGGTAGGTATGGGTATCATCTCTTGGGAAATGGTTTCCAAGGGAGGTACAAATAATTATGTAATTGGTACAGTAAGGGTAATGGTTTCAAGCAGAAGGGTTGGTATAGATACTTCCTTGGTTTGGTTTCCCAAAGAAGTAGGTGGTTCTTCTATTTGGTTTGGAGGAGTGGATGAAATAGTTAATGGAGTGGTTATCTCCTTAGGTATTTCCATCATAGGAGGGGTAGATCAAACCATGTTTTCATCCAAGAAACTAGAAGGGGTAACTACTTCCTCCATTTGGGTATTTGAAGGAATAGGTGGTGGGTTGTTTTCCTCTATTTGGGTGATAGAGGCGATGAATTCTTTAGTAGTGGGCACAATACTGATGACATTAATTACATGTGCCTCATGTGATTTTGAGGATTTAGGTTGGATTTCATGGTGTTGGGTTGAAGGTGGATGATTTGGGAATGGTTTTTAGAAAATATCAAGAGATTGGTTGGAGGGAGCATTTCGATTATCAAACACAAGCTCCCCTTTATCAAGTAGGTCTTAGACAATGCTCTTAAAGGTATTGCATCTATCAGTATCATGTCCAACAACCCAATGATAATCACAATGATAATTCTCATTGTACCACCTAGGAAAGAGGCAAGAAATTCAAATTATTGAGGGGACTTGATGGGTGGAAGTTGGATTAGATTGGCTTTAAGTAGTTTTTACAACACTGATGCATAAGATTCCCCAATCGAGCTAAATGGTTTTGAAAGAGCCTAGTTTTGGGTATGGTTTTGGTAATTAGAAGGATTGATGGTTTGAGGTGTTTGATTGATAGTTGGAGGAGGTGTGGTTTTGAGAACAACCGAGTGTGTTGATGCTTTTGCTTTATAATTGGTTGGGTTTATGGTTTTGGTGGAGGATGACTCAGTGGGTTTGAAACTAGAATTTTTATTTTGAAGCTTCAACTTCCCTTCATCAATAGCATGGCTTTCCAATTTATGGGCCATAGTGAATGCTTCATCAAAGGTCCTAAAGATTTAGACTTGGAGAGTTGGAGCAATGTGTCTATCACACCCTTGAGAGAATAATTCAATTATTTTGGGTTAGGGTAATGGGAAGGTGAGTTGATTAATAAGGTCCCTCTATTTGGAAATAAAATCAATAATGGATTCATCTTCAAATTTTTTGATGGAATATAAGTTGGTATTGGAAACCTTTTTAGATATGTTTACTAAAAAGTGTTCTAAGAAGGTTTGTGACAATTGAGAGAAAGAAAAGATAGAATGAGTGGGAAGGTCACTATACCAATCAAGAGTAGCCCTAGATAATGACATGGGAAAGGTTCAGAGGAGGAGAGCATAATCATAAGTGATCAAGTAGCAAGCATGATGGAAAGTTATTAAGTACTACTAAGGATCCTCTTTACCTTGGAATTTAGAAAATTTGGACAATTCTCATTGAGAAGGATAAGCATGGATGGGCATGGAGGGGTGGATAGGATCATTACAAATTTGGTTGTAAGATAAAAGATTGGTTGAGGTGGAGATGGATGACTCAAAACTAGTCATTTTGTTCATGAGCATTTTGACTAGATCAGGTCGGGGTTGAGAAGCTGCATAATTAAGAGGTACATTTTTTTGGGGTTGGCTTGAAACAATGTATGAATAAGTAACAGATGGTATCAAAGAAGTCACATACTAATAAGTGGTGCCAAGAGTTTGAGATGATGGCACATAAGAACTACTTGGTATGAAAGTTTGGGTGGAGGTTAGTATGTACCCTTTTATGTTAGGGACATACTGGTAAGTTGTCATAAGCACTTGTTGAGAAAAGGATGTGGTTGGTATGGTTGAGGTAGGAGGAAATTGGGAAGGTTGAGGTGGGGTGGTTACACTAGTGTTGATTGGGGGAAGGTTTTGAGGTATGGAGAGCACTAGGTTTTGAAGTAGGACTGTGGTCAAGGGATTGGTTAAAACTAGAGGGAAGATAGAAGCCAGAGTGGAAGATAATGCCATAGCAAATGGGGTATAGGTGACTAATGGTAAGGTTGAACCCACATAGGGTGTGACAGGAGGTGTTTGGTTGGGAGGGGGAATGTTGGTTTAAGTTTGGATGGATAGAATATTAGAAGAGGCTTGAGTCAATGGTTGGGTTGAATTGGTACCTATCATAAGGTGGGATGGTATATGAAGAGAAGGATCAGAAGAAGTAACTAAGGTAGAAGGGGCATGATGAGCTAAGGTATTGAGGTAGTGTTCTAAAGCCATTGTATTATTTTCAAGAAAGGTAGGAAAGTCTGGATCTCCTTCAGATATGATTGGGATTCTTGAAGGATAAGGTGGTGGAGGAGAATCGTGAGGTGAAGCATGAGGAGACTCATCAACATCTATGGTATAATCCATGGATGAAGAATAAGGTGGTCGTTGTTTGTCTTGATTTCTCACTTGTTGTCTAGTTAAAACCATATGAGAAAATAGGAAATGTTATTGCGATACTCAAACCTCAAATAAAGAGCAAACCCAATAGAATTACAAAGTAATCAATACATACACTAAGAAGTGCCTTTTAACATTAGGATTACTTTTAAATCATGTTTGGCTTATACCTTAAAGAGTGTGATAAGGGAGGTTGGATTGTAAAATGGGTACTAAAGAGGAAGTCTATGGATGGTTTTAGGTTGTTTAGGTGCTCAGAAGGAAGATCTATGTTAAACTTTAGTATGTGGCTTGAGTTGGGGCCTACCCCTTCACTTCATAATCTCATAATGATAAGGGTGTCAAGTGCTTAGCTAAGATATACTAAGTCCAAAGTTTATACTCAAATAGAGAGTTGAGTTGGCTCTCCCCTTGGTGGTGAAATCCAAGTAAGATAGCTAGGAGGGGGTAAGGTTGTCTCCAAGTGATGAAATCCTGGTCGGTCCTTGTCTCAAGTATTGTTTTGATGTGTAAATTATTTTGTGGTTTAGTTTTGTGTGTGATAATAAGTGTGAATGTTATGACAAGATTATTTTGCCTTTTAAGTTACTAGATAAACTAAAATCATCAAGTAATCAATGAATGCAAATGGTTAATTTTTAAGCCCAAAAAGAAATGATTTCATTTGATGAGTAAACAATTAAGGAAGAAAGAGAACTAGGGTCCCACTGGGCATGCAAACATGTATCAATTTATCTCCTTCATTTCTTAGTTTTGAAATTAGATAAAAGAAAGTGAGTATTAGGGTGTGTAGATAAATACCTTGTAGAATACACACGTTGATCCAGATGAGTGTGGGAACTCCTCTTTGTCTAGGGAGGGTTACCTACAAATCATAAGAAAACTAGAAAAGGATTTGTTAGATGGTTGGTTGAGTGAATTTCCTAGCATATGCTAGATCTAAGAAGTGGAAGGCTTTTCATGATGTTCTCAATCCACTTTTTAGATAATTAAATTAGAAATTATATAATAAATATACTTGTATTCAAATGATAGGAATGTAAGTGTGCAAGAAAATAAATGGAATACCTATGTACTAAGGTCAGGTGTAGAAAATCATAACAAAGCCTGTAACTAGATTAGAAACCAAAAGAGGGTCTAGTAAGGTGTCGAAGGGGTCCAAAATGGAAATATGTTATTTCTTATGAAAATGACCATCAGTGGTCAGGGTGATCAGTGATGGTTAGCCTAATCGATGATGGTTTTGTACCTAGTGATAGTTGTTATAACCAGCAACAGTTAGAGCAACTGACTACAATTATCTATGTGGAGTTGGGTAAGGTGTGGAAATGGAGTTAAAAAAATGTGACTAATGGGTAGAGGGTGAAATGGGAGCTTTGAGGGTAAGGGATGAGGTATAGGTGGATTGATCTGAACAGGGAAGTTCAATATAGAAATGAAATGCTAAAACAAAAACTAGAATACCTATATGATGTTAAATTGGAGATAGTGGAAACCTGAAAGGAGTTGGATAACATAATGATACTATGTCTTTCAAAAGTCATGCATATAGATTTTTAGGCTATTCAATGCCTACATAAAGAAAACAAGAGATCCTATATGCATATTTTCCAATCCCCAACTTATCTAAGAGCCTTATATTTATAGCACAAGGTTGCTAAGTAAGGAGAGGGAAGCTTGAGGGAAAGTTGCTCAGTTGGGAGGAGATGAAGTTTCTTGTTTTCATTAGTCTTTAAAATTTAGCATTAACTAAATTTTCCATTTTGTAAGATACTAATCTCAAATAAATCCAAAAATGCTTAAGGCAAGTTTGGGTGACCCCAACCATCGACGATTAGGGTCAACCATTGATGGTTACCCTAATCAATGATGGTTGAGGGGCCATGAGAAAATGGGTAAAAATGTCATGACTTAAATGATGTGTTTAGGGAGGGGGTATTCAACATGATGAAGTTGTAAAATATTGCTAGTAGACTAGGTGTTCTACTAGATGAAGAATTCGTTAAGGGTCCATAGTTCAAGATGACATCAAAAACTATTGTGTAGTTTTTAGGTGTCTACAGATTTCAATGGTTATAATCCTTTAGAGCTATAACATTATGACCCTATTCTAGTATCATATCTTAAAAGTGTTCCTTACTTCATAGGATACCAATCTACAACCCCTTTTGATCACCTCAGAGATATAGCTAACTTTTGTAATATTCATGATATTAATGAGGAAAATTTGGCCATTAGCTTGTTTGCTATCTCAATCAAGGTAAAATCCTTAGAGTGGTATAAAAACCTTATTGCTAACTCCATCAAATCATGGGATCAGTTAAGAGATGCCTTGTGTAAAATATTTAAAGATAATAATGACCACGTGTCACTTGTAGAATAGTTAATTACCATCAAGAGGGCTCCTCATGAGGTTGTGCAAGACTTCAATAATAGGTTTTGGAAGACATGGGGTAGGATCCCAATCTATGTTAGGCCTATTCCAAACTTTTTTTCTTTTACTATTTGAAATCCCTCAGTAGTGATATTATATTAATGATTTAGTCCATGGGAGGAAACACACTACCAAATGCTTATGAGGTAGCAATCAGAATAGAGAATTATCTAGTACAAGCTATAAAGCTCACACCTAGGCCACCAATGCCTTTTTTTTTGTTAGATACAACCACACCTTATTACTATTCCTCCCCTTGATGTCATTTCTCCTATGCCAAAACTTGATGCCATACCTACACCAAAGTAGGAAAAGGCTTCAACTAGTCAATCTGTGACTCCCAAGAAAACAAGAATTTTTAAGAGCTTAAGAGCATGTTTTAATCCTTTAGAAATGAATTGGTGAATGTGAAGAGATAGAAAGATAAATTCAATAGACCTTATCAAGCTACATATCATCCTTATCAATAGTCTTATCAAGCAAATAGGCCAACCTACAAAGGAAATTTCCAAGGACAAAGCCAAGGACAAGGGTTGTTTAACTATGTTAGGAAAAACAATTATAATCTAAATGCTATAAGTACCTCTAATACTTTGGTAACTACTCAAAAAAAAATTGATCAATAAAGTGAGGGTAACATGCTCTAGAATAAGTTATTTGGTCAATCCATTATCCCAAACACTGAGCTCAATCAGGGTTTCAATGATCAATGGTAGCAAGTTACTAGTTATGGAAACAATCAAGCTCTTATAACTCAGAACATAGAAGTACCTATGATGACAAAATTACAATAGCCTCAACATGGCCAAATCCCTAGTGAAATACCAACCCATTTGGGTGCTACAATGGTCAACTATGAGCAAGAATAATGTTATGCACTCAATCAACAAGCTAGTTATAGACAAGCATACATTCTAGTGGTAGCTAACACAAGGTTCAAAAGAAGGAACATGGATGGTGACTAGAAATAAATCAAAGAGATTTATACTATTAATCCATTGATATCAAATCCAAGTAAACCTACTACTACTCTAAAGGTTTTAATAGCTCTAAGAATCAAAATCAAGGCAATAATTTTGTTTCCCAAAACTAACAAGTTTAGAGTATAGTTGTAGCTCCCAAGGCACAACCAAAGGTTGGTGGTTTTCCCATTAACATTATGGAATAAATGAAATAATTCAGTGTGAGCGTGCCAATGTGGTACATGTTTTCCATGCCTAGTCAGATGGATATCCTTCAAGAAGGATTGTCAAAGATCAATGTTTTAGACAAGCCACCAAGCAAGGAAAATGCATTTCTCACCAATGTAACCAAAGAGCCTAATCAAGAAAAATAAAATAAGGTGGTTAAACATCCCCCATTCTACATGTATATGATTATTTTTGACTCCTTGGTACATAAATGCTTGGTAGATAATGGAACAAGTACTTCAGTAATGCCAAAGTCAATAGCAGATCAACTTGGTTTGAAGTATGAATCCCAATCTAAAAGAGTTTTACAACTTGATAGATCTTCCACCAAACTAGCTAGCATCATCAAATGTCTCAACTTGATCATGCATGCTTATCCTAGTGTTTTAGTGGATCAGGATGTGTTGATTCTAGATGTGCCTTCTCATTTTTCTTTATGTTTATCTAGAGACTTCACAGAGAAAATTGGAGGTTATCTAGCAATAGATTTGTCTTACAAGGATTTTAGGACAAGGTATGGGACCAAGGTGTCAATTAAAGTTGATCTTATTACATAATTTCACATAAAACCTTATGTACCTAATATCTCAAACATAAATTATACCATCCTAGATGCAGATGAACACCTTGTTGGTCAAGAACTAAACACTCATCCTAAGGAGATACTTGATATGTTCTTGGATGAGTAATGGAGTGAAAATCAACTACTTAACCCTTTGGAAGGTGTTGAAAAAAGAGACATGAGAGTCTATTGCTTGCATGATGAGATTGAATCCATGCCATCCCTCACTATGCCATAATAAGATGATAGTGGTTTGTGTGAATTGTTATTTAATAGTTCAAGGAGAAAACATGGGGTAGGTACAAGTGCAATGCTAATGTCTCCCTCTAATGATAAGTATTTTTATTCTTACATGTTCCAATTCAGTTTTTCTTGCAATGCAACTATGTATGAGGGTCTTATCTATGGTCTTTAGTAGGCTAGTAGGAGGGGAACTAAGAATTTATAAGTGTATGGGGATAGTGAGATAATAATACATGAGGTCAGAGGCTAGAACATCATGAAAAATCTCTTAATGAAATCCTACAAACATAGAGTGTGGGATATACTTGAAGACTTTGAGGCCTTCAATATCCAAGAAGTACCAAGGAATAAAAATCAATATGTTGATAGGTTGGAAGCTATGGGAGCCTAGTTTTATATCCTAAATGAGTTGAAGGAGTCCAAAGTATGGCTACATGTCAAAATATTAGTAAGATAAGCATTGCCAGACAATGAAGCTCATTGATAGGTCTTTGATAGTGACAAGCAAATTCCTTATTTCTTAGAATAGGAAGAAAAATTTTCCTTAATGAGCAAAGGTAAATTTCAACATTAGTATGAAGATCAAATTGTTCAACTGAGCTATAAAAAACTTCTTAAAGGTTTGGTTACTCATGAAGGTTTTTTCTATGAGGAAGATCATATAAGGAGAGATAATTTAGTAATATCAACTGATGAGGATAACTAAGAAAGAGTTATTATTCTCAAAGACAAGATTCTCAAGATTGGAAGGTAAGCACTAACGCTGATAGGCATGCTTTCATTAAGCTTTGTAAATAATATGCAAACATATTTTATTGGGAATACAGTGACATGAGAGGCTTTGATCCCAAGCTAGCCCAACACACTATAGAATTGGAGGTTGATTCCAAGACTGTCAAGTAGAATAAAAAGCCTATCAACCCTAAAATCGAAGATCTAATGACTAAATAACTAACCAAATTGATTGAATCCAATATCATATTTCTTGTCAAGCACTCCTCATGGGTAGCCATCTTAGTATCTGTGAGGGAAAAAATTGGGAGATCTGGTTGTGTGTTGACTTTAGAGACTCGAATAGGGCCTCTTTAAAGGATCACTACCCCTTACCATCCATGTATAAATTCTTTCAAGTAGTTTTTGGTTCAGAATGCTTCTCTCTTTTGGATGGGTATTTAGGATACAACCAGGTGCTAAGAAGAGAAGAGGATCAATTCAAGACAACCTTCACCACAAAGTGGGGTACATATGTTTATCCTAAGATTCATTTTGGCTTGTCAAATGGTAGAGCTACCTTTTAAAGAGAAATAGACACAAATTTTCAAAGATTAATAAATCATATGGTACTTGTGTACTTGGATGACATCATAGTTTTCTCTAAGAAGGCTAGTGAGCACTTGGATCACCTAAGATTGATCTTTGAGATATGTAGAGAATATGGTATCTCTTTGAATCCCAAGAAATGTGTGTCTGTTGTTCATGAAGGACAAATCTAGGGACATATTATCTCAAAATAGGGATTAGTTGTTTATCCTAATAGGATAAGTGCCATCTTTACCAAAGCACAAGAAGGAACCCCAAAGCTTCCTTGCGAAAATAAAATTTTTGAGAAGGAACCCCAAAGCTTCCTTGTGAAAATAAACTTTTTGAGAAGGTTTATACTTGGTTTTGAAAACTTGGTCAAACCCATCACTACCATACTAAGAAAAAACAAGCGTTTACTTGTTTAGATGAAAGTAAAGCAAATTTTAAGGCTATCAAGCAAGCCATTATCCAATCATTCTCACTCATGAATCCTGATGTCTCAAGGGATTTCATATTGTATACATTTTCCAATGTTGATAATATATTAGCTATGCTAATGTAAAATAATGGTGAAGAACTTAAGAAGCCAATTGCATTTTTTAGCCAAGGGCTTGAAGGATATGAGGTAAGGTACACTTTTTTACAAAATCAAGTCCTTGTAGCTTTAAAAAGCCTTAAAAAGTTTAGACCATTTCTCTCCAAAGTGAGATCTATCGTATGGTGTCTCATGCTTGAGTGAGGGACTTTTTTCTTAACAAAGACTTGAAAGAGAAGAGGGCTAGTCAGATTACAAGGGTCATGGAGTATGATGTGGAGATCAAGGTCGCTAAGCTAATGAGAGTTAAAAGCTTATGTGATCATATGGTTGATGACCTTCAAGAATACAAAAAAGTGGTTTTAGTGACACAAGATAACTCATAGATAGATACACCTCTACCTCACACTAACTAGCTCCAAGATATGACACATTTCTTGCTAACAAGTGAGTGCCCTCAAGGTATGGATAGGGCAAAGAGAAGGTATTTTAGACTTTAGTCCATCTTTTATGTATTGGTTAATGGGATTATATTTATAAAATACCTTAATGGAGTGCTTCTAAGGTGTTAGATGATGACCAAGTGACAAGGCTTTTGGAGTAATTCCATGATGGGCCTGTAGGAGACCATTTTGATCCAAGAACTATGACACCAAAAGTGATGAGAGCTATTTATTACTATCCTAACCTATTCAAAGATGCTTATGCATGGGTCAAAAAATGTCAAAAGTGTGATCTCTTTATAGGTAATCAAATATTGACAACCCTTACTCTCAACCCAATTCAGGTGGAGTATCCCTTTGTACAGTGGGGTTTAGACTTCATAAGAATGCTCAATCCACCTTCGAGTGGGGGACACAAATGGGTACTCACTACTAATGACTACTTCACCATGTGGTGTAATTAATTACCCTAAAATAAACCAATGAAATATAAGTATTGGAGTTTTATGATAGCATAATAACAAGGTTTGGTGTATGAGCAACAATAATTTTAGATAATGCCTTAGCAATTATTGGCATGAGGTCAAGTGAATGGGCACTTTAACAGAGCATCTACCTTGGTACATCCTCAAATTAATAACCCCAAGGAAATGGAGTACATCCTCAAATTACTACACCCAAGGCAATGGATTGGTAGATTCCACAAACAAGAACTTGATAAGGATTATCAAGAGGACTATGGAAGAGAATCAGAGAGTATAGCACACAAAGCTAAGGATAGCCTTATGAGTTAATAGAGTGACTCCAAAAGTTTCCATTAAAAATTAACCATGTATTCTTGTATATGGAAGGGAAGCCAAATTACCCATCTCTCTTGAACTACCAACCTTGAATTCATTCCATCATTTTAAGTTGATGAAGAGTGAGACTATAAGCATGAGGATGATAGAGCTCATGGAGCTTAAAGAAACCAAGGACCTTACAATGAAGACACTAGAGGCACATCAAGCTCAAGTAAAGAAAGCCTTTGATAAGAGATCCATAGAAAGGGACTTTAAATAATGGGACATAGTCCTAAATTGGGATTCAAATAAGGCCAAGCCAGGCAACCATACCAAGTTTGATAGCTTGTGAAGTGGCCCTTATTTGATTCACAGATGCAAATAATATAATGTTTTTCAATTTATATAGCTAGATGGAGAGGTATTACCTATCCCAGTCAATGGAATTCATTTAAATCCTTGATATTAAAAGAGTTTTTAGCCATTGTATATATTAGATTATTTTTTTCTATTTTCCTCTAAGTGCTTTCTGCACATTTATTTTTAGTTATGTGTTTTCCTTCCATAACTACCTTGGGCACATTATTAGTTTTATTTATTGTGGCCTTATTGCTTTCAGAGGAGATTTTATAAAAAGGGACAGCCTTGTATTAGTTTCATATTAGTTGGGAAGAAATAATTGTGACCTCATATGCCCAATGGATCAGACAAGGTAACTAATCTCTTTCATAGAAAGCATATAATCCCAGGTTGTTACTAGAAATATTGGCCAATTTAGCCCATATACAAAGACTTTGTCTAGATGGATCAGACCACTATGTTGAAACACTATAAGTAGAGTTCTAATTGACTGAGTGATCCAATGATAGAAGAAGATGATCACGATCACTTTCAAGATTTTGAAACACTTTAAGCAAGATTAAAGTGTAATTTGATGATTTTTGGGAAGTAGGTCTAAAAATAGATCTATAATTGCAAATTGAAAGGATCCAATAGGTTTTCATGGTATTTATGGAATTTAGGGGACATGAAGTAGGTTTTCTCAAAGTCTCAAATGTTAATCATAGCCTTGATGGGTCCAAAGATGATTAGCATAAGCCTAGAGAAGTCAGACCATTATAACATGTCATACATGAAGGAATAGGTTAGTTTTGTTGTGAATTTTATAAATGTACTTAGAAGGCCTCTCAAAGCCAAAGGATCATATGGCTATGATGTATCTTTTTCCAAGGTTATTACCTATAAATTTGGTGTCTTGATGTATTTTATATTTAAATATATAAGCTTTCAAAAATGATTTAACAATATAGGATGTGCCTAGGGACATCACATTAAATCCATAAGAAATATCCATTTGAACTCAAAATACTCAAAGGATCCTAAGAGTGAATTTAGTGTTTCCAAATTTCAAAATCTTGCTTGATTGGATCATGGAACAATGATCCACATTAAAAATTGAGGTTAGTGGGACCATCAAGATTAACGAAATTAGTTAAATTATGTAAATCAAGATCAATAGCAAGCTCAAGGTCAACAAGTCAGAGGATCCTAAGAAGCAATGTAGGGATGCCTAGTATCACTATCATGGTGAATTCATAGATCAATGGTGTACATTCAATCACATAGATAAAAGAGTGACAACACACATTCAATCATGCAAAGGAGATCAATGATGTGAGTGAGGTCAAGAGGTCAATGAGCCCATATTGCATGTGAGGATGCCATTTTGCACAAAATTGTTAATGATATGAAGACTAGTAGTAAGATCCATATATTGAATGTGGAGTTGCCAAGTGTCATAATTTGGAAAGCTTAAATCAAATATCGATGGGGCAAATTCAATCAAGTTTCAAGAGGCACAAGATGGTGACACATGTTCGAATTTATGATGGTCATATTTTTAAATATGAGAAAAAGCATGGAAAATAATGGTACATAAGTAGACATGTTGAATCAAAGAATTTTGTAGACCCAAGTAGGTAAATACATAGATCTATGATACAAAAAAAATTCAGGTTAACTCAAAATAGATATATCAAGTTTGAAGGCCACCATTAAAACTTAGTTTGAACCTCTGGTTTGAAAATGTAGAACCCACAGGACTTATTTTATAAGGTTACAATGTTTTTTTAGACTATGTTCATCATTATTTGAAGGGAATCTATGTGTATAATGAGTTCTTACCTTATATTATACTCAAAGGTAGGATAGGTCTTTTAAGCCTAATAAAGAGCAAAAATGGGCAACTAGCTATTGGAATGAGATCAAGCAGCCTGGTAAATCTTCATTGATATCAAAACTATAGGAAAACCAATAAATGGGATTGTTTTTCATATATAGTAGACCTAGGTTTAGGGTCCAAAATAAGGGAAAAGTTTTGATTATGAAAAGAGTGTCTTATCTTTCTACATGATCACATCCTCGACAAGCAGGTACCTACAACCACTTAAAGCAGACATAGGCATGGCTCTGTCAAGTCCATGGATATGAGGATTTTGTCCTTATAATGAAGCCAAGTGAAGGATGGTGTATAAGTTTTAAGAAAGAGATTTGGGGATTGGAGAGTTTAGGTGGACAATTCATTTTTTTAAAGCCTTTAATGATTTTTCCTTCTTGGTAAGATCATGACTCATCATCCTCAACAAATTCATGTCTTCTACTATATTTCTTAGCCAATGAGAAGGCTAGAAGGATATTGGAGCTAATGAATGTTAAAATTTTAAAGAAGGATTAATTCTAATTGATTAAAAAGTGGTTGGGAATTTATTGAAAGGTGGCAATAGCTCATTTATTGATTCTGATTATGTGCTTCTCCTCTCTCTCTTCCCCTTTCTCCTATATCTCCCATTTCTCCCCCATTGTAAAGGCTCTATCTCTCTCTGATTTTATATAGACTCTCTAATTTTATAAAGAGGAGCACCAGACTCATATTTTACAAGGCTAAACTTTGTCAAAATTTGTAATAACTACCTCTTGAAGCAATAAGATCAATTTTTACCTATCTCTTGCCTTTAACTTATGTTTAAGAAGCATGTACATGATGGATTTGTGAAGGAGATTATTCCATGACCATTGTCCTTCTTCTTTTCCTCGTTTTAGGTGTCTTCAAGCTAATTGAAAGTATGAACTTGTGTTCTTTCTACCAGTAACAGATGTTTGGTGTGAATGTCATAATTCCTCTTTGTTTCTTTGATTACTTGGTGAGCCTAGTTTATGAAATACTTATGCAATTAGCTAGTTTTGGAGGTTGTCTGAACAAATATTATCTTGTATTGATCTAGTGTTTGTTTAAACTTATGAGTGTGTCCATTTAAATTGGGTGCATCACCTTTTTATCTCTCTTAGTAACCCTTTACCCTCTCTCTAACCCTTTTTCCAGTAGAATCATTAGTTTAGGTGATCCATCAAGAGGAAGATGACCTTCTCTGGAGGTTCAACCCCACTATAGGATGCCCATAGCTTGGGATTGTTCTAATTTTTTTTATTAGTTAGAGGGAGCCTAAATAACTCCCTCCATGGATGAAAATTAAGACCACAACATTAGGGGTAGAAGGTGTTTTCTTATTGGTTAATGGAAGGGATTGGTTTTAGGTGGTGGTGTTTAAAGGGTTGTCAATGGAGTAAGAATCTTGGGTCACCATATGTTGGGTGGAGATAGTGGCAAGCGAGGTCTCACCCATAAGGTAAGTTGGCATGTCATACGAGGGTTTAATGGAAGGGATTGAAGTAAGGGTATAGTTAGCAATGGTGGCAAGATAGTGTTGGAGAGTTATGTGATTGTTATCAAGAAGGGTGGTAAAATCCATATCTCCACAGGTAAATAGTCGAGGCATATTAGGACTTATAAAGTGGTTGGGGGAAATTTATACATCTAGATTGTGCTCCATGGATGAGGAAGAAGAAGATGGGTGGTTTGGAGGTGGATCTTGGTTTTCTTGGTTTCTAACTTGTCTTGTCAAAACCATGCAATGAAAGATGGAAGAAGGGTAGAAGCAATCTCACACACTCGAAAAGAGATAAAATAAAATAAAATATTCAATGAAAACACGCATACACTAAGAGTATGGTAAGCCCCTAGAATTCTTTTTATCTCACTTTTAGGCTTATGTCTCAATTTAAAAAGTTATGAGACTCAACTTGGCTTGTAGAATGAGAACTAGAAAAGGAAGTCTAAAGATGGTTTCAAGTTATTTAAGGCTCTCAAAATCTATATTAGAATTTGGTACATGGATTTATATTAGGGCCTACCCCCTCAATTCACACACTGCAACGATAATAATGTCAGGTGCTTAGCCAAAATATACCAAATTACTAGAGTTTATACTCATCCAATGAATTGAGTTTTGGTTTCTCCCCTTGGTAGTGAAGTCTAATTGGGATAGCCAAGGATAAGGTTTACCGCTAGGTGATGAAATCCTAGTTAGGTCTTATGTCAATATTTGATATTTGATTTGTATGAGTGATTTGGTATTGTGTGTGTGACAAGAGTGATTTGCTATGATTAATTTCATTTTTTTTCATTTTAAACTAGGTAAACTAATCAAACAAGCAAGCAATGGATGAAAGTTATTTTTTAAATCTAAAGGAAAATTTTGATTTCTTTTCAATGAGTACAAGAACAACTACGATGCACCTAAATGCAAAATGAAGATGTAAGTCCTAATCCTAAGATGAATGATCTTTTGACTTTATAAATGAAGGGAAAATGAAAATTTTACCTTTTCTAAGAAAGAAAAGAAGACTAAAACTTGATTTGGAAAAGAAGATATTGAAAACTATTATTTCTAATGAAGAAATAAAAGAAATAATGTTTAATTTTAGGGTCCCAATATCCTAAACAATTATGAACTCAAGAAAGTTCTAGTGTTCCACCGGGCATGCCAGAATGTTTCACTATTTTTTGTGTTTATTTTCTCTTTCCTTTTACAAAACAAGTAAAAAATTTAAAATAAGGGTATGGTTTAGAAGAACCTAGATTTAGTTGTGTACTCATGATCTAATTGATATAGAGAAATCCTCTTTGGCTTGGGAGGATGACTTGTAATAAGAAAAAAGCTAGAAAAGGATTGATTAACAAGATAGATGGGTGGATTGTCTATCGAATGCTATATCCAAGAAGTACTAAACTTATTTGGGGGTTTCCAATCCACTCTTTAAAAAATTTAAGTTCTAAAAAATGAAAATAGATGCTTGCATAAAGTAATAAAAAGTACTAAAACTTAATGAAAGAAATGCTTTCAAAGAGAAATTGGTGTTTTTACCAAAATAATGTTAAATTGTTAAAAACTAATGCTAAAATATTAAAACTTGATTCAAAAAATAGTTTAAGACTCTGTGATGTGACAAAAGGTAAAAATATTGAATTTGGATGAAGGTTGATGGGTGGAATTAGCTTGATGTTTATAGTAAAACAAATCACACAGTGACTAATGTTGATCACTATGCAACTGATACTGATACAAATGATACTAGTCAGAAGTGGTCGATATTGATTTATGTGGGTTCTAGTTTTGGTCAAAGTGGATGTTGGGTTGGTTTATAAGAGGGTTTTATGGGTTATTTTTGGATTGGATGTTAGTCATGAGGACAAAATAGATTCTCATAGGTATCAAACTTAGTGGTTGGATACTCAAGTAACTAGGAATGGTACGGGGGTGTTTGGTGGAAGATGGAGTGTTTAGAGTTGCATAACTCTAACACAAGGGATGGTATGAGGAGAGATGGGAAGTGGGTGAAAGTAATAAAACTATTGAAAACTAATAATTGAACTTTATATAAGTGCAATATACTTATATTTTAGAGTTTTTTGGCTTGGAAAAGTCCTAAGGTTGGATGTAAGCTGCTTGGGAACCTGGAATAATGTGGACACAGTAAAGGTACTTGAGCTCTTCATAGTGAGGTGCTGAGGTACTTTGATGTCTCTAGTTTGGTTTGTTGGTTTGCCTAGGAGCTTGGATTTACTTGAGAGATAACATTATCTCTCAACAAATTTAACCTCTTGAGGTAGGGTCTTTGGTATACCTTAAATAATTGACATCAATCTTGGTCAACCAACGTCGATCAAGGGGTGACTGATGTTGACAAAGGATAAATAGTCTAAGCTTACTAAAAATAGTCATTTATAATTAAGATTTATCTTCATTAAGACCAATGGAAATGGTATGAGGTTATTTAAGGCATCATTGGTATGCATGAGAAAGAAATCTAGGAGGTTAGGGCATTAAATGCCTAGGTAAAAAATAATCTTAAGACTAGGTGTCGATCACTTAGCATGGGTTTGGGTGAGGTAGTGTAAATAGGATTATTTAACTTAATTAATTAATTAAATTAGTCAAAATTGGTTAAATGGGTGTTTTTAAGGATTTTAATAAATATCCTAACCCAATAAGGGCCAAGGAGGTGTTTTACGATGACTAGAACCATGTGGTGCGGTTTTCTAGTATCTACACGATCACTTGACCTGTTACATGAAATTCATAGAAAAGAATTTGTTGACCATCTCCTATTTAAAACCATTTGAGAAATAATATTTATAATTTAAATATGACTTACATTTATATATATAATTAGTTTATATATATATATATATATAAGAGATGTAATTTATTGAAAATATAAATACTTATGAATAATTGAAAAAATGAAATCCAAATTATATTTTAGTTAAATAAATACACCTTGAAAATTAACACTTGACTTAAAATCACTCCATAAAATAATGATCAAAAACCATATATATAAATACTTGAAATTGTGACCTCTCTTTTAAGTCTGTCTTTACCAAGCATGCTTACCCTTTGGAAACTTTAACTCTTGCACATCAGTAACACGACTCATTCATGCACATTATTGAGATAAAAAATTTAAAAATTATACAGAACTTGACAATTAATTTCTTGAAACTTGGGAGCAATAGAAAAATATGCATGGCAAATGTTTGGATCAGAAAGTTTTTTTTAATGCATGAACAACAATATGTTGTGCTTGAGTGGGACCTAGTACTAATTAAAGAGATTTAAACTATTCAAAATATTTGGATAGTTCCAATGCGATGATGCTCATATGCTTTAATTTCAATTTTAATGCCATGTAGATTCCCAAAGACATTGGTTGCAACTATTAATTTGGTATAATACTAACACATCTATGCCTTTTTCAACTTTTCAACCCATTCAGTGCCTCAAGAATAGAAGGATCATGCCCATTTAGCATTTATGACATCCTCAAGGAAAATTTTATGTCCATTTTTATAGTTTTAAGACACTCAAACTTCACAAACTCTTTTTAATGTGGTTTTGAACTCTTTCTAGCAATTTCCTGATTCGGTCTTTCAAACATCAGATTTTCTAACTTTGTAGAGTGCCTTTATTTTATTGCCATACATTTTTAGTTTTCAGAACATTTAAGCACTAGTTTGGGCTTTCAAGGCATCTTTCCTTGTAAAATATGCCCTACAACTAAGAATCATACATTCACCCAAAAAAATGCATTTGTTTATGTTAACATTCCATATGTGTTTTCAATGCTTCCAATGATATTTCCGATCAATATAAAATATTAAATTAAACATAAATGAGTAGTTCCTCATAGAGTTCATGCACTCATATTTGGAAACAAAATATAGCCTCTAGAAAATTTTTAAAAAAAAGGTTTAAACAATCATATTAGGCTTTCTCTGATGAAGATAGAATATTAATTTTCTTTAGTAAATTTTGTCCTAAGCAAAACCAACAATACATGAAAAAAATATTGAAGCAAAAATATTAAAAATTCATCATCTTTAGGGGATTGGAAAAAATTCTTGTTCATCTATAAGATTTTTACATGGTTTCCTTAGGAATCCATTACCATTATGTTTTGACTACAAACACAAGGAAAGAGGAAAATCTACATTTTATAATAATAAAAATAATTTTGTATGATATGATGTTTAAGGTTATACATTCTCAATTACATAAATTATATAATAAAACCCAATCATTTATAATTCTAACTATCCAAACTTTATTTATTTATATATATTAAGAGCAATTGGAGGTTTTGAAAGGGACCAGACCCTTTACAAAGGAGAAAAGTATATGACAATAAAAGCTCTAACGGTATATTTCTACTCAAAAAAATTAAAGTTTGTTGTGTGGTAGATAAACAAAAAAAAAAACATGAAACTAGAACATAAACTATGGCCCTCCAAGTACATCCCTTATATGGGAATAGAGAGCCATTTCCAATAGATCAATGTTTTTCTAACATTAAAGTTAATGTTTACTAAGATAAAATTAATTTAATAACCAAAGGCAGTGTCTCATTACAAGATGCATACCTTGTAAAAATTAATAACTATTAAATATAATCACATGGATTAAAAAAACTAATAAAAAGTTTACAAGATTGGGCTCAATTTTAGCTCCCATATATGATTGAGATGAAAGAGATAAGACTAGGGTGAAGATTTCAACTCCAATTCACTATCTAATTTACATTTAGAAAAAGAGAAGGCACTTGTTTATTTTTATTTTTTGTTTTTTGTTTTTTAAGTTAAAAAATGTAACTCTTTTTTTTGTTGATAGAGGAAAGAGGAGAGTATGGATCATTTATTATCTATAGACTTTTAGGGTTTCCTCTACCATTTTTCACACCATTAATCTATCTAATCTAGATAGGAGTTATTGATAGCGCATTTACTATGTTGAGTCATGTTACCAATCCACCTTTTGGGTGGTTTCTCACTTTTCCTTATATTAAATGGCCACTGCCACCCCTTCAAAATCATTTAATGTAGTACTAGCAGTGGGAACATGAGAAGCCATGGTACTGAAACAAGATCAAACATTTGTCTTAAAGGTTTATCCACGAGGTATTGATTTTGACTCTGATGCTCCTCTAATAGATGCTATTCTATATTTATTAAAGTTTGATAAAGTCTGTCATTATTTTAAAAAATTTACCTTCATTTCTTACTTTGTGGGTCAAGTTATTTTGAAGATCCTTTTGAAATAATAGGTTCACAACCATTGACAAGGCTATGGGGTGAAACTTGAAGGAGTCAAAAACCTCATTAATGGTTTCTTCCTATTTCATTTCATAAACACTGAACATTGTAGAGCCATTATTAACCATGGCCCATGGTTTATTCACAACACCCTGGTTGTTTTTTCCCATTGGACCATAGACTTCTAAGTCTCTAAACAAGTTAAGCTTAAAATCCTAATATGGGTAGAGTTTCCAGGATTACGTCTTCCTCTATGGAACTTTGTCTACCACTTTATCTACCATGAGAAACCAAAGTTATATACATCTTGACCTCAAAGAAGGGTTTATGTTAAATATACCTTGCCAGAGATATCAAAGAGTCCATTGAGATTTAAGTGGGAAACAATTGATTCTCTTAACATGTACCTTATATTAACCTTTTTAACACTTATTTCAAGTGTCAATCTTTAGACCACATGAATATAGAATGTCCTTTAATGGTCCCCACTCCTTTGGTCCCTTAAGACAAAAGTGGGTCTGAGACAAAACCCCAATCCTCTGATGGGTGGACCACAGTTTCTAACTTGAAAAATATTTTTTCCCATGGTAATGTTAAACCTTAGCCAGTTGTCTATCAGACCACAGGGGAGATAAGTTTTTCAACCCCTTTCAACAAATCCCTGACATCGTCACAAGTTAAACCCCCACCTCCCATTTCTTGGTCCCCATAGGTAGTCACTCAATTTGTGTCTTCCCCATTTCCCACTCCTATGGCCCCTTTGTCACAACCCCTTTCAGGGGTGAAAGATTCAAATTTAGATCTAGGACTTGTAACCCTCAACCACAAGGCTATTATGCACTACTCATGTAATCCCTCTCCCTCTACAAATGAGGATTATGTGCCAAATAAAAGATAACCCTTTAAAATGGGAGAATTTTATCTTTCAAGCTCATCTTTCAATCAGTTCATAGCCCTCTCAGACCTATTTGAGGGAAATGATATGAATTTAGATATTTTCCAATGATGGTTTATTTTTTTAATGTTTTAAAACTCACTAATCTGACTCATAAGTATATAGTTGGGAATAGCTATAATCATTATTTTCATATGAAAGTTTTGTGCATGCAAGAAGTCAAAATTTCTTGCATTTTGCTTCAATCTACAACTCACACTATTTGGCCTAGGGCCCTTTGTCAAGTCACTTATCATGAGTCTAGTTATGGGGGAGTTGTCACCCTACTAGTGCCTAATTTATCTCAAAATATTATTTCTTGGGGTTCTGACCCCACCCACTGGATGGTCTGGACTCTTTTTCACTTTCATAATCGCATCATTGGCCTTGTCAATTTGTATGCCTCTGATGATGTTGTGGAATGCACCCTGATCTAGAGATGGTTGTGTTGATTCCCTCCCAAATGTGCATTATATTCTTTGTGTTGATTTTAACATGATCAAATATATGAAAGATAAAAAAGGTCACCTTCCCATGATATGGTGTGTAGGATAATGGGAAGTTTGGTTTTACATGCAAAATAAACATGGCATCTTCAACTTAAATCATCATAGAATGGGATATTTAAATTCATCATGGTTCACATGGTCTAACTTATATCAATTAAAATATCAAGTCCTCAAACATCTTGATCATTCCCTATATTGTGAGCAAGATCTATTCTTCTTCGTTCCTATTCATGGGTGACCTATGTCTGCCATTTCAAACTCTTTCTTGTTTATCCACCATCCCATATATTTCTTCATAGAATGGACCTCTCCTTAGGTTAAACCCAAGGGTTCCAAGTTCTACCTCAACATTTCCCATCTTAAGCATCTGTGGACTATGGAGCATATCACCAGGATTTGGAACCTGACCCCCAAACCCATAGGGGACACTAGCTGGATTGAGTGGTGGTCTGATGTTATTGCCCACAGCACTTCCTTCCTACATATCTATGGAAAAAAAGTGGCTATTTTTAGGAAGTGAACTCATAATGATAAAAATCATGAATACCTTAAGGTTTCATAGGAATTAGAAGTTGTGTCTTTAAACTCTCATTTGTAGACTCAAGATGCCATGTAGAGACACAAACTCTAGGTTATGGAGGCTTATATAGTCATAGGAGCCTAATTTTGAGTAAGGACGCATTGGTTTAAGGTAGGAGCAAGGTTCATTTTATGATACCATATCAAAAAAACCTGTTTATTTAGGATAATCTGATTTGTCTCCTTGGTGATTATTAAACTTTCAAAAGAAAATGCCTTCTTAAGTTTTTTGTATAGTCATCCATCTACACAATTAAAACATGTAGGTTATGGGATAAATTAAAAAAGAATATAAAAAAAATTATAAAATTTGATATTTGAATTCCTCTCTAAGATCTATGTAATTTCAAAAAAAATTGTCTCAAACTGAGTTTGTATGCAAAAGTTATGGCCTTCAAAGGTTGGTGCTTAGTTGTAATGCATTATGCTATTGTGCAATGGCCCTATGTCACATGATGGAAATATCTCATGTGATGGTATAATTTTGCATGATGGCATGAAAAAATTTATATTATTCTTTAAAATCTATACAATTATAAAAAAAAAAAAAAAAAAAAAAAAAAAAAAAAAAAAAAAAAATCATCTTAAATTGATTTTGTATGCAAAATTTATGGCCTTTAGAAGTTGGTGCTCAGTTGCAGCGCATTATGTTGTCATGCAATGACACTACATCACATAACAACACTTTGTCACATGATGGAATGAAAAAATTTAGATTAATTTTTTTAAAGATATATAATTTTTAAAAAATCATCTCAAACTGATTTTTCATACAAAAGTTATGACCTCTGGAAGTTATTCAGTTGCATCGCAGCATGCCACCAGGTGACAACATGTTATCGAGTGACAACATGCTGCCAAGTGATAAAATGTTGTCAAGAAAAAATATGTTATAGAGAAACAACATGATTTTGAGTGATATCATGATATTGAGTGACAACATATGGCTAAGAAACAACGAGTTGTCAAGAGACAACATCATGATGCTATTGGGTGACAACACCATGATGCAGTTGGATGACATCGAATGCTAACTTTCCAAGGCCATAACTTTTGTATACAAATTTAGATTGAGATGTTTTTTTTTAATTATATATCTCTTCGAGATCAATAAAAATATATAATAATATTAAGGTTTAAAAAAGTTTTTGAAACTCTTTTTTATTTATCCCACAACTTATCTGTCAGATGACTTCAATATTCAACATGGCAATGAGGTAAAGAATGAGACTTGGATGGTAACCCTTATGAACATATATACTATATATAAAAATTAATCATATGGATGATCCCATATTATAAACATTTCTCAAGCTGATCCTTAAAAAAAATTACATCTCAAAAATTTAGGCACATGGGTCTTGTTGTTCCCAAAATCAACTATGCTCATTTTTGGAACAACCCCTATAAAACTTGTTTGTTTCATATTTTTCACTCTAAGTTAATCTTTCGTGACAAGTTTATCTTGATCTCAAGTTTAGTCAACTAACATCCTTAAAAATTTCATGACCTTACCTCATTATGATTTCTTAGAAAATGTGAAAATCATTGCGATTTTGATATGATCAAAATGTCAAAATTTTGATAAATTTCAAGGAGTTAATGTGTTTTTATTTTCAATTCAAGGGCAGCATTTTTTACCACCATTGCATGTATTTTTAGTTTCCATGCAAAGGCAGCAATTTTTCTGCCGTTGCATTTTTCATGCAGGAGTGGCAAAAATCACCTCCCTTGCATTTTTTTAAACCTCACATGCAGAGGTGGTAATTTTTGTCGCCCCTGCATGTTCTTAGTTTTCATGCATAACATTTATGGCCATGCACGTTGAGTTGTTGGGGTCAGTTTTAGCCCCTTTTTATGCTAGTTTGACCCTCATTTGATCATTCCAAGTTGTCTGCTCATCCTCCCTGCAACCAGTCGACCGCGTGAATAAGTGGGATTGTAATTTGTTTGGCTTCAAGCGTAGGATCTCAATTTTATCAGGTTAGTTTTGTGTTCTTCCTTATTTTATTTTTAGGTTTTCATTTGTTCTCTCTCTTTTGTTTATATTTTAGTTTTTTCCCTTTTTCCTCTGTAGTTTTTATATTTTTTCTTCTATTTTCTCCTCCCTCTCCTCCTTGTTAAGGATACAGAGATCAAGCATCAACAGTAAAAACCAAAATAACCCCATCGACTGAACTAGCTAGTGTAATAGTGGAAATTTTTGTCACCCTTACACAAAGCCATTGAACCAGTGTAATAGCAGTGAAAATCATCACCTTTACACAATCCTTTGCCATTTGTGCAAGGGTGGCAATTTTTGCTGCCCTTACACGAGTCCCCCCCACATGCAAGGGCGATAATTTTTGTTGCCCCTGCACAAATTTCATGTGTAATGGCAGAAAAAATTGTTGCATATGCACAAAAATCAATCCCCAACATGCACAGGTAGTAAAAATTGCTGCCTATGCACAATGACTTTCCCTCACATGTAAGGGCGGTAATTTTTGCCACCCCTATATACATTTTCTCAAAAAATATAACTCTGGGAAATTTTGAATTTTCACTTTTTTGAGCCTTCTTCCCTTTGAATTTTTGACCTGCTCACATCTTAGCCCTTTCAAGCACATTCCCATGGTTGTGATCATCAAACATGTAGTTTTTCCAAATTGCTAATGTTTCCCCTGATTGTATGATAATGATTCTTGTTGCAGTTTCTCTCAAGGATCCCTCTTCATCGATGTCTTTTCAACAAAAGCTCTTCTAGATGACTGAGGTTTCTCTAAATAAGTCAAAGACAATGAATTACAAGTATCAAGGTGTTTTTCCAATCACCTCAATTGTTTATAATGTCGACAACATTAAGGATACAAAGATTGAGTACGTGGATATGGCTGAGTTTATGGAAAGAACCAAATCAAGTGATCCCAGCCATGAAATGAAGAAGACAATTGAGAGTAATATTCATCTAGTATCTTCTTTTCCTATAGCAACTCACCACACAGAGTTCATTCTCCAGTGCGCTCAATTTTACAATAAGGATACTAGGGTTGTGTTAAATGTTGGTGGTAATGTAGTGATTAGACTAGACCCTAAGTTCATCAACAAAGTATTCATGTGTCCTCCTGCTATTGAATTATTAAAGCTTGACTTCATTGAAGCACAAATGGAATATGACAAAGATCTTGAAAGAGTGAAGAAAGTGATCAATAATAGATGGCTCAAGACTCAAAGGGTGAACTTGTCAAGATGGCCACGAAGATTTTTGAGGAGTGATTTTATAGAAGTTGGTTACCTAATCACTCTTCTCAGTAGGGTAAGAGGTTTACCCTCTTCCTCTCAATTTCATGAATGGATGTACCCCTTCATTAAGATAATTCTCCAAGGTAAACAAGTTATTTTTTGGGGAGAACAAATCAGCAATGCTCTGCATGAGCAATTGATGAAGGTATCCACTACCTCTAAATTCTACACGACTTCATACCTAGTATATATTGCAACGTTGATGAGAACCTTTCCAAGTTTAACATCAGAAGGAGATAGGAAAACAACCCTGGTGTATCGATATTACCCTCAGTTGACATTGAAGGGTTCTATCCATCATTTTAGGAGAGTGAATGATGCTTTCTTTGCAGTATTTTTATGTCTCTTTGATCCCTAATTAGAACAAAAAAGAGTATCAGATGAAGCTTGGATAGTTGTGAATGACTTTGGATGTATGTTCTTACAATTTCCTTCTTTCTCTTACCTACAGGTTGGCTTTTTCCAAGGTCATCCTTATATGCTCCCAAGATTCCCTTCAGATAAATTATTCTTGATGGAGCTGTGCAGGTAAATTATTGTTGTACATAATAAGCAGATGAAACTTAAGAAACTTGGTTTCAGGTTCTTGATTGAAATTGGTTGATTCTCAGTATTGACCACTGGAAAAGCTAGAGTAATAGAGACTAGAATGCAACTCATAACTATGAAGCATTTCAAAAGGAGACAAAATTTTGACTACAAAGGTGTAAAGGAAATAATCAGGAGGAAGACCCAATTTCATGAGCCTATGATCAAAGATGTTTGGGTCGATTTGAAGACAACAGAAGACATCAGAAAGATGGACTATAGCAGATTATCTCTTGAGTAAATAGAATATCTAGGACTCACTCATATCCTTACAAGTCTAGTGGATAATAGAGATTTGGTTAATAATAGATACCATGCTGAATAGGTCGCCAATACCCCTCTTCCTCCGATCCAATGGTCTTAGAATGAGTTGACTTCCTTGAGGATAAGATTCAAACCAATATTGGCAAACACTAATAATTGGTTAGAGAATAAGGGAATCACTTTGAAAGAGTTCATCACAGGATTAGAAGCCAAATTTCAAGAAGAGATAAGAAGAGCAAAAAATAGAATGAAGAATAAAATTGATGTTCCTTCTCCTTCTATGCCACATAAGCCTATGATCATATTTGTAACAAAAAAATCAAAAGCTACAGAAAAAGAGCCAGAAATAACAGATATGGAGTTTGAGAAGTAATGCATTGAAGAATCAATAGTAGAGCAAATGGAAACTGATGATAGGCCCATAGATCAACAAGAAAAGGAAACTCTATCTCTATAAGAAGGTTTGCAGTCAAAAATAGAAATTTCCTCTTCCCTGCCTAACACACCTATTGTAACTCCCTCACCTATTTCTCCAATCAGTGTTCCCTCTTTTGGAACATCATCTCCTTCCAAAATTATTTTTAACGACCCCCAAATCACTTTTAGAGGTATTCTTCATTCCTTCGAGTCAATCCCTAGTTTATCATCTCCATCTTTTGACATCAGAGATAGTTTTGCTTTCGATCATTCAATAGAAGGTGTAGCTCCTATTGATACTCTATCCATTGTTTCCACCACTAGTGCAAGTGCAACTCCAATAATGCTAACAATGGAGATTGCTCCTAATATAAGTACTTCTGTGCTCTCACCTTGGTTTTCAACTTATACACCCAAAATGAAAAAACAAGCCATCTCTCCAGATGACTTTGACTTCATTAAAATGGTGGTGGTAAAATTTAAGACTCCTAAGAAGCCAAAGATTCTTTCAAAGATGATTGGAGATAAGAGGCACAAATTTTTGGAAATAGAAAAACATCCACAAGATACAACTCTCAAAATTTTTGATATAAGTGACTACTCTATCTCTTGAGTTGAGTTAGGTAAGATAACTCACAAAAGTGCT
The DNA here is from genome assembly GCA_037957365.1 of Torreya grandis. Taxonomy (NCBI): domain Eukaryota; kingdom Viridiplantae; phylum Streptophyta; class Pinopsida; order Cupressales; family Taxaceae; genus Torreya; species Torreya grandis. The sequence continues at coordinate 734,547 of JARHVA010002250.1, forward strand.
AAGAGTGATTTGCAATCAACAATGGACATTATGGTTCAGAAATTTGATAGGGAAAAATAAATGAAGGATCATTATAAAGTAATGGTGGAATAATTGACTACAGTCATAAGGAGAATCACTTTCACTCTCGAAGCAGTAACTCCAAAGGCTATCTCCATAGACGATCCCATGATTCAACAAATAGAAAGGACCTATCTCAAGGGAAAAGTACTTGAAGACTACTTGGACAAAATGCATGCACAAGGAATTTTCCTGTTCATAGAGTTGTCTAAGAAAATGGATAAAATGAGGAAAATGAGAGTAGAACTAGATGATCTTATCAATATCATTTATCAAGTTATTGAAAGCATAGATAAATATCATGGCAAATAGATGGATATGAAGAAGTTGAAAATAAGCACTCTAGTATCAATTGGCATCATTGTTGATAGAGACTTGTATATTGAAACTAAAGAAGCATTGATATATAGGAGTTGGGTGCTTAAATAATTGATCAATGATTTTGAATCTTCTAGGGATCTTAGTGAACAAAGTGATATCAGTCTATTGCATAAGTTAGAGGAGTTGCCTTATAAAATTACCTCTCAAAACAATCAGTTCATTTCGGCAGAAGAAATGATTCAAGAATTTGGAGGTATGTTCTAAAAATAATTCAAGGAGAAACCATTTTCAGTGGTCTCTATGGACAATGTCCTGGATAATCAGTTAACTTTAGATAATCTGAAAACTAAGTTAACTAGTCATGCAAAATTAATTACAGCAGTAAGAGACGCCACAGTTAGGGCTAAGGTGATTTTCAAGAATACTATTACTCTAGATATTATCAGGATACAGGAAGTTATCACCATGTATGATGTTCATATGAAGAAGACTGGCGATAAATATTGAAACTATTGTTCCATGCTTTATTTTCTATTTTTTTCAAAATGCACTTTGTAATTGACTTAGGACATTTGCACATGTACTTTTATCATGTGTAAATATATGTAAAAATATGGAAAGTCCAAAGTCAACAAAGACTCCCATCTTTGACTAGGTCAAAAACTTTAAATCTTTTTTAAATCCTCAAGGCTTCTTATAAATAGAGAGAGCCTCTTTTGTAATGGATGGATCTTTTTGTAATTGAAAGCAAAAACTATGTCCAAATTGAGATGCTTCTTGAGACTTTGAGCTCAAATTGTAAATCATATTTTCTTGAATGAATAAGAAAGGAGGTTACTTTCAGACTTTGCGTTGGAATAACTTATGTTACTTAGGAGATTTGTTATTGTCTTTTTCTTGATAATATCTCATCTATTTGATTAAACAAGTAAAGTGTGTGGAAATTATCTGAAGATATTTTAAAGATAATTATGAAGACTTTGTGCTGCTATAATTACCTTTAGTTCATATTTTTCATATTTTAGTGAGAAGGGTATTAGAAAGACTTTGAAATGCTTTTATCCTTTGTGATCTTAAGCTATGTTGTAGTTTTTGATGGAGACTTTGAGCTACACATCATTTTACTATTACATACACTATAAATCAGTAAGGGAAATAATGAAATATTTTGTGTTTTTATGGGTTTCTTATGGATTCAATTACTACTCAAAAAAATTTTGCTGTTTGCTGAACATCATTTTTGAAAGGAGAGAAATGCCTTCAGTCATTACCCAAGATTTCTCCTTTGCCTTTTGAATATCATCTCTAAAAAAAAGAGATAGATGGTGTGATCTCACCCTTGAGTCTATTTTCAGTTCATATTAATATATAAGTAGTTTATAGGGAACCTCCCCTTGATGAGAGGAGAGATTTATCTCACTATACTATGGTAAACCTACACTTTTTATTATATAAATATCCTTGTGCTATGGTCGATATACCCATTTTGTCATCAGTTAGTTGACAACAAAACATTCACCCAATAGTTTTTGATGACTCCACTAGGGATTGAATGCACAAGATCAAATGCACAATTCAAAGCTTCAAGCTTCAAATTGAAGCATTTCTAGTCCTTTTTTATTTTACACTCTAGCAGATCCATCGTACACGTGAAGCCAAAGAGCTTAAGGTATTGTTGATCTTGTATTTGAGTTGGTGTAACAAAATAATTTTGAGATTTTTCCTCCACCATCCCACCTTCAGTGAACCAGGAGTTTCCCTCCTACCAACGTCAGATCTCTAATACCAGATGAAGCTTCTAGTTTTAGTGCTAGTAGAGTTTTGTCTATACTTACCCCACTAAGATTTGTTATCTCTCATTTTAATATACATATCATGGTGGCCCAAGGCCCTTGGGGAAACACTTTTGGCCCTCTCAATCTGACCCCACCTTTACATGAACTACCTCGTAGTTCAAGAAAGAATTTTTCCAAATTCTATGGTGATGGAAAAGTTCATCTAGATAAACATATTGCTGATTTCTGTATAGCATGTGGTGTGATAGGCATGGAATATGAAGATATAGTAGTGAGACTATTTATTGAAACATTACAAAGTGCTGCTACAGATTGATTTTATCACCTTCAATCTCAAACAATAACTGACTAGAACACTCTCAAGGCCAAGTTTAAGGCTAGGTTCAAACCCGCCAAAGATGCACATGCATTGTTAGCTTAGCTTATACAAATGAAGAAGGAACCTCATGAGCCCATGTGAGACTTCATTTCTAAATTCAATAAGCTGAGGAATAGAATTCTTACAATTGCTCAGCTGACACCAAAAAACCTTAAGTGCTTTTTCATCAACTCTCAACTTCTTAAAGTAAGTTTTTTATTGAGGCAGGCTAGCCCTATAGATCTTTTTATAGCCTAAAATATAGCTACCAAGGTTGAAGATGATCTTATTTTGGTAGGTAAGATTAGGAAAGATTTTAATAAAAATAAATTTTTCTCATCTGCTAAAAGTTCTTCCATGAGCACTACATATCCTATGGTGCAAAAGTTAGCATATGAATTTCTAGCCCTAAAAAGATAAATAGCCCAAGGTATGTCTGCTCCTCCTTCTTATTGGGATATTCCTAAGAGGACATTTCCCAACCATTCATACTAAGGCAACACTGCTAAAAATCAAGGGTAATCTAATCATCTTTTGCCCACACAGGGGAAGCTTTCCATTGAAGGAGCACTGGCTAAATCAACAGTTGGTTACCTTGAAGTTGAACATGATTTATCTTTCCAACCTAAGTTGGACCAAGAAGATGATGCTAATCTCTTTGTAGAAGGAGAAAAATAATTGGCTGGTGACTCTAACATTAGTTTCCTAAATTACCAGGATGAAACTAGAAGTAAGGGTGAAGTGTTTGATGGATCATATGCTATTTTTACAAGATTTTTCAAAGGTGACTCATGATTCCTCGAAGAACAAATCCACTCTAAATAATCTTGTCGCTACTCCTCTTATCACCCCTAGGAAAATAAAACCTTTCTATGTTTTCCTTTTTATAAATGGTCATAAATTAAGCAATTATATAATAGACTCTAGAGCCTCTGATAATGTTATGCCCACCTAGGTAGCAGATTATCTTGGTCTTACCTTGACTAAGACTTTTGGGAGATGTTTCTCCATGGAAAATAGGTAAGTCCTTCTCCTAAGTCAAATCAAAGATGCCTAATTTGCATTTGTAACTTTTCCATAGAAGAGGATTAAAATGACAGTCTTGGTGGCTGATGTTCCAGCCTCTTATGGCATTCTACTCGGATGTAATTTTTGCAAGGACATAGGTGGAGAATTGAATATGGATTTTTCTGAAGCAAGGATACCTACTAAAGGAGTCATGAAAAAATTGCTTCCTGAGAAAGAGTTGAAATATATAGTCACCCAAACATTAGAGCTTGAAGCTCAAATTTTATTTGAATCATCAAGAATGGGTAACTATTTTCTGACTATTGAAGATAATTTTAGCTCATCAGATGAAATTTCTTTAAGTAAAAATTTAGAAAAGTCAGATAGAAAATCAAAAGAATTGTTAGAGCAAAGTTTAGATAACAAAGAATATTCCCTTACTAATGAAGAAAAATATTTAAGAAGATTAGATTCTAATGATGTTTGAATTTTAGATTTTGATGGAAGTTGCTCTTCTACCGGTTTTAGAGCCAAAATTGCTTTGATATCCCCTCAAAGAGAAATTTTTCTTTATTCATATAAATTTTAGTTCAATAATACCAATAACACCACTGAGTATGAGTATTTGCTGCTTGGATTGCAAGCTGATCATGCTAAAACTTGAAAGCTTTGGTTGAAATATAATTCAAGAAACAAGAATAAAACAATTCAAATAATGTTATCTTTGAGACGAGATGTTTTATTGATCAAATTTACAGACCTAAATATATGCTTATCTCTGAGAAGAGATGTCTATTTTCTATTTTAGGTTAAATATTCATTTATACATATTTCAAAGGTGTGGGGAGGATGTGGAAGGTCACCAATCTTGAGGGACATGAATTGGTTTGAATTCCATGATTTACAACAATACAAAATTTGAGGAATTACTATTTTTAAAAACTTACTTTTTTTAGACTGCACTACTAAAATTGAAATTTGGGACAGTTTCATTGAGTTTTATGGGGTCAAACTTTATTGAGAAAATATCAATGTCATCTCACAATTTTCCCCTCATTATTAGATTTTCAACGGTTCAAACGGTGAGATAATTGGAGCTATGGTGCAAAAGTTATGGCTCTCAAAAGTTTCATCATCAATTAAGGTGGACCCATCACCCGAATTATCATTTGAATTGTTGCCCAGATCATTCCTCCCTCTTTGAGAAGCAATGGTCCCCATTACATTAATATTAGTCATTAAGTGTGGTATTTGTGCTTCAATTTTATTCCTAATGCATACTTGGAAGGGACCGTGATTTATAGAACTGTGCAGGGCCCGATTGTTCACCATTTCTATCTGACCATCAGTCTGTGGATGGAAGGCCATGAACTTCTTCAGCTTGGTATCTATTTTCTTATATTGTTGTGTTGTTTGTGTAGTCAAGGCTATAACATCAACCCTTTTGGATTCTTGTGGCTTGACCACCATGAGAACAAATTTCTTAGCACTAATCAGAGAGACAGATGTAGAAGGTGGTACCTCTGGTACCTTGTAGCACCGTGTTCCAAGAGTGAGAGTGATCCTTTGAGTTCTTGATTCATAGATGCCATGTCGATCATACATGAATGGCTAACCAAAGAGTATATCACAAACATATATATTTGCCACATCACCTAAGACCTCATCTTGGAAAATTTTTATTGCATATGAGAGAAGACATTGGTGGGTGACATGAAGGTTTCTCCCTAGACTCAACCATCCAATATTGTATGGCTTTGGGTGAGGCTTCATGGACAGATTTAGGCTTTTCACAACGTTAGCAGAGATTAAATTCTTTTGACTTCCACTATCAAAAATGAAATGTAGAGGCTTACCTTTCACCCATAACTTAGAGTGAAATAACCTTTCCTTGTCATCTAGCCTCTCCTCATGGGTCTATGATGAAGCAACAATGGCTTTAGGCTTAGCATCTATAATCTCTTCTTAAACCTCTTCAACTATAGGGTTTGTATGAGGTAGAGCAATAGATGTTGAGGATTGTGACTTAGAAAGTAGGGACTCGATGGCTCAACATTCTTCTTTGGAGTGAGTTCTAGATTTGTGATAATCACACCATTTTGCAGCCTTTCCTTCCTTTTGATTCCAATTTTGGCCTCATGTTTAACCTTCTTTGTCACTTCTTCATTTTGAAGGCTAACTATTCATATTCATTCTTCCATGCTTCTTCTCAATCTTGATTGCAAACTTGTATGCCTCACCAAGGGTTTCCAAATTGAAGAGTTCCATTTCTCCCCATATGTACCATTGTAGTCCACCACAATATTTGAGAACCTTGTGTTTCTCAATTTCTTAGATGCCCAATCTTGCAGATAGAGAATGAAAAATATTAGTGTAATCTTGAACAGATTATTCCTTACCTTGGAAAAGTTGTTTCCACTCTATATATAGATTTTCATATGCTCCAATGGGGTAGTAATCTTCCTTCATAGCTTCTATGAAATCATCCCAAGTAGGTTCTGTCTCAAGGCCAATATCATCTACATTTAATCTCTTTTTGTATACTTCCCACCAATTTTTGACAGGCAATGATGCTTTCAGAAGAGCAAAAGTAATCTTCTCTTTATCAGTGAATTTATTTAAAAAAAATAAGATGACAATTGATCCAACCAATTTTATACTGCATCAGCATTGATTTTGCCTTCAAATATAGGGATATCAAAATTCACCTAAACTTTGAAGGATGTTGGGGTACTGAAAGGATGTGCGGGTGCAGATGAGGAGCCATAATTTCCCATTGAGATTTGTTGGATAATTTGAGAAAATTGTTGTAGCGTCTATGCTTACTATTTTTTTAGGGCTTTATTCAACATTTCCTTGAAAGGATCAGATGTCTTGATGTTGTCTGCCATTTGAAGTTGTTTGGAGCGAATAGGTGGATAGTCTGCTGGTTTGATTTTTCACCCAAGTTTTTTGTAATCTAACCTCATTCTTGGGATCATACACTCTAAAGACAAACCACTCTAATACCACTAATCCTTGGTTTAAAGATAATTCAATAAACAATAACAAAACAATTCAAATAATGCTATCTCTAAGAAGAGATGTTTTATTGATCAAATTTGCAGACCCAAATATATGCTTATCTCTAAGAAGAGATGTTTGTTTTCCATTTTGGGTTAAATCTTAATTTATACATGTTTTGAAGGTGTGGGGAGGATGTGGAAGGTCACCAATCTCATGGGAGATGAATTGGTTTGACTTCCATGATTTACAATAATACAAAATTCGAGGAATTACTATTTTTAAAAACTTACTAATTTTAGATTGCACTACTTAAATTGAAATTTAAGACACTTCCATTGGGTTTTATGGGGTCAAACTTCATTGAGCAGAACAAAATATCATCTCACAATGTTCCCCTTATTATTAGTTTTCCAATGGTTCAAATGGTGAGTCAATTGGAGCTATGGTGCAAAAGTTATGGCTCCCAAAAGTTCCATCATCAATTAGGGTGGACCCATCACCTGAATTGTCATCTGAATTGTTGCCTGGATTAGATATCCCCTCAAGGAGAAATTTTTCCTTATTCATATAAGTTGTAGTTCAATAATACCAATAACACCACTGAGTATGAGTCTTTGTTACTTGGATTGCAAGATGCTCATGCTAAAGGTATTAAGGTTCTTCATGCCCAGGGAGATGTTGCACTGGTGGTTTGTAAGGTAAGGAATCTATACCAAACAAAAAATGAAATATTTTGACATTATCACAATCTTGTATGGGATTATATTAAAAGTTTTGATGCTTTCAATATTTTTTCTATGCCAAGAGAATTCAACGATCGTGTAGATTCATTGGATGTCTCCGCAACCCTCATGGTTCCCCATAAAGACTTCAAAGGGGACAAGTACACTATTGAACTAGTCTTTTGACCAAGTGTACCTAACAATTTCAACCATTGGAAAGTGTTTAATGGTGACAATCAAATCATTTTATTTCTAGAAAAGATGGACAGCTTGGAGGAGCTTTATTTTGAAGGAAGCGAATCTCCATCACGGGAATCAATTCTTGAAATAAATTCCAAAACTAGTGAAGAGTTCCTTCAACTCAAGGGGAATAAAATTCTAAAAATTTTGGTTTTTCTTAAGAAATTATTTGATAAGCATGACAGGTATATCAACCAGCGATAAATGGATTCAAGTTCCTTCAAGGAGTTTAATCAAATAAATTTGAGTATGGAAGAAAATCTTAAAATGGTTAACATTGGGAATTGTTGCACTTCTGATGAAAAACTCAAATTTGTTACCCTTTTCCACCATTACATTGATGTTTTGGCATATTCTTATGATGATTTAAAATCTCTCAGGCTTGAGGAAATTCAACATGAAATTCCTCTTAAAGTTGGGTCATTGCCTTACAAGCAGAAACAAAGGCAATACAACCCCAAAATATTAGGTACTATCCTTTCTGAGATCCAAAAAATGTTGAAAGCAAGAATTATTTTTTCAATCCATCATTCCACCTAGATTGCTAACATAGTTCTAGTGAGAAAAAAGAATAGAGAAATTCGTATCTGTGTTGATTTCAGAAACCTAAATTAATCTTCTTTAAAAGATAACTACCCCATGCCCATCATGGATCAAGTATTGCAAACAGTGACTGGTTCAGAAATGTTATCAATGTTAGATAGTTTTTCTAGGTATAATCAAGTAGAATTTAATGAAGTAGATCAATATAAAACTACTTTCACTACACCTTGGGGCACTTTTACATATCACAAAATGCCTTTCAGTTTGATCAATACTGGCGCTACCTTCCAAAGAGCAATGGATCTTGCCTTCAAAGACAAAATGGGGAAATTTATTATGGTATATCTTGATGACTTGACCATTTTTTTCAAACATCGTCCTGATCATGTGTATCACCTAAAACAAGTTTTGGAATGTTATCGGCAAAATGGTATTTCTCTTAATCCCAAGAAGTCATTTTTTGGGGTTATAGAAGGTAAACTTCTTGATCATATTGTATCCTGAGAAGGCATAAAAATTGACTTAGAAAGAGTCAAATCTATCTAAAATCTTACTCTTCCTGCTAGTAAGACTACAGTTCATTCTTTCTTTGGAAAGGTGAATTTTCTACAAAGATTCATTCCAAAATTCACAGAGAAGACTCACCACATTATTTACATGATGAAGGGCAAAGCCATTTTCTGATGGACTGCAAAAGGTAAGTCAACATTTGAAGATATCAAGAAAGTGATCACCCACGAACTAATCTTGGTTTATCCAAATTGTACCAAAGACTTTGTAATATATAGCTATGCTTCTGAGCATACACTTTCGACCATTTTGGGTCAGCAAAATAAAGAAGGTGTGGAATCTCCCATATCATTTATGAGTTGTCCCCTCAAATCTCATGAATGAAATTATTCAAATATGAAGAAGCATGCTTATACCATGGTTAAGGTGGTAAAGCATTTCAGATTCTATATCCTGAATTCACATACTGTTGTTCTGGTGCTTGATACAACAATGAAGTCCATTCTAACTCAACAAGAGTTTGGTACTAAAAGGGGAAATTGGACTGCCAAGATTCAAGAGTTTGATCTTGATATCAAACCTAACAAACTTGTGTGGAGAAAAGGCCTCTGCCAATTGATTGTTGATAACATACCAAAGGAAACAAGACATGAAGAAAAAGAGGTCAAAGATGTGCCTACAATTCTCTTCATTGCTACTGATGAGTGGTATTCCAATATCGCTCATTTCTTACCTATGGTGAGTGTCCAACCCATCTATCCTACAAAAAAAAATGAATGTTAAGTTAAAGGCTGCTAACTACGTCTTGTGAGACAATAGTTTGTATAAGAGAAGCCTTGATGGGGTATTTCTTCGTTGCATTGATAAGGTGCAACAAAGTAAACTTTTGGAGTCCTTCTATAATTTGGCTTGTGGAGGAAATTTTTTTGCACTAGTGATAGCTCACAAGATTCTATGAGCAAGATACTATTGGCTTACACTATTTCAAGATGCTTACAAATGGGTACATATGTGTAAATTGTGTCAACAGTTCATTGGAAAACTTAAATTGGCCATGTTACCTCTCAAGCCAGTGGTGATTGAAGAACCTTTTCAACAATGGGGTATTGATTTCATTGGCACCATGAACCCGTCCTCGAGTGTTGGACATGACTATGTTCTCACCGTGACTGACTATTTTACCAAGTGGGTGGAAGCCATTCCAACTAAGCATGCTACTTCAAAAGTGGTATGTAATTTTCTTAAAAAAATATTATTTCCCAATTTAGGGTCCCAACTAAGATTGTAACAGATAATGCTACTTGTTTCACTTCTCAAGAAGTTACTAACTTTTGCTACAATTATAGGATTTTTCTTTCCCACTCCTCTAACTACTATCTGTAAGGAAATGGTCAAGTAGAATCAAGCAACAAAAATTTGGTTACTATTATCAAAAAATTGGAAGATGGTAATCTAAGGACTTGGCATAAAGCATTGTTCGATGCTTTGTGTGTAGATAGGATTACACCCAAGAGGGCAATAGGCATGTCACCATTTCAACTTCTGTATGGTTTAAATGCAGAGATACCAATTACCCTAGAACTACCAACACTGAAGTTGGCAAAGGCAATCGAAGATTCAACTTCAAAAATTCTATTGATAAAAGGATCATGTGTCTAACTGAACTAGATGAGCAACGAACCATGGTAGTGGACCGGGTTACTGCACATCAAAATTAGGTGAAGAAACTCTTTGACAAGAAAGCAAGGATTCATGATTTTTAGATTGGAGATCAAGTCTCGTTGTGGGACAAAAGGAGATAACCAAAAGGAATGCACAACAAATTTGATTCTTTGTGGAGAGGTCCATTTACCATTCATCAAGTCTATGGTGAAAATAGTTTCTTGCTAGAATATCAAGATGGAACATCATTCTCACTGCCTAGACAAAATATGAAACACTTCAATCCTTGAAATATTAGATGAGTTCACTTGTACATTTGTATAGTCTTTTATTTATTTATTTTTGTTTGGTTTTTAATGTCTTTTTCTTTCTTAGCTTGACTCCGTGGCCCAATGGCCTGGATGAAGGCACTTAGAGATTGGTTTCTACACCTATCAATCATTTCAAGGTTTGATCAATAGAAGTTTTTCAATAGGAGCCAGTTGTTGTTTCTAAAATCAACTACGCTCATTTTTGGAACAACCCCTAAGAAACTTGTTCATTTCATGTTTTTCACTCTAATTTCATCTTTTGAGATAAGTTTCTCTTGATCTCAGGTTTAGTCGACTAACATCCTTGAAAATTTTGTGACCTTACCTCCTTATGATTTCTCAAAAAATGTGAAAATCGTTATGATTTAGATGCGATCAGAACGTCAAAATTTTGATATATTTCAAGTAGTTAATATGTTTTTAGTTTCAATGCAAGGGCAGCATTTTTTGTTTCCATTACATGTATTTTTAGTTTCCATGCAAATGTGGTGATTTTTGCCACCCTTGCATTTTTCATGCAAGAGCGGCAAAAATCACCACCCTTGCTTTTTTTTTTAAACCTCACATGTAGAGGGGGCAATTTTTGCCACCCCTACATGATCTCAATTTTCACACACGGCATTTATGGCCGCATGCACCAAGTTGTTAGGGTCAGTTTTAGCCCCTTTTTATGCTAGTTTGAACCTCATTTGATCATTCTAAGTTGTCTGTTCCTCCTCCATGCAACCAGTCGATCACATGAACAAGTGAGATTGTGATTTTTCTGGCTTCAAGCATAAGATATCAATTTTATCAGGTTAGTTTAGTGTTCTTCCTTATTTTAGTTTTAGGTTTTCATTTTGTTATTTCTCTTTTGTTTATATTCTAATTTTTTTCCTTTTTCCTCCTTTGTAGTTTTTATATTTCTTTTTTCTTCTATTTTCTCCTCCCTCTCCTCCTCGTTAAGGATACAGAGATTGGGCATCAATGACAAAAACCCTAATAACCCTATCGGCTGAACTAGCCAATGTAATGGCAGTGATTTTTTCCATGCTTACACAAATCCATTGAACTAGTGTAATAGCAGAAAAAATCACCACCTTTACACAATCCTTTTCCATTTTTGCAAGGGCAGTGATTTTCACTGCCCTTACACAAGTCCCCCCCACATGCAAGGGCAGCAATTTTTTTCACCCCTGTACAAAGTTCACGTGTAATGGTGGCAAAAATTGCCACCTATACATAATAATTATTCCTCAACATGCACAGGCAGTAAAAATTGCTGCCTATGCATAATTACTTTCCCTCACATGTAAAGGCGGCATTTTTTACCACCCTTATATACATTTTCTCAAAAATTATAACTCTGGGAAATTTCAAATTTTCACTTTTTTGAGCCTTCTTCCCTTTAAATTTCTGACCTGCTTGCACCTTATCCCTTTTGAGTACATTCCCATGGTCGTGATCATCAAACGTGTAATTTTTCCAAATTGCTAATGTTTCTCCTAATTTCATGATCATGATTTGTGTTGCAGTCTCTCTCAAAGATCCATCTTCATCGACATATTTTTGACAAAAGATCTTCCAAATGACTGAAGTTTCTCTGAAGAAGTTGAAGACAATGAAGTATAAGTATCAAGGTGTTTTTTCAATCACCTCAATTGCTTCTAATGTTGACGACATTAAAGATACAGAGATCGGGCACGTGGATATGGATGAGTTCATGGAAAGAACCAAATCAAGCAATCCCAACCATGAAATGAAGAAGATAATTGAGAGTAATATTCATCTAGATTCTTTTTTTCTTGTAGCAGCTTACCACACATAGTTCATTCTCCAGTGCACTCAATTCTATATTAAGGATACCAGGGTTATGTTAGATGCTAGTGGTAATGTAGTGATTAGACTAGACCCTGATTTCATCGACAAAGTATTCATGTGTCCTCTCCCTACTGAAGTATTGAAGCTTGACTTCACTAAAGCACAAAGGGAATATGACAAAGATCCTGAAAGAGCAAAGAAAATGATCAATAATAGATGGCTCAAGACTCCAAGGGTGAACTTGTCAAGATGGCCATGAAGCTTTTCAAGGAGTGATTTTATAGAAGAAGTTGGTGACCTAATCACTCTTCTCAGTAGGGTAATAGGTTTACCTTCTTCCTCTCATTTTGATGAATTGATGTACCCCTTCGTTAAGATGATTCTCCAAGGCAAACAAGTCATTTTCTGGGGAGAACAAATCAACAATGCTCTGCATGAGCAATTGATGAAGGTATCCACTACCTTCAAATACTACATGACTTCATACCTGGTATACATTATAGCATCGATGAGAACCTTCCCAGGTTTAACATCATAAAGAGACAGGAAAACAACCCCGGTGTATCAATATTACCCTCACTTGATATTGAAGGGTTCTATCCATCATTTTAGGAGAGTGAATGATGCTTTCTTTGTAGTATTTTTATGTCTCTTTGATCTCCAATTAGAATAGAAAAGAGTATTAGATGAAGCCTGGATAGTTGTGAATGAATTTGGATGTATGTTCTTGTAATTTCCTTCTTTCTCTTACCTATGGGTTGGCTTTTTCTAAGGTCATCCTTATATGTTCCCAAGATTCCCTTCAAATAAATTGGTCTTGATGGAGCTGTGCAAGAAAATTATTGTCATACATAATAAGCAAATGGAACTCAAGAAACCTAGTTTCAAGTTCCCAATTGAAATTGACTGATTCTCAGTATTGACTGCTAGAAAATCTAGACTAATGGAGACTGAAATGCAACTCGTAACTATGAATCATTTCAAAAGGAGACCAAATTTTGACTATAGAAGTGTAAAGTAAATAATCAAGAGGAAGACCCAATTTCATGAGCCTATGATCAAAGATGTTTGGGTCAATTTGAGGACAGTAGAAGACATTAGAAAGATGGACTATAATAGATTGTCTCTTGAGTAGATAGAATATCTAGGACTCACTGATATCCCTAAAATTCTAGTGGATAATGGAGATTTTATCAATAATAGATACCATGCTGAATAGGTCACCAATGCCCCTCTTCCCCTGATCCAATGGTCTCAAAAGGAGTTGACTTCCTTGAGGATAAGATTCAAACTAATATTGGTAAACACTAATGATTAGTTAGCGAATAAGGGAATCACTTTGAAAGAGTTCATCACAAGATCAAAAGCCAAATTTAAATAAGAGACAAGAAGAAGAGTGGAAAATAGAATGAATGATAAAAGTGATGTTCATTCTCCTTCTAGGCCATATAAGCCTAGGATCATATTTGTAATGAAAAAATCAAAAGTTATAGAAAAAGAGCCAAAAATAATAGCAATGGAGATTGAGAAGCAAAGCACCAAAGAATCAGTAGTAGAGAAAATGGAGGTTGATGATAGGCCCACAAATCAATAGGAAAAGAAAACTCTATCTCTGTGAGAAGGTGTATAGCTAGAAACAAGAATTTTCTCTTCCCCGCCTAGCACACATGTTGTAACTCCACCTATTTCTCCAATCAGTGTTCCCTCTTCTAGAGCAGCCTCTCCTTCCAAAATTATTTTTAATGACCCCCAAAGCACTTTTAGAGGTATTCTTCGTTCCTCTAGGTCAATCCCCAGTTTGTCATCTCCATCTTGTGCATTAGAGATAGTTCTACTTCCGATCATTCAACAGAAGGTGCAGCTCTTACTAATACTCTGCCCATTTTTTCCACCATTGGTCCAAGTGCGAATCTAGTAACACTGACAATGGAGATTTCTCCTAATATAAGTACTTCTGTGCTCCCACCTTGGTTGTCAACTTATACACCTAAAAGGAAAAAACAAGCCATCTCTCTAGATGACTTTGACTTCGGTAAAATGGTACTGGTAAAAGTTAAGACTCCCAAGAAGCCAAAAATTCTTTTAAATATGATTGGAGATAAGGGGCACAAATTTTTGGAAATAGAAAGACCTTCACAAGATGCAACTATCAAAAATTTTGATATAAGTGACTACTCTATCTCTCGAGTTGAGTTAGGTAAGATAACTCACAAAAGTGCTAAGAGTGATTTGCAATCAACAATGGACATTATGATTCATAAATTTGATAGAAAAAAAGAAATAAAAGATCATTATAAAGTGATGGTGGAACAATTGACTGCAGTGATAAAGAGAATCACTTTCACTCCAGAAGCAGTAACTCAAGAGGCTATCTCCATAGATGATCCCATGATTAAGAAAGCAGAAAGGACCTATCTTAAGGGAAAAGTACTTAAAGACTACTTGGACAAAATGCATGCACAAGGAATTCTTTTGTTCACAGAGTTGTCTAAGAAAATGGGTAAAATGAGGAAAATGAGAGCAAAACTAGATGATCTTATCAATATCATTTCTCAAGATATTGAAAGCATAGATAAATATCTTGGCAAATGGAAAGATATGAAGAAGTTAAAATTAAGCACTCTAGTATCAATTGGTGTCATTTCTGATAGATACTCATATATTAAAACTAAAGAAGCATTTATATATAGGAGTTGGGTGCTTAAAGAATTGATCATTGACCTCGAATATTCTAGGGATCTCAGTAAACAAAGTGATATATTCTATTGCATAAGTTGTAGGAGCTGCCTTGAAAACTTACCTCTCAAGACAACTAGTTAATTTTGGTAGAAGAAATGATTCAGGAATTTGGATGTATGTTTCGAAAAGAATTCAAAGAGAAAGCATTTTTAGTGGCCTCTATGGACAATGTCTTGGATAATCAGTTAACTTTGGATAATCTAAAAACCAGATTAACTAGTCACGCAAAATTAGTCATAGTAGTAAGAGACACCACAGTCAGGGCTAAGGTGATTTTCAAGAATATTGTTACTCTAGATAGTATCGAGATACAGGCAGCTATGACCATGTATGATGCTCATATGAAGAAGACTGGCGATAAAGATTAAAACTGTTTTTCCATGCTTTATTTTCTATTTTTTTCAAAATGCACTTTGTAATTGACTTGGGACATTTGCACATGTACTTTTATCATGTGTAAATACATGTAAAAATATGGAAAGTCCAAAGTCAACAAAGACTCTCATCTTTGACTAGGTCAAAGTTTTTAAATCTTTTTTAAATCCACAAATCTTCTTCCTATAAATAGAGAGAGCCCCTTTTGTAATGGATGGATCTTTTAGTAATTGAAAGCAAAAACTTTGACCAAATTGAGATACTTCCTGAGACTTTTAGCTCAGATCGTAAATCATATTTTCTTGAATGAATGAGAAAGTAGGTTACTTTCAAACTTTGCGTTGGAATAACTTGTTTTATTTAGGAGATTATTCTTATGTCCTTTTCCTGATAATATCTCATCTATTTTATTAAATAAGCAAAGTTTGTGGAAATTATCTAAAGATATTTTGAAGTTAATTATGAAGACGTTGTGCTACTATAATTACCTTTATTTTATATTTTCATATTTTAGTGAGAAGGGTATTACAAAGGCTTTGAACTGCTTTTATCCTTTGTGATCTTATGCTTTGTTGTAGTTTTTGATGGAGACTTTGAGTTACACTTCATTATACTATTACATATGCTATAAATTAGTAAGGGAAGTAATGAAAGACTTTGTGTTTTCATGGGTTTCTTGTGGATTCAATTACTACTCAAAAAGTTTTTCTGTTGTTTGTTGAACATCATTTCTTAAAGAAGAGAAATGCCTTCTGTCATTACCCAAGATTTCTCCTTTGCCTTGTGAACATCATTTCTAAAAAAAAAGAGATGGATGGTGTGATCTCACCCTTGAGTCTATTTTTAGTTTATATTAATATATAAACAGTTTATAGGGAACCCCCCCTTGATGAGAGGAGAGATCTATCTCACTATGTTGTGGTAAACCTGCACTTTTTGCCATATAAATCTCCTTGTGCTGTGGTCGATATACCCATTTTTCCATCAGTTAGTTGACAAAATATTCACCCAACAGGTCTTACATACTACTCCCAAAAAATTGCCAAATACATTTTACCAAAAAGTGAATATTTATGAATTAATGAATATTCACCACTAAAATTTACCCTAGGTAGGAGACAAAGTGACCAAAGAATTCTTTGCTTTCCTTCCATCAAGGCATGCTGATGACAAAATAAAATCCATTAGAAGTAATTTAGACATGCTTACTAGGATTTTAGATATCCTCCAAACCTTTATGCATCATTACCAAGGTGATTTTACAGCACAACCTTTATCTCCTACTCGTGAGGTTGCCATCTCTCAATGTCTTGATGTGGTCCCATGTAAAATCTTATAATCTTAGAGAGTTTATTGTGGTAGACCTCTCAATTTCAATGACCTTAATGAAGTTTTTATGCAAATGGACTCTAATAAAGCCCCAGGTATTGATGGCTTTCCCTGTGAATTCTATCAAACCTTGTGGGATACTGTTGGACCCGATCTCCATCGAGTTTATCCTAAAGTGGTACTAACTAATGCTTTATGTCACCTCATAAATCAAGGAAATATTAAATTCATCCCCAAGGTAGGGGATCCTAAATTAATTACCAACTTGATACCCATCACTTTGTTGAATGTTTCCTACAAAATCATAGCCAAAGCATTATCTCTTATAATCAAGCACTTGCTTCCCTTAATTATGTGAAGTGATCAAATTAGTTTCATTCAGCATAGATATATTCTAGATAATGTTATTTTCATATGGGAAGGTATGCAATGATCTAAAATATCTAACCAAAAGGATTTGTTCATCAAGATTCATTTTGATAAAGCCTATGGCCGGATAGAGTGGCTTTTTATTATAGCTATGTTATAAGCTCTAGGGTTTGATTCCAAGTTTTTTCACACTATAAAGATGATGTTACAATATGTTGGGACTTGAATCACTATAAATGGCTCTAAGTATCAACACTTTGAACTCCACATATCCATCAAATAGGGATTCCCCTAGCTCTTGTTCTTTATGTGTTGGTTGTTAAAGTTTCTAGTTACCTATTGGCTAATTATGCTTCCAAGGATCTACTCAAAGGGATTTCCTTACCTAAGTCAGACCACCATTTAATTAATGATCATTTTGTTGATGATTCCTTCCTCCATCTATAGGAGGGTTAAGGCTCTGTCAAGCATGCCATGGAATGTTTAGGTATTTTTTGCCTTGCATCTTGGTTGTCTATCTAATTGCATAAAACCCAATGCTACTACCAATATTTGTCACCCAAACCTCCTTATCTAGAGGAATATATATGGAAATGTATCCTTTTGAGGGATTAGTTTAAATTTTTAGGAATCTCATTTGCTTTCAAAACCTTTCATACAAAATTGTGGTCCTATGTGGTTCAAAGAGTGGAGAAAAAAATCTCTTTATGGATCACTAAGCTTTTGACCTTGGCCGAAAAGTTCCATATTTGTTATAAGGTGCTCACTAATGCTCATGTCTACTATTCATCTTGTTGGGCCCCTTGAAATGCTTGCCATGTAAATATTGAAAAGATTTTGTGAGACTTTTTATGGGCCAATTCTAAAGGACACTAGGGATTTCATTGAGTCTCCTGATCCATCTATTGTCATCCTAAAGAAGTTGGCAGGTTTTGGATTATTGACATCAATCTTCAGGGAACTCCTTTTGGGGTTAAATACATCATCATAAGCTTGGAAGGTGATGAAGTTTGGAAAATTTTGCTACAACACTACATTTATCAAAGTTTCCCTCTTGGAAAAAAATCCTATCAAGGCATAATCTTTCACAACACCCCTATATCACTAGTATCTGTCAAAATAGGGGGAACATTTGTCATTCAAATTATTTTAAAGGCCTAGGAAAATCTCAAACATTACCTTATTTGGGTGGGGGATGGGTTTAGAAGCATTTTTTCTTTAAACTCACAATCATTATGGCGGTCTCCTCAACTAAGCTTTTACAATGTTCCTTTTGCCATGGTCCCCTGTATCAAAAGCTTGAGGTTATTTAAGAAAGGCATTCTCACAATTATTGATCTATTTTGTAAGGTCTCTAGGGAATGGTTTCCTTGGACTATGCTAAAGGATAATTTCCATCTTAATAAGGAAGATTTAGAATCCATTTTTAAATTACATAATTCTATACTTCATTAATTGTAATGTCCCCAAATTTATGATAAAGTGATTTAATTAATTTAAGTTGTCCAAAAATTAATATTACTTCAAAAGGATGACTTTAATTAATTAATTTTAATTAATATGGAGATAAAATATTAAATAAGTTGGCTTCTTCTAGAAGATTCCTGGGAGTCTTTAAAAGAAGTTGAGGGCAAAGCAATTTTCATCTTTTGTTGCTTAAAAATTCTGATGCATTATTGTGAAGCTTGAATCTCTGATTCGGCTAAATCTCTGAGGATGAAAACCTCCAGTAGATTGGAGAAGAGTTGGACGAAAACCTAACTCTTTTTATGGGTGGATTCATGACGAAATTCACATTGAGCTTATTGATCAGATCTGGGGTTTCAACAATCATTCACTTCAATAAATCAATGGCTAGAAAGGACAAATACAGAGGTTTCCAAGTATTTATTTCATTAGTTTTTTATTTAGAAAAATATAGATCTTCAGATCAGGGGTCCAGCATATAGGCTGTGTTATACTATATTTTGCCGCTGGATAGAATCTACACAGATCAGTACCAGGCCGTACCAGCCGAATCACAGATTGGAGAAGGGCATCGTTCATAGTTGCAAGCTGTAGGGACTCAGAGACTGACATCGGCATCTCAGTGACCGTCATCGGCCGACTCCATACTGACATCGACAGAGTGGTCAACCAACATCGACCGATGACGGTAGTCTATCAATCGATGATGGTAACATAACCGACATTAGTGACTGTGTGTTTGACACAGTAGCCTGAGCCGAACAGATCTAGGTTTTATTTCCAATTTGATAGAATAATTAGGTTTTTGAGACCATATTTGTATTATTTTTATTTGCATGATATATGGATTGTATTTGTAATTGTTATTTATCTAAAATATTTTGAGGAGGTTCTGTTACAACCATACTTAAGTTTAGATCTTGTGATATATCTGCTATTGCAGAAACATGTGTAAACCTGATCTTCATTTCTGAGCAATGTATTCATAAAAATTAGACTTAAGTAATGTTCAGTTTTAGCCAGTTATTAGCATTCTCTTTGTTGGGATATTTCAGTGGTATCAGAGCCAAGCATCTTGCCAGCCTATAGGGGTGAATATATTTTATCTTTATGCATTCGAGAAGATTTGATATAACCCATAGATACTTTACACGTAGAAGAGCTCAGTACGAGCGTGAGTTGGGTATAGAACAAGGACCTATCATGGCAGAAGAACAGGGGGATGCTCAAAGAAATCAAGATGAGGTAGAAAGAGAGATGATGAGGACTCTCATCACTACTGAGCCCAGGATTGTTTAGGCTTTAGACCAATTACAAGATACCATGGAACGTTTGGAGGTAGATAGACATAGAGGCAAGAGGAATAGATCAGTTTTAGTGACAAGTAGTCATCATAGCCATCAGTCTAGTCAGCATAGTCATCAGTCCCATTCTTCAGTTGGGATCTCCCGTCATTCCTCTAGGCGACATCGCCATCATACACCTACTCCAAATAGACCATTACTTCCGTAGTTTGTACCAAATGAACAACTAGCATAGGTGGAGCCACCAGAGATTGGATTCCATGAGTCCATTCTAGCAGCCACAGCGGAGTGGAGAGCTTTACCCCCAGAGGTTAGGGATGTTTTCCCTCTTCCCCAGTATTGTGCGCAATGTAGAGATACAACTAGATTCAGAGGAGATCGTGGTCATAGACCACCCCAATAACAAAATTATGACCTCAATCGAGCTACTGGGAAGATCACGTTGGCTACATATGATGGTACGGGTAGTACGAGTGCACGTGCTTGGGTGCATAAGCTGGACATATATCTATCCTTGAGACCCATGCCTGAGCATGAGGCTATTCAATTTGTTGTCTTAAATTTAGATGGGGTTGCCTACGATTGGTGGCATCATGGATTGGTCACCCAGGATCATGCATTAATTCATCACTATGCAGAGTTCACTGAATGACTCATTACTCAGTTTGATCGTAAGGACACAGAACTCTAGTATAGGGAGTTGGCACATCTTAGATAGACTGGACAGGCAGAAGCATATGTTAATGAGTTTCAATGTATTGCAGTTATGGTACCTAATATGCCCTAGAGGCATAGAGTGATTTTATTCATTAAGGGATTACAGGATAGTCTTAAGGGTCTAGTACGTGCTTTCCAACTAGCCACTCTTAAAGAGGCTATTGATGTGACATTGAGACTATATACTGTTCCCACTTCTTATCAGGTCAATAAGAAACTAGTCACGAACTCTCAGCCTACACAGAAGGCCAACATGCCACAAAATAAAGAAGGGTCATCTTCTATAAACCGTTGGATGAATCAGGAGATGAGGAATGACTTGAGGAGGAAAAAGTTATGTTTTTCCTGCAAAGATCCATGGGAACCAGGACACCATTGCATGGGTAAAGGAAAGGTTCATTTGATTGAGGTGACTTCTGAGTTAGGGGATGAGGAGGTCCCTAATGCTGATATTGAGGATAATATAGAAGATGTTGAGCAAGTTCAGACACAGTTGGAGTTAGACACCCCTGAGCCTTTGGCATCAACCAAAGTAATTATGGCTACCCTCTCCAGTTATCCTAACTTTCATGCCTTTTGGTTGAAAGGTACACTTAAGGGCAAGTGGGTCGTGAGCTTGGTAGACACAGGTGCTACACATAACTTTATTGACCAGAAGTTAGTGGAAAGGCGTGGATTACAGTATGAGAGGTTTGGTGGTTTTGGAGTAAAGGTGGCAGATGGTGCAGTTTTGGGTTGTACTAAACGGATTTCACAGCTTAGTATTCAGATGGGGGATTACACTCTGACTAATGATTTTTATGTGCTTCCTTTAGAGGATTATGATGTGGTCTTGGGCATGCAGTGGTTACAGGGTATTGGGCGTTACATTATTGATCACCACCGTATGCAGTTGGAGTTCCTTTCTAGGGGAAAGAAGACTATCTTAAGGGCAACACTAGATGGAGGACCTAAGGAGGTGTCATCTCGCAGGATGGAAACTCATTTTATGGGTGATGAGGTAAATGATTCTATTTGTTGCATGACATTTTCACTCCCAATTATGAGTCATCATCCTTATGGGGATTTGGAGAGCATGATAATCAGAGTAGCGCAACGGTCTTTTGCGAAGACTAAGGTATGTGATGGTGAGTTTGTTAATTACATATTGAGAATTATCACACTACTCTCTAAGAGAAATAAAGAGAATTTATTCACATATATTTTGCAGCATAGTGTTTTAGATAGTAGAGTTTGCAAATTTTTGAGAATGATATGGGATCTTGGAAGTTGGTGTTGGGTATCAGGGGCGAATTGCTCAAGGACAAGCAATCTCCAGGAAGGGAGGACTGTAATGTCCCCAAATTTATGATAAAGTGATTTAATTAATTTAATTAATTTAAGTTGTCCAAAAATTAATATTACTTCAAAAAGATGAATTTAATTAATTAATTTTAATTAATATGGAAATAAAATATTAAATAAGTTGGCTTCTTCTAGAAGATTCCTGGGAGCCTTTAAAAGAAGTTGAGGGCAAAGCAATTTTCATCTTTTGTTGCTTAAAAATTTTGATGCATTATTGTGAAGCTTGAATCTCTGATTCGGCTAAATCTCTGAGGACGAAAACATCTAGCAGATTGGAGATGAGTTGGACAAAAACCTAGCTCTTTTTAGGGGTGGATTCATGATGAAATTAACATCGAGCTTATTGATCAGATATGGGGTTTCAACAATCATTCGCTTCAATAAATCAGTGGCTGGAAAGGACAAATACAGAGGTTTCCAAGTATTTATTTCATTAGTTTTTTATTTAAAAAAATATAGATCTTCAGATCAGGGGTCCAGCATATAGGCTATGTTATATTGTATTTCGTCGCTATACAGAATCTGCACAGATTAGTACCAGGCCATACCAGTCGAATCACAAATTGAAGAAGGGCACCGTTCACAGTTGTAGGCCGTAGGGACTCAGAGACCGATATCAGCATCTCAATGACTGACATTGGTCGACTCCATACCGACGTCGACAGAGTGGTCAACCGACATCGATCGATGATGGCAACATAACCGACGTCGGTGACTGTGTGTTTGACATAGCAGCCCGAGCCGCACAGATCCAGGTTTTATTTCTAGTTTGCTAGAATAATCAAGTTTTTGAGACCATATTTGTATAATTTTTATTTGCATGATATCTGGACTGTATTTGTAATTGCTATTTATCTGAAATAATTTGAGGAGGTTCTGTTACAACCATACTTAAGTTCAGATCTTGTGATATATCTGCTGTTGTGGAAACATGTGTAAACCTGATCTTCATTTCTGAGCAATGTATTCATAAAAATCAGACTTAAGTAATGTTTAGTTTCAGCCAGTTATTAGCATTCTCTTTGTTGGGATATTTCATTAATACTTGCACAAGATTGGAGTTTCCTCTCTCACACCGTGGTGGAAGGACTAGTCTTGGCCTATGGTCACACAATTTTGTCAATATTCTCCTCGATTGGGTTACAATTTATTGTCCCCTCTGCATATTGATACAAAGGCTCTTAACCACCAATTATCCCTCTATTCCCTCCAAGTTTGGGCTCAGAGATTTTATAACATTTAGGTAGCTTGTATTGAGCCTAAAAAGGCACACTTTCTTTGGTGTATCCTTTACCAAGGTTTGCCCATGGGAAATTAGCTCAAGCACATGGGGGTTCTAAATCCTACTTGACTAGGTTGTCATCACCCAAAAAGCATCAAGAATCTCTTTTGGTTTTGCCCCCACACTCAGTCACCCAAGAGATAGATTCATACCCTTTTGAAACCCTTCAATCCTGAAAGGTTCACTTGGAAAATGGCTCTCCTCGAGGGCTCCACCCTATTACCTATAAGATATAATAGATTCTGGTAGATTTTTCATGTTGATATTTTCATATTTAGAAATATATAAATCAAGCATGTTTTAATAATGAGATTATAGGAAAAAAGTTTTTCTATAAATAATAAAGTTTTTATGATTGCTAATGTTACCCTTCAGATTTAGAGTCAAATGGACAAGGTCCAACTTGAGCTTAATCATATACATCTCCTCTTAGACCATTGGGGGAATGCACTTTGTGTAGTAAATCATGAGCCACCTCATCCCTCACTTCATCACTCTCCTCTTCAGGGTCATGGTCACGGGGGAGGCACCCTACTCTCGCAGCCAAAGGTCTCAAAGTTGGAGAAGCTCCTCTACTTTCTCTCACTACCCATATCCTCTGAGAGGATCTGACAGAGGTAGAGATAATGGGGTTGGGGGGTGGAGGCCTCCTCCATAGGACAAGTTCCCCCAATTGGAGCTAGCCATCTCTCCTCCTTGCCAAGATGTGTAGATGCAGCATGATTCTAAAACTAACCAGTAAGGTGATGGTTGGAAACCCCTCCCTATAGACGAAGATCCCTCAACCTAAGATGGTTGGAGAGGGAAGCCTTATGACCTTCCACCTCTGCTTCCCCCAGACGCCATGTTTGAAGATGTTGCTTAGTGTTTTCCTTGATGTTTGTGTTATTTCATTATCTTTTTTGATTGATTTGTACTTAATTTAATTGTGGTTGTCGGCCTATTTGTGACATGTTTTTTTTCACTTTAAATTCTCTCGAGGCTCTCTTAGCTCAATCTAACATTGAGGTGCGACTTTTCCACCCATTTTTTTATATAATTAATATTCTACTATAAATTTTTTAAATTAATAATAATGTGCTTTTCAATTAAAAAATATAATTCTTAAAATGCATATCACACTTTTATTTCCAATCTTACCATCATATCATTAATGGATGAAGATGCAAAATATACATTACAAAATCAAAATTGAAATCTGAAATATATAAAATACAAGAAAAATCAGAATTAAAAATCTTAAACTTCCTTTACAAAGCAGGCCAAAGAGTTCAATGCCTTGAAGAATCAATATGACACAATGTAATTGCATTACCTAAAAACACTAAAACATTTATTACGTACAAGATTATCAAGAGTTAAGTCCATGTGATGATGGGAGACCGTTAAAGATTACGGTCATTAAAATAGAGATGAGACTCGAAGCAAATTTCCAGATGTTACGTGCCAAAAATGATCCTTCAATATAAATAAGGGAAGAGTTAACAAAGAATTATGTAAAAACAAAACTCCCTTCTAGGCATTTTTCCATATTAAAAACCTATATAAATGAAATGTTAGAGGAGAGTTTCCCACGATTTATAGTTGTCAATTAATTTAAAAAATCACTTGGCACAAAAAGAGACTCTTTATTTTGATATCACTAAAAATCTATGTTTATTTTATTTTGAAAAATAAAATAAATGTCTAAAATAATTTTATGTATTTTGTGGGTGTATTTGATAATAATTTGTAATAAGTTACAAAGTAGATTAAGGGGTTTGTCACCAACTTTTTTAGATTATGATTAATGAGTTGCAACAAGATTGTTGTGTAAATATATAGTTTGATAGTTCAATATGTAATTTATTTACAACATATTTCAAAACATATTGACATATGATAGGTGAGGATATTTTAAAATAAAAATTAATATAAATAAATTTAAATATTTTCCATTTTTTAATATATTTCTAATTATATTTATTTAGTCTAAACATCATAATCTAGTTATAGTATTTAATAGTGATCCATGTAAAAATCAAATCCAAAACTTTATAAAAGGTGTCAATACACATTATAGCTTCATACAAAGAAGATTCATTCTCCACCAATGTGAGAAAATAGTCATATGTAATGTGATCATTAAAAATTTGGTTCATCTTATTGAGAATAACACCTATAATAAGATATCAATCCAATCTATATGTTAAGAGATAATTAAAAGCCTCTATAACTAATACATAAATATAGAGTGAAATACGACAATCATATTAATACAAATTAACACATCCCAAAAAATATAAAATAATAATTGTAAAAACTCTAAATTATTTAATATGATTAAGATTAAAAACCATTAAATTTAAACATAATCCTTTTCAAATTCAAGTTGAGAGAAATATTAAATTTTATAGAAGATTGAGCCCTCCAAAATTACAATAATTTTGTCTTGAATATATGTACTTTTAATAAATCCTATCTACGATCAATAATGTATCACATATAGAGTGCAAGGGATTTGACATGGATATTAAAAGGCACATATAAAAAGTGATGGGGCCTCTAACTAGTTAGAAGTTTTGGATCTGTTGCTCTCTGAATAAACTTATTGCTTTCTTGTTTGATGAGATTTCCAAAAGAATTTGTATGCATAGCTTCATTGTAACCTGAAGCAAGATTGACTTAAAAAAAAAACCAATCTTCGTAGTATAATTCACAAAGAAATCCATAAAATCCAAATTCCTTGTCATAATTAGTAATGTGAAGGAGCACCAGAAGAAATTAAGAATGACTGACCCATAAAAATTCCTATAGATAGGCAAGGTGAGCTTTCACGAACCAATAAATGTATATAGACAATATTGCAAGGACTTGGCTCTTTCTGAATAATATCTATGGGATTGATACACTAATTTCTGGTGGCCCAAAAATAAAATTATAGGTTTCAATTATCTAAGAGAGTCAATTGTGAGACGTCTTTGATTCAAAATATAAAATTATTTTAATGGGTTACATTTTTGGTGATCAAATTTAAGATAAAATAAGAAATTATAATTAAAAGAACATTTAGAAAATATTAAATAGATTAGAAAATTTTATAAAAAATAACAAAATATTATATGTCATGTTTTTTCATTAAAAATTTAAAAAAATGATATATTTAAATCTATTTTAAATTGTGTATAAAAAATGATATATATTATTATGATATAAATTTTTTTTAAATAAAAAATACTATATATATAAATATATAAATCATAAAAAATTAACTAAGCACTCGAATTATTAATGTAAAACACATATGAAAAATTATTATATATAATATTAATATTTTCACATATTTATATTGTGTATAACTTTACCACTATTTAAAAAATTATAAAATAACCATAAAAAATCCTTGTCAAAATGGAACCTAACTATACATTTATGTTTATTTTTTTACAAAAAGTATCATAATGTATATTTTATTAATTCTATATAATTAATTTATGGAACACAAATACAAATGTTGATAATATGAGATAAATGAATACCACTAAAATGAATAAAGAACTTTTATATAGAATAAAATCATTGTTCATATTTTTCCTTGATATGGATATATGCTCCATCTTGAATTACTGTATATTGGTTAAAAGAAAAAGGAGGTGAAGTATTAAGCTATTCGAAGGATTACACTCCTTATAATGTAATAAACGTATGTCCTTGACATTCAATTTATATATATATATATATATATATCTTTCAATGTAAGCCTCTTTGATTTATGTATTGTCAAAACCTAAGCCATTTACAATAGAAATATTTAAGGTTGCTTTGAGTTATGGGAGGGATCAATACATATTGAGGATTTTATGCATTCTATATTGAACCTATATATTTTTTCATTTGAACAATCACAAGAATTAGTAATTTAGGAGATTTGATGCCAATTGTAAACATTATAGCATGAATTTCTCTAAGAGCACCATTGACCAAGCTACCATTGACCAAGCTAGAATCAACCCATAAATAGGATGTAAACACAATTTTTTTCTTTTTAATATAATATATCATCAAGATCTTCAAAATTCATTTTCCAGGTACGTTCTACATTACCCTATGTAATCAACATATTTAATGATTTCTAAATTTCATTGTTGTGTTAAATCCAAAGTATTTATTACTTATATATGAGTTTATAAATGAAATGATTTTTTTTTTCACAAAATAAATATCTATCTTTTCAAAACATTGATAAATTATAGTTCTCAACTTTTGGTTCAACAATTTGTACATTGAAAAGAAGATTTTATAAATTCACATGGCCTAGATCAAATCCTTTTGTATAATTTTTTTGATGTAATGTAATAACAATGTTGAATATCTTTCAAAGGATTAAACTATATGATGTTCCATTGTACATCATATGAGAAGATACGAATAATAGTTCCCATGTCATTTTTTACTCTTTTTTACCGTGAAGATTTTTTTCATATGAGTAATTCCTTAATAATAATATTAAATCTAATTAAGGAATCTAATCCAGGTGTACATCAAAGAAGAATAAAGTATAAAACTCAAGAAATGTAGTGTATGTTTTTATTGCCAAATTTTGATGATAAAATGATTGGATACACAAAACAATAGGGATTGTTTTGTAAAATATGGAAAAAATACTCTACGCTATCATGACACAAAATGCTCTTAATTAAAATTTTCCTAAAGGTATTTGTAGATGTTTCATAAAAACTAATCTAATACATAATGTGTACCATCAACAAATCCATTCTAATATTATATTGCATAAATATGAAAACTATATCAAGATATGAAATGACAATATTTATCAAACATTACTTAGACCAAAGTTTTTCAATAATAAATGATCTATAAGATCAATCAAACTCATACACACTACTTGATAAGATTACACCTTATCTAGGATTGATGAGATTTGTTAAGCCAGTGGAATCTGTCCACTACTTAATTAGGGTCATGAATGCGAGATTCGATAAAATAAATAATAATACAAATCTCAATAGATTCAATCTTCATATTTCACTTTAGCTAATCAAAATTACGCTAAATATAAAAATATCATAAACATTCATTTAGTCTATCAAATGAAGTAAATAAAATCCAAGTAACAAGTTTATTACCAATAATAAACAAAATACAAAAATAGTCCTTAATAAATCATACCATCTAAGTAATGAGTATCTAGACCGCTAATTGCTTTATCCACTAAGCAACACATAATATTATTTCTCTCCTTTCCACATATAACAATAACCAGTCCATAACATATAATTATGCTTTGTATTTAAACTCATAAATACAATGAATGCTTTATAGTTAAACATTTTAATGCTTTTATACTAACCAAATATAAAAAAGCATTTGATATTCATTGTTATAATTACAACATTTATAACAATCATTCATTCACCACATGGTAATAATGCACAACACAGATGAGAATATAAAATACACATATTGTTAGGTTGTGGAGCTAAAAGCTTCACTGATGCAAACAAGAGGAGTTGCGGAGGTTGCTGAGTTGTAGAACAAGTTGCAGGGCAATTGACGTCGGTCTGATCAACTGACGTCGGTCAGATTACAATG
Source organism: Torreya grandis (assembly GCA_037957365.1). Classification (NCBI taxonomy): domain Eukaryota; kingdom Viridiplantae; phylum Streptophyta; class Pinopsida; order Cupressales; family Taxaceae; genus Torreya; species Torreya grandis. Next base: position 763,402 of record JARHVA010002250.1, read on the forward strand.
CAGAAGCAACTGACGTCGGTCAGATTATAGTGCAGAAGCAATCGATGTCGGTTCTGAGTTGGTCGACATCGGTCAGGAAGGAGCCGATGTTGGCAACCTGTGTGTGCATGCGTTTGCATGCGAGTCGAGAACTGGTCTATTTTTGGACAGTCAGTTTGCATGTAAAGACTATTTTTGGTCTTGAGTTGCGTGTCTAATTATTGTAATTAAGAATGTCTAATTATTGTATGCATGAGATCTATATAATAGACTCATGGGCTGTATTGTAAAATTGTACTAGAGTGAGAGAGCAAAGATTAGCTCCTTCAGAAGAGAGAGAGCAAGAGTGATAGATAGCCAAGAGGGCTTGTAGAAGAGAGCAGGGATTAGCTCCTCCTAGTTCCAAAGGGGTGTTGAGTGTGTATGATCAGGGAGAGTTTCAGGTTGTGCAAGTTCTGGTAGAAGATCCACTGGGGTACTAGTTGAAGAATCATAAGGACTTGGTGAGGCAAGGACAAGGGTTCTTCAGGGTGTAGAGACATCTACATGGTAAGTAAGGTCTGGTGATTTGCAGGTTGTTGCAAGAGCAGGGAGATCTACTTGGAGTACGATTGTGTACTTGTTGTACTGGCAGCGGTGTTACTGACTGGTAGAGGTGAAAAACAACTCTATATTTGAGTTGATTGTTGTGACTGTAATTGAGAGAGTGAACTATTGAAGGAGAATTACTAGTGAGCCCTAGAAGTGTGGGAGCTCTAGAGGTGTGGGAAGAAGAAGTGTGGCATCTTCTTTATTGTATTTTCTTCTAGATAAGTATTAATACAATTGGGTATTGTCTCTCATATTCTGTGTTGTTTCATATTTCTAGTTACTTATCATTCTAGTTAAATTCTATGTTTAGTTGCTTATACAAAGGTAATCAAGTGTGACCTTAGTGGGCAGTAGATCCTGACAATTGGTATCAGAGCTTTGTGAGCGTAGGTCCTATCAAGTGGTATCAGAGCTAGGTTGCAGGTTCATCAAAGCGTGGTTAAGTACACTAATAGGTGGTCAGAGCGTGTTAGTGTTTTGTTGATTACAGGTCACTCACAGGGGTTTTTGATTGAGTGGGAGTATAGCAATGGTAGAAGAAAGTAAGCTACGAATGGAGAAACTGAATAGCACGAATGGTTAAACATAAATACAATGAATGCTTTATAGTTAAACATTTTAATGCTTTTATACTAACCAAATATAAAAAATCATTTGATATTCATTGTTATAATTACAACATTTATAACAATCATTCATTCACCACATGGTAATAATGCACAACACAGATGAGAATATAAAATACACACATATATATAGCTAGTATAGCCAAAAATACATATACATATACATATATATGTATATTTATATGTATATGTATCTGCATATATATAATTCATTTATAAAACTTTTAATATATTTTCAATATTAATTAATTACTATTTTGTATGCAGTATACTTAAGATGACATCCACTATCGATTATCTTAAAATATTATGTATACTCAAAGTATAGTTATCCATTTAAATAGATAGTCCCATAACTATATCTTTAAATGAAATAAAATTAAAATGTTTACTCCTATGCAACTTATAAGATTTCATACACAGTACCAATTAACCATATTCATTTTTAAATCAATGCTTAATGTAATCGATTCAAATTTGACATTTCATACAAATTCAAACACTCAGTCATAGCCAACTATATCCACTTGGTTTCATAAAGATAAATACAAGTCTTTAGACATAGTCTTATATAAAACAACAACAACAACAATAACATAGTTGAGTATATTATTGCTCAAACTTGGTCAAAATACACTATGTAAAATGATGAGTGTCATCTAACTCCTCATTTAACCAATATTCAGTTGGTGTCTTATCAACCAGGGCTGGTTTCCAAAGCTATCTGCAGTAAGGTATGGGATGGTAGATCTATAATTTTGCTTATGGGGGTGCTTGTTAATCCTATTCTAACTGTGACTAAATTACTTGATTCATGCTTTTGCTAAAAAATAAAGAAATCAAATCAATCCACTCTTTTGCTGGAAGTAAAAGATCACACTCCTATTTTATGTTTGCAGGGAAAATATATTCACACTCCTACTTACAAAAGGAAATTTGTTTCACACTTCTGCTATAAAAGAGAAGATACTTTACGTAGAAAAGAAATGAAATAAGAAAATGCTCTTTTTAAACTATGAATTTGTTTTGATATTTTTATAAATAAATGCAAACAGTAACAAGATTCTAACTAATAAAATAGAACATAAATACCGTACACAGTTCCTGGTTCTAAGGAGAGTGGGCCCTTGCTCCTCTCAGACTCAGGAACAAAGATTAATCAGTGTTGAAAACTTGAAGTATTAATTCATAGAAATGAAATAATTATAATTTGATTGAAACCTATATACTTATCTAATTCTCGATCCTCTATTTTCTCTATATCTTCTATTTTTCCTCTTTTTTTATATATTCAAAAGTCTTACACTTTATACTAATACAAGCAACTCAAAATAGGATGCAAAAGAACAGGACTCCTAGTCGATCCCTTTATCTAGAGATTGGATTTCCAAGAGATCCAATTATTTTGATGAAATAAATATCCTATCTTATAATAGTCCTAAAATCTGATTATATACAAATCTATCAAAATTAGGTCCTTCAAAACAACAGGTGGTTATTTTCCTTATGTGATTCCAGCTGGAATGGTTCTTTCTTATCCTATATGGTCTCCAGCTTCCCATTATCCTTACAGAATTCTTAGTATTGACCCTGCGGAGTCCATAGAAATGAGCCTACAAAGTCCATAGAAATAAACCTACGGAGTCCATAGAAATAAGCATATATAGTTTGTAAAAATAAGCCTATGGAGTCCATAGAAACAAGCTTGTAGAGTCCATAGAAATGAGCCTGCAAAGTCCGTAGAAACAAGCCTGTTGAGTCCGTAGTTCTACTGGATGGAGATCAAAATGGAATGTTCATTGTACATCGCCTATGTCTTCTTCCTGAGCATTCTTCACACAAAAGATCATGCTATATATTAGACATTAATGACAAAGTAAAGATTCAGTCTTTGGTTTAATATAAACAAGATAAATATCTATTTTCCATGTAATAACTATCTAAGAATCTAAGATTTGTATAAGATAATATCCTTCGAGAGATGATTTAAAGGAAATAATATGTCAATGATGAGCCATATTTTGAGCTCATCATCTCCCCCAAGCTTTAACTTTTGCAAGTCCCATTGCAAACATGTATTAGTGTTCATAGCTCTTACTTATGCTTTCTACACTTTGACTCAAATCATATTCATCAAAATCATCTATTATGTGTCTATCTAAATTGTTGATAAATCTTTGATGTGTTTGCATCATCTGTTTCCATATACTGAATTGTTCTTCTGATTGTGGAGCCCAACTCTGCCATCCTAAAATATGTATGATCAACAAAGGAGGTCTATATCTCATGCCAATCCATTTTTGTTCTCCCCCAGAGTTGATTACCTCTATTAAAATTTATAGAATTGAGGATGCTCTCCTCATACTCCATCTTAAGTTATTTGGGGACATGACTTCTCACCTTTTAAGAGGCACTAAAAGTTGGTCCCATCTATTTACACTTGCAGTCACTACTGAATCAAAATTTTGTCTTGAAAATAAATCAAAAGAAATAGTACAATCATATAGATCTTGTAAATAATGTGTTTTAACCTCATCATTTAACAAAGCATAGTGAAAATTCTATTTAATCAATCTGGGAATAGGAAAGGCTAGTCTGACACATAATCCTGTAGCCTTAGCATGATTTGTATAGTCCTCAAATCTGTCTTTCTATGCTATCTGATTTTTGAATGTAGAATGTAATGCTCAGTTGAACTTCTCCTACATGAAGATTTATCAAAAACTTATTGCACTCATGATCTCCTAGAATCAATTCATGTAAATAAAATTCATAAAGCAAAACCTACTGATCAGGTTCATCACTATAAAAAATTTCCAAAAATGTTGTTAGCTACAAAATTTTATAAGGAAGATGATAGGAGATCCGCAAAAGCTACCATCTATAAAATTGTTCAAATAAAAACAAATTGTATGCAGGAGAAGGATTCCTACATGCCAAAAGAGTTTCTCCTAATTTGCATGCATCCTGCAAATTTTCTTCTAACTCTTGGACTTTAGCCTCTAATTCTTTCTTTTCATTTTCTAAGAGTTTGCTCGAAGAAGTTTCATCTTTATTTTTCTATTTAAGTACAAAATATTTTTCTTCAATTTGATGTAGTATTTGCAAGGGAGGAATACTTGGATCACTTTTTTGACAACCATGGTCAACAAAAATTTTGGGGGGAGAAAGTACAACAGTAGGTGCTTTGAAAGAATTCACCAAATTTTGCAATTTCTTGTTCATCTTCTTTTGTTAAAATGAGCCTTCTCCTTCTTTTGATTACTCTTTAAGCTACACTTGGTTGAGTTTCTTTCTCAACCACCAAACCCTTGGTCATCTCAATGTCTATAGCAACCTTCCATCTCAATTTTCTTCTTCCTGTCAAAGGCACTGGTTGTGCTACAGACTCATGAGGTTCTTGTGGAGACCTTGAAATTTTAGGGTTTTGAGACCTTGTAATTCTTCTTGAAGAATAAGATGGGATTTCTATGGAGATTGTAGTAAAAGGCTTTGAGGATCAGCTTCTGTTGAACTCCATAGAAAGGAAATGATTCATTTGAAATGCTACATCTGCATGAGTCTGTAGTGTTGTATGATGATGTGATACGGTTAGGCACTGCACATTTCTACAGAGTGTGCCAACCATTTGGCCTCATCAATACAAGTCATGTGAAATGATGATGTGTCATATTGATGGTGATAGTGATTCATTACTTCATTTAAAACCCCTTTTTATGACATCCCATCATTATGGTACTTGATGACTCAATTGATGATATCAAAGCTGCACACTTATCCATACACCTTTGACAGCTTCGTTGCATGCTTTTTCATTATGGCATGTGTCATTCCATTTTAGAAGATTCAAATTTAGGTCATCTCAGATTAATAGGGTCTTAATCAAATCAAAGATAATTAATTAACTAATCATATATAAATGAAATATATGTCTTACTTACTTTAACCTTAGACGTTATCCTTTGCTCACCACGTGTCCTGCACAAATAGGTTCACGTGGATTAATTTATTGCATGGAGACAACCAATCATAGCGTCATGATGATATTTTCTTATAAATTTTGGTTTTTTCCCTTTGGCCAACCATTGCTAGTTTTCTAGCCAAAGCCCTTTTTGTAATGCATAGCCAACCAACAAGCTGGTTTTCTGGGCATGCATTGTCAATAGCATCCTTAGAAGGATTTTCACTATATTTTTTTGAATTATTAAGGAGCATGTTCACTGGAAGAAGTAGAGCTTTCCAGAACAACTACTTGATCCTTTACTTTTTGAATAAATTCATCTTTGTTGATAGGTTTTTGATAGAGCTTCAATCTATGTCCATTGACTAACAGAGCTCTTTTGCTGGCATCAATAGGTATCAGCTTAACAAAACCATTTTCATAGACCTCTTCAATCTCATAAGGTCCCAACCATCTTATTTGTAGTTTTCCTTTGAACTATTGAAATTTAGAATCAAAAAACAGTGCCCAATCTCCTTTCTAAAATTTTCATTACTTGATTTGTGCATCGTGCCAAACTTTTCATTGATGTTGTACCAGTTTAGTTCTTTGTAGTGCTTCCATCCTCATTTCATCAAGTTGATTAAGCTGTAGGATTATTTCTTTCTATATTTCTTCTAACTCAATTCCTACTTCTACATCTATTTTCAAATTTTGTAATTCAAATTCAATAGAGAATAAATGTTCCTTACCATAAACCAATTCATAAGGTGAAAATCTAGTTGTTGTTTTCCAAGTAGTATTATAGGCCCAAACAGCTTCTGGTACCTTATTTACCCAATAATTTTTTCTAGAACTAACAACTTTGAATAAAATGGCTTCCAATTCTCTGTTGGTGACTTTAACTTGTCCATTTGCTTGTGGATGGTATGGGGATGTTTTTCTGAGCTGAGTTTGATACACTTGCATAAAATGGTTTATCATGTTTGACATGAACTGCGATCCTTGATCTGAGACTATCTCTCTTAGAGTACCAAATCTTTGCATGATTTTTAAATATAAGAAATTAGCTACCATCTCCTCTCTTACATGAGTTAATGCTTCCACTTCTACCCACTTGGTCATGTAGTTCGTACAAATTAGAAGATATTCTTTTCCTCTGGAAGGAGGATCCACTGGACCAATAAAATCAATTCCCCATTTCTCAAATGGTTCTAAAACCAATTGAGGATGAGGGTGCAGGGGCATCTCTGTTGAAAGAGTAGGTTGTCCAATTCGCTGACAAGCATCATAGTGTCTAACATATATTTTTACTTACTAATGAAGATGAGGCCAATAATATCTTGCTCCCAAGATTTTATGTACGGTTCTTTGAGCTGAGTAATGGCCTCCTCCTATTTCATCATGATAAGCTTTGATGATATCATAAGCTTCACCATTTGTCACACACCTACAAAACACATGATCAGGTCCAAGTTTAAATAATATTCCATTAATCTATTTAAAAGAAGAACTTTCTTTGATTAAATGTTTTTTTCTTTTTGTGAAAAGTGTAGAAGAAACTTCCCTGTGGTGAGGTAATTGCCTATATCATCAAACCACAGAGATTTCATTGAAATAACAAATAATTGTTCATTTGGAAAGTCATCTTCCCTTCACCTGTAGTGTTTATTCTTGACAAGAAATCAACAACCACATTAGACTTCCCTAGTTTGTCTATAATATTAACATCAAATTCTTGTAAGAGCAATAGCCATCTAATAATCCTACCTCCCATAATTGGTTTGTTGGTAAGATATCTAATAGCTGAATGGTCTATATAGATAAATAATAGCCTGTTATGTAGTGTTTGAATTTGTTCATTGTATAAATTACAGCTAAGAATTCCTTCTCAGTTGTGGTGTAACTTCTTTTAGCAGATGTCATGTTTTTGCTAATATAATATATAGCATACATGTTACCCTCTTCATCCTTTTGTCTAAGAACTACTCCTAGTGTTATATTGGAAGCATCTGTGTATATATGGAATGGCTTAGTCCAATCTGGTCCTCTTAATACTGGAGTAGTAACAAGTTTAGCTTTGATGGTTTCAAAGGCCTACTGGCAACTATCACTCCATTTGAATGTACTATCTTTTGTAAGAAAGACAAACATAAGGGTAGGTATTTGGCTAAACTTATGTATGAAGTGTCTGTAGTAACTAGCATGTCCTAAAAAACTCTTAACTTCAGTTTGTGTTTGTGGAATGGGCAAGTTAGAAATTATTTCAACTTTTTTTGGATCTACTTGAATGCCTTTTATAGAAATATGGTGTCCAAGGACTATTCCTTCATCCATCTTCAACAAAAATTTCTCATTGCTCAAAGATAATTGATGCTCCTCACATCTAATCAATAATCTTTCCAAGTTGGTAAGAGTTTCTTCATAAGTTTCACCATAAATAGTGAAATCATCCATATATACCTCAACACAATCATTTGTAAGGTTAGAGAAGATTGCTAGAACTGCTCTTTGGAAGGTTGTTGTAGAATTATAGAGTTCAAATGGAAGTGCTCGATAAGCAAAAGTTCCCCAATGGTAGGTAAATGTGGTTTTATCTTGATCTTTAGCTGCTACCATTATCTGGTTATACCCACTGAACCCATTTAGGAAAGAAAAATATTTCTTTCCTACTAAGTTATCAAGAACTTGATCAATAAAAGGTAAAGGAAAGTAATCCCTTAATGTTGCTTTGTTTAATTCTCTATAATCCACACATACTCTTAACTTTTTATTTTTCTTGGGCACAATTACTAGAGGTGACACCCACTAGCTGTCTGAGATGGGGTAAATAAACCCAACTTCTAGCAACTTTTGGATTTCTATTTTGACTATTTCCTTTAGTGTTGGGTTTATTCTTATTTGTGGTTGTCTGACCGATTTGAAAGATTCTATGTAGATGTGATGAGTGCATATGCTGGGGTAAATTCTTTTCATGTCAGTATAATCCCAAGAAAAAGCCTTGGTACGTCTTTCCAACACTTCAAAGAGTTGATCTTCCTCTTCATTTGTCAATCAACTATTGATGTTCAAAAAATTTCTAGGTAATACCATGATTGGTTTTATACCTAGGTAGTTGGATTCTATTTTCTTAAACTCACTAATTAATGAGTTCAAAGGACATGGATGAGGAAGTAGCTTATGAAAGATAGTTACATTATCAACAAACTCTTTTCCAAGAGGAATCAGTCTTGCTAAAGAACAATGAAATGCATCTAAGAAATGAGTTTGTTATTGTTCTGCCAATTTTCACACACTTTTCTGAATCAATCTATGACCATATGATGAAGAAGTACTAGAAGAATTAGAATTGGAGGTTTCATAATTTTCCATCAGACCCAAGAATCCTAAACTAAGGCAGTCCGTAGCTTTCAGACTGGCAGAGTCTGTAGTTTCTAGACTGGCATAGTCCGTAGTTTTTAGACTGACATAGTCCATAGTTTTTGGATATATGTCTCCATCCAAATTATTCCAAGTGTTTTTTGATTGTGATCATAGCTAAAGAGAAAATTTTATTTAATGTGTTATTTGATTCATCCACCCAAAGTTCTTGTATGCAATATGTTGATGGTTTTGTAGGAGGATACAAAGAGATGCATTTATATTTTAACCCATTGGAAATGGTCATGACTCCCACCCTGCAATCAATAAATGTTGCTATAGTAGCCAACCATGGTCTACCTAGGATTATAAGATATCTTAGATTCTTTGTTTTGGGTTTCAAGACCATGAAATCTACTAGATATTCCCAAGATTCTATTAATACTTCAACATTTTATATAGTTCCATCTGGGTTTGTTACCGACTGGTCTGCCATTTAAAGAATGGTAGTTGTAGGTTGCATTTTCATAAGAGATAATGCATGGAGAGTATCAGTTGTCATGACATTGATTGGTGCTCCCAAATCCACCAAGACGTTAGGAATTTATTTTCCTCCGATTGTAACTATGATCACTGGGCTTCTCAGATCTGCATATTTTGGAACTAATAGTTTTCCTGCTAATAAATCAACAACTTTTCCATCAACATGAATGGTTATAGGATATTTTACCTTCCTAGGTGTCTTAATATAGAGGTTTTTGATGATCTTATTTAATTCAGGTATATCCCTAATAGCTTGTAGAAGGGGTAACTCAATATTGATCTTTTGCAACTCATGGACCAAGTTTGAGTCTGGTTTGATATCAGTTTCTCTTAATCTTTTAGGAAAAATAACTACTGGTGTAGTAGTGTTTCCTTTGTTTTCTTCAAGGCTCATTTTTATTTCAACTTCTCCAGTGCTTAATTGAGATGACTCTGTCTATTTTTTTCATCAGGTATCTCAGAAATGAGTACTGGAGGTTTTTGTATAGTTTTTCTTGATCTCAAATGTATGTCTGAGCACTTAGTAGCTCCCACATTGATTGTTTCTTCCTATTCATTGACATAAATAGGTGTTGGTTGTTTATTGTTTTGATTTGCTATTGGTTGTGCAAGCATTAAGGGCTGATTAATTTATCCTTGTTACTGAATAACTGGGGGTGGCATAATGGTTTGCTGTTGAAGTGGTCTTCTTGGTTGGGTGAATTGTGACTGTGGGTTCTACTATTGATTCCATTGTTGATATGGCTATGGCATCTAATGTTGCTGTGGTGCCCATTATTTTTGTGGCTATGGCACCATCCATGGAGGTGTTGGCATCCAATCTTATCCTGCATATGGATTTTGAATTGATGGAATTTGGGGTTGATTCCAAAATGGTGAAGGTAATGAAACATTCCATGGTGTCATCCATGGATTAACTAGATTTCTTGCACTAAACTATCCTTGAGCTTGGTTTTGTGGAGCAAAGTTTTGTCTCTAAATATAATTTACTTCCTTAATGGACTGGACTTATGTTTTCATTTGATTCTTTAAAACAGGCAGAAGGGTGCAATATTTGGTATCATGATCTGTTGCATCATAGATCCCACATGATGAAATATTAGTTCTATCTAGAGGGAAGTCTCTAAGGGCATGTTTCTGTCTACACTTAGGACAGTAGATTGCTAAAGGCTCTGTTACATTTGCCTTAGCTTGAAGGCCATCCAAAGTACTATTTAGTGTAACTAGAATATATGTTTTGAGATTAGTAAATTCTTCCATTAATTTACCCACTTCATTATATTTCCCCAACTTTCCTTTCCTAATTCTAGGTTTTATTTAAGATTAATTGGTAAAAAGCTCAGAAATCTGAATGAAAGCCAACTTATTTATGTCTCCTTTGCCCATCAGAATTAAGGCATATCTAGTGTCTTCATCCAATCCTTTCAAGAAAACCAATTTTTGAATGTCTTCAATGAGTGTATAATTGCTTCTTTTATGAGTGAACATGAATCTAACCAAATAATCCTCTAAAGATTCATCCTCATTTTGTTTGATTTTGAAGAAATCCTCTTTTCTTTCTCACACTCGATAATAATCTTGGTATTTGTTCAAGAATTTTATTTCCATGTCATCTCATGTTCTAATAGAATTACCAGGTAAACCCATGAACCATCTCATAGCTTCATGTTTAAGTGTAGAGGGAAATAGTTTTAATTTCTGGCTATCAGTTGTGTAATCATAAGTTTGACATATAACCTTAAACTCAAATAGGAATTGATCAGGATCTTCTATAAATCATCCCCAGAAATTTGGTAGATTAACTGGTGAAATATTTTTCATGGGGGTTTGAAATATTTTTTACGAGTAAGCTCTATTAGGGATTAGAGGGTCGAATGGTCTCAAAGGGGTCATAGGGAAATTTAAGGGGTATTTTGAAATTCGAAATCATAGTGTGAAAATTTATGGTGTCTACACAAACCCCTACATTTTCAAAGATATGTGTGTATATGTATGTATACAAAATCAAATTTATATGAGTAATACATATATATCTACATTTGTGTATATACTACATAGTCTAGTTTAATATAAGAAAAACCTGATAATAAAACCCCATTTAAAATCTAAATAGGTTTACATAGTCAGATACACATACCAACCCAATTTTATTCATAGTTCCATATATAAATATATAAAAACTACTTTGAATTGAGCCATATTATTTATACACATATAATATAATAATTCTTCAAGACTAAATAATGCTATTCAAATTATCAAGAGGACATTAAGATAGAGTTTATAAAAGCCATTAACAACAACGACCAAAACCCAAGGCTCTATCTTAACCTTCTCAAGTCACCTTAAGTCGATATAGGCTTATGTGGAGGCCATGCCTTCCATAGGTCCCTGTAAACACCCATATTTTATCTATGATAAAAATAAAGAATACCTAGTGACTATTAATTCATAAAACATTTAAATATAGTCCACATATGAATTAGAATACATAACCAACCCATAAGTATGCCAATGAGCTGATCATATTCCTTCCTCTTTTCTTTCATTATCTCTTCTTCTCTTCCCAATATCTCCTTTGTGTGTAGTGTCGTGTCCCCCATAACCCTTCTCTCTTTTATTTTTATTTCTTTTCCTCAACCACTTTCCTTTTCCTTCTCCTTCATGCACATTAATCAAACTGACTGCATAGATGAATGCCCAGATAACTCAGTAGAACCAATCATTAGTTTTTCATTCACCACCATGCAAACACATAGTGAACCCCATGTTCCCCCACAAAAATGTAGCTTAAACAAATTCAACAGATGATTAGTAACCTAATCATATCGATCCTTCTTCTAAATCTCTATTTAATCATTTCAGATTCTTTATAAAATCTGCATGATAATGGATTTATCAACCAACTAAACCTTATTTAGAATAGTCTCTAATGTTTATTCCATGTAAATTCTTTAAATTAGTCGATTGCCAATGTATTCCCATGCAATGACCCCTGACCAAACAAAATATAGCAATGATTATATTGCATGACAACACCCTTAGATTATAGTTCTATGTCACTGTGCTTATCCACTAACATATATAGCAATACAATGATTGATTAAAATCACTCAACAATTAAAATAATGTATTCATATATATTATAAGTCAAACCTTAGGTCAACAGTTAATCAAATATAAGATATTTAAAAATAATGTTATTTATATTCTTAAACATATAGATTTAGCATATATAATAATAATAATAATAATAATAATAATAATAATAATAATAATAATAATAATAATAATAATAATAATAATAATAATAATAATTTGTAAATAAATAACAATAGAATCCATCTATTCTTTTTAATGATTACTATATATGCAAATTTTACTCATTTAGTCAACTATTATGTCAAACAAATGCATCATATAAGATAAGCCAACACATTCACTAAATTAATATAATTACTTAAAAAAATAACATGTTCATTACTAGTAATCAAAATCATACTAGAAAACATATTAACAATCACCTAGAAGAAAAGTACACAAAACATGTTATGTTATCCACATCAACCAATTACAAAATGAGATATATTAAGTGGTGTGTGTAAGGGTTTCTAGATTCATTTTATATGAATCCCCAAAGTCTCCATCTAACCATCCTCTCCGATAATACTCTCTCTCCATCACGTTCTAAGGGAAGAATTTGTCTTGCATCCACCTCATGCCAATGAAGGTAGTTAACCCAAAACATCATTATATCCATAAAATAATTTTGTAAAATAATCAAACATGATCACAAAGTACATAATATAAAATTATCACTAACTCATAGCATCTAATCATATAAATTAAGAAACACAATTGTCCCATAATCAACATATGTCATTTAGCTTAATCAAATATTAGTTTATCAACTAATCAACCACAATAACCCACAGATTAAAAAGGTTATGTAGCTTAGAGAGAAATCGAGATGTGACAGTACCACCCTACAATCCACATCCTTGTGATCAATTTGAGTCATGGTTATAACATCTTTGAATGCTTTTATATGTTATTTTTTAGTTAAAATACCCCCAAACACATACCTAGGGCATCATTTATTTGGGCTTTTGGGTAGATCATGGGCAACTCCTAGAATGTTGACAGGGAAATTACCTCCACCAATCCAAGCAACAACCATTGGTGGGTTTAGAGGGACAAAAAAGGGTTAAAAAGGGGAATAACATTTGTAAGTGAACTACAAGTTGAATGAATGTATCTAGTTTTTTTATTTTCCATTATCTGCTCTTTTTTTTCAATGTTTAGGGAGGTAAAACAATTAAAAAATCACCCTTGATGGACTTTGATCTTGTGACTACTCTACTATTTTCAAGTTGGGTATTCAAAATACCTCAGTGTGGGAAATGCCTCTAAAATGTTTCAAGTTTATTAATTTGGTGGCCCTCATTCTAACATAAATATATTGATGGGTCATTTGACATGGCACACCAGCTTAGGTAAAACATTAATCTATCTCACCTCTCCTAAAATGAAACATGAATGCTTTCCCCAAGGTCTCTTTCACTAGGTCATGACATACTAAATACCTATGTGGTTGTTGTGTTTATTGTTCTTGTCAAAGGCTCTTTATTGGTTTGAAATTTAGGTTTTAAAAAGTCGGAACTTTATCAACTTATTATTTTGTCAACATGGGTTTTAATGGAGTAAGGGAATCAAAACACTATACACCCAGAAAATCAACGATCTTCAAGTTTATTAAAGAGGGTGAAGATGATTCAGTTTTTGTAAATGTAGATTAGTAATAATAAATGAGGGGTTGCAATATAAATGAATATGTAAATGTAAATTTTTGTTTAATCTACCTAAACTAACATATTTATAAAATAAGGAAAAGTGAAAGAGTGATCCTGTTTTGAATTGAAGACAAATTTGATCCATTTAGAGAGAAAAAATCTATAATTAGTCTTATGCTTGATCAATATGCACAAAGACACAAACAATGTGATGATAGAGTCTAAGGGTAACATTAAAATAAATACAAAAGACAAATACACAATTTAAATGTGTAGCAAATGAACAATTTATCTAAAATATTTGATTAATGAAATATATGCTTGAATAAAAATCTCTATATTTGTCCCAACTAATTGGATTACAAATAATTCTTCAAAATGACATTCTCCATACAAATAAAAAGCTAAGTAGGGAAATGCAGAAAACAAAAGGTGTCTAATTCACAATGTTGTCTCTAATACAAAAAGTGATCCAACCCCTTGCATAACAAAAAAATGAATATATAAACATATACATAAGTTTGGTCTATTGACCCATCTGGGTTTCCCCTCAAATTTTGTTGCAACATTTATTGAGCTCCATCCAGTGAGACATAAATGAGGAAGGTGTCCCACTAATCATTAGAAGCCAAAATAAATTTATGGTAGTAACTAGTTCTTGGAAAATACAAATTTAAATAGTGTATTCATTTGTTGCTTGAGTTAAAAAAAAGCATGTCATAAAAATGATGCCATTTTTTAGGTCTTGATCTTCCCCAACTTAAGACTAATATAATTTTAAATATAATGGAACCAACTTTCCAACTCTACAAACAACATATGAAATGGAGTAGCGATTTGAAATTTATAATTAAAAACTAACCAACACTCTTTTTGTACAAATTTTAATACATACATATTTTAGTATGTTATTTTATGCCCTTCCTGCCCACGCTAATTTTGGGATGGCATGTTTTATCATTTAGTGAATTAGTCTTCTCATATGGGTGTCTATTTCCCTCAGCCAACTTTGTAAAAAGAAATAATAAATGTTATATTTTTTAAAATTAAACATAACTATAAATAATACTGTCACTTTAAGAGAAACATGATAGAATCATGATATGACAAATTTTAGAAGAAATATTTTATCCATATAAGACCTATGCCACAACACAACCACCAACATTAGATTATTGATGCCACTTATAATTCGGAAAAATACAACATCAAAGTCAAATATACAAGAAAATACATTTTTTTTGGCATGTTTTGACACATGGTGAAAAGGTTTTAATGAATAAATAAGTTTTACCATTATTTTTTATAAATATTATTATTTTTATAAAAATAATAAAAATATAAAAAGTTTTAAGACATTGACCATGTTTTCCATTCAAATTCACCCCCAACATAGTTGGCATAATTTAAACTACCCTACCTTTTAGGCCTTTACTTAGCCCTCCATGTACATGGTTTCACGCCACCACATTATTACTAAATTGGCCCCTTTGAGCCTCTTTTTTGCTAAAAATACTCCTTTCATGCTCTTAGAACTCCAACCAAGATGGACACACCCTTTCCTCATGATTAATTCACAACTACAAAATGGAGCTATAAAATGGAGCTCAAGAATTAATTTTCAAGTAAGTGTAAAATATGAAAGTTTTTCACTTTGACACAATCTACACAATATATAATATTTTATAGCTTGAATTTTCATTTTAAATACTAGGACATCTTATGAATAAATTATCAAAAGGCTAGGTCAATTAATCAAAATAAAATCAAACAAAGTCAAGCGTTCACTTTTGAGAGAAGAGTTATATGTGAAATTTTATCATATGAACTCATTGAACACAATAAGATGGGTTACGAAACCTAATTTCCATGAAAAATTGAGACAGGTCCAAAATCATCCTAGCTACACACAAGCAAGGTGAGATTTAACTAGATTATAGTAAGTGAGAACATAATCAAAGTAAAAAGAGCAACCTAGATTTCAACAAAAAATATGGTATGTTATGCAAGCAACAACACCTCTATCATAGGGGATATGACTTGATATCCTAGTAAATTTGGAAGAAGAAATTTTATACATCAATGAAGTTATTGAAGAAATCTTTGGAGTGTATACATGAAAGATCCAATGCTCCCATAAAAAATAAAAAAATGACTAAATTTATAGGTGAAAATTATTTATATGGTCCCTTGAACAAGTACAATGGTGAAAAATAGTTTATGGAATCATTATTTAAATCTATTATTTATAAGTACCTTACACTTTGGGATAATCCCCTTCCATCTTCATCCTATGCATCCTAAATCATTCCTATGTCCTTACTTATTCTAAGCCATACTTACCATCGTTATCTATTTAATCTATAATTATTATAAAACATACTTATCATCCTAAATCATATTTACCCATCCCAAATCACCCTTACCCATAAAAATACATCCTTATCTATCCAATCCTTTCTATAATATCTTGATCCTTCTTTCTAATTTTGACCTTGATAAAGAAATGGAAAAATCTTGAGACGTGTTCTTAAAAACATTTTGGTTATCCTTAAAATGAAAATTTTATGACTAAACACTTTGGTTATTAGGCAACATGTTCTTTATAATTCCTATATTGAATTTTTTCACTATTCTAATCCACTATCACTCCCATCCCTTGGTGTTAGATTGGGATTTTCTTTTGATCATCACCTCTCCAAAAATAGAAATAAAAGATCCATAAAAATTCGAAAAAAACCCAAAATCATTTATCCATGGTTTGATTAAAATCCCTTATCATACCATAAGTACATCATATAAGCCTTCTTAGGCCATAACATTACCACATATACCCCTTTTTATATATCCTTGATTTGGGAAAACAAGGCTATATTTATAATTATCAGCACCTCTACAACATAAAGGGTTTTTAACTTAGCAAAGGACAAAACAAAAACAATTGCTTACTTACTCCTGTGTGTTTGTTTACTTACTTTGGTATGTTTTTTTTTTTTCATTTTTTATCCTTATACATTATGTGATTGTTCACTTATTGATTATCTATGTAATCTATGTGTTTTGTTTGTTTGTTTTATTATTTTATATTTTCTTTCTTATTACTTTGAGTAAATACATTGTGTGCATTACACTAGTGTTATCATGATTTATCCATATCATATTATCATGATTTATCCATATCATGCACCTATGTCTATGTTAGTATTTACATGTTATTATGATACATCATCATGATTTTTCATACCATTGGTGCATATTATCACACACAACAGAAAAGTAAGGTTTCTCAAACCATATTGATACTTTATATAAAACTAGGTAGCTATTATCCTATCCACATAACTACATTATCTATCAACAATATCACATTCATAACATAAGCCAAAATATTCAATACTAAATATCTAATTTAACATTCACTTTGAACATCCATAACTAAATCCCTAAACAACTAAGAGTTCTTCATGAATAATATAGAAGGAATGCTAATCTATACATAACATAATTATATACACATAATATTTTCAAACTTTTATCAATATTTGACACTTTGTATCTTGTAGGAACCCATCGAGTCTCAATCTCTCTAAGTGCATGCCTTAAGAGCTACATTAGGAAAGGGGTGGGTAGACCATTTGTGTTTCATAAGATTGTTGTCTCTTTTACCACATGTTATCTACACACTTGTATCCTAAAATAATTTAACCTAAGCTTGTTCTTCTTAGTTGAACCCATTCTAGACTTTTTACACATTTATCCTCTTTTTCCTTACCTAAATCCCATTTTGTCAGTTAGTTATACAGGGTCGACTGGGTCAACCCTATATAGTTTTGGGTTATTTTCACTTATGAGCTATTTTGACCTTTGGTCGACCTATCTCATGACCTGGTGAATTATTATCCAGAATTGTGCATGGTTGACTTGGTCGACCCTATCGACCAATATTTTTGAAAAGATTTAGGGTAAGATCCACCTGTATATACAATTTCATTTTCAACCATTTGATAAGAAAGAAGTGAATAAGAAGTAAGTGTGAATGAACATCTGCTTTATTAGCCATTATACTTGAGAAGTAAAGCTTAGGGTTTCATACTTTCTTTAGATATATGGATCTTATCTTGTGGAGACATTTTTTAGATGCATTGATAGGTTGTGTAGCCTAGAGATGATTTATCCTTATCATCTTTACATACCACAAAAATTTCTTGCAAAGCACCTTGACCAAGGGAGAGATTGAGGCTAGGTGGGTTCATCTTCAAGGTAAGTATTCCTAACTTTATTTTTCCTTTGTAAGAGTAGAAAGATAATGTAGTTATGCTTTTATTCCATGTATTATAATTTTGTATACATTGATGTGAGTATATGTCTTTTATGCATGTTTAGTTTTTGTTTTGTTTCTAACCCCCACTTTGTGGCACAAGCTTTGGTGAGCACTAGATTAGATTTACTTTTTTTTTATTAGCATAGGTGAAATATTAAAACTTAGGACCCCTTAGGGTTATTGCATGATTGTGTTAGATTGGAGGCCTTCAAACCATCCTTAGCATAGTGTATTAGGATAAGTGATCCCCTAATCAGGTCTAGCAGATTTTCATATTGGTCATGCTCTCACTTAACAAATGTATTCCCAATTAGAAGTGTATGTATGATCTATCTTCTTCGAGACATGATTGATTTATAGACATGAAGCATTTTTGACTACATACATTTTGGTGAACCTGATGTGAACTAACCCTTGCAAGATTTGTTCACTTATTTCTTTATTTTATCATTATTTTTATCATATATTTTCCATATTGGGTTAGTTGCATTAATGTAGTTCTCACTTCTATGTACAAGTTTTTAGCTACAGGTTATAGGATCAACTCAGTGAAACAAATATAATTTTTTAGATTTTTAGACTTTTAATTTAGACTACTAGGTTGACCCAGTCGACCATGTACATTTTCAAGCATCTTATTAAGCAAACTAGGTCAACCCAGTCAACCCTGTACATTTTTTAGGCATCTTGTTCAACAAACTTGATCGACCCAATCAACCCTTTATATTTTAGGCACTCAGAAATAGGCTTCAATAAAGCTAGATTGACCTAGTTGATCCTGTTAGCAGAATTTTCAAGCATTTATCAAGGTTCTTTGACAACAATCTCACTTCTTTGCATATTCAAAATCACCAAGTTTCCTTCTTATTCTTTTTCTCTTTCCTTACAGTATTTTCTTTTCATAATTTGTAGTCTTTAAAATTGCCCTTGTATAGTCAATTGGATCAACCCTATCAACCCAGTTCTATATTTTGTGTGCTATTTGGATAACTAGATCAACTCTATCAACCCTATTCATTTTTAGACCTTGCTTCCATAGTACAGAGGTGATATTTTTAACCCTGTTCTATATTTTTTGCATACACTATCAACATTGTAGCTTGTTTCAAATTTTTAATTAACATTTATATGCTAGTAATTAGTCTCACACTTTCATTTCTTGTTGTTTGCATGTTTAGAATAGAACACATAGTCTAATTATCTACTTTTTAATTTACCATTTAGTTTTACTATTTTCTATTTTTTTCACACATGACTAAATCATAAAATATTAAACAAACATTTTAACAATTGTCTACCCAAGACCAACCTACTTGAATTTCATCACCAAGGGGGAAGCCAACTTGGTTTTCTAGCCAAGTACAAATATGTGGTTAATAGTATAATTTGGCCAAGCACCCGATACCATTATCACTATGATGTGTGAAGTGAGGGGGTAGGCCCCAATACTAAGCATGTACCATTGAAAATATAGATCCATTTCATCCCAAATGTCTTGAAACTTTTCTTATATTACTTTCTAGTCCTTGCTTATAGCCAACCTCTCATCACATTTAAAATTATATTCTAATAATCTAATAACATTTAGGTTGACCATCTAGTTAGCTTTTTCTTTCCAAGTTGATTTCTCAATCTTTGTTCAATTGTATTTTATATTACAAAAACTTGCATTAGCCAGCATTGGTGCAAGGTTTTATGTTATGTGTGTTACATCCCAATTTCACCCTATGATTTTAAACTAATTTTTATTGCTTTGATTTGAGCATTATGACATACAATGTTAGGAACAGTGATATTTATGATTAGTATGCATGATGTTACAGTTGTATTTGATTATTATATATAATGTAGATGTATACTTGTTAATATTGCATCATTGGTTTATATATTATGATGACTTAGATTGACTACATAATTGTTACGAGGTAGATATAGGATTGGTCTTACCCACAAACCATGATGAGGGAGAGCATCATCATAAAAGATAGTGCAGATGATATGATTGCAAGATGATAGAAGGGAAATGCTAGTAACCCAAATCCACACACCACCGTAGATTGACTTGTTAATACTTTACGTTGATTTGGTTTGCTAGTATTATATTTGTTAATGTTAGAGTATTTTGCATTGATTATGTTTCAATTTTGCATTAAAAATAAATGAGCATATCATCTAGTAGCATTAGAATAAATTATATTGGTTATAATGATCATTGTGTTTATGAGATGCTTTATTAAGTATTTTATTAAACTACGTTATTTAAATTCATCTTTCATTAGGATAAGTTAATACTATATTATTATCTTGTCAAAATAATGATTTATTATTATTATATTGAGAAATTATTTATTTATAGTGTTTAAGATATCTTATATTAAACATATATGTGAAATATCCTAATTTGAACATATTCTCTAAATGACTAATCTTATGATTAATCAAATGACTTAATACTTAGCATTGTAATAATTTCATGGCCTTATTTTAAAATGGATAGTTTGGAAGCTTAGAAAAAAGAGTTAAGTCAAGAATTAATTGTTATTTTGATTGTAATGATGAATAAATGGGATGGTTGCTCAGATGCATTTCCCACATATAAATGATATAATATAAGAGAAAATATAATAAATAAAGTGGGTGGGTTATCCACTAAAGCTTGGGAAGGGTGCCCAAGATAAGGATACCATTAAAATAAAATGAATTTAAATATTATATAGGGAGACAGAGGAATGCATTGTGGGAGCCATTGTTTTTGGACTCCGAAGACATTATTTTGGATTTCAGGGACATTTTGTCTATAAAAAAGTTGAAGAATGGGAAGTGAATAAAAAGAGGTCAAAATATCAATGACGGAAGTTGTAAAGCTCAACACCACATCTTAGAGTGAATTTTTGAGTATGTAAGTGAAATGTAGAATCTTTAGACACTTAACATAAATCATCTATGTGAAATGCCTTACTTAGTAGGTCAATGACCAACCATACATCAATCACCCGGTCTTATAAAAAAAATGGAGTTATGTATTAAGTTGAGTTTATACATTGAGTTTCACTAGTATTAACTTGTTGAGTTTAATTGTAGTGATGAGCCTTTAAAGTTGGATGCCTAGCCATAAAAAACCAGGTTGAGATTTTTAAGTGAAGTATTAATATGTTGAAAATATTTTTGAAAAAAAATTAGATAGCTAAGTTTTCAAACCCTCTATTTGAAACTTCTAGCTATACAAAATAAGAAACCAACTACATAATTAAGATGCCCAGGCTGAGTTGGAAACACCATGTCTTGTATTGCCATGCCAAGTCAATTTAAAAGTTATGTCCTTAACTTTATTTTCACTTTAGTCATTAATATCAAATGCCCAACTAATAGAAGGGGATGACTTTCTATATAAAATAAAATCATGGAGTCATTATTAATATAATTTGTTTATTTGATGTGTATAAAGCATTCAACCAACTACAAATATCCAACCATTTAGTAAAGCACCCAGCTATAAATAATACTGATTAGATCAAGATAATATGGAGTATTTTTAGTTTAAATGCCCCTCAAAGTTAAAATGCCCATCCTGAACATTTGTAAAGTGGAAGCGTTGAGATAAAATGATATTCTCTTACATATAAACTATTGGATAAATATGTCTGATGCATTACTTGTAATCCATTTTAGTATGCAATGTTTCAATATTCTGCTAATTACAATGACTTAGATGTTGAAATGGCTATGAATATTTTTGATACAAATGTTGGTATTTGTTTTATAGCTCTGTATATGTTTATATGAATGAGTATTTAATTAAAACTCATAGAGCTTATGGACTGAAATATCCTATGCAGTGTGAAACACCTTGCAAATTAAATACCCAACCATCTACGAATTGCCCATCGACACTAAGGCATCCCTGCTCTTTTTAACCTTATAAAAAAGATACAAGTTATTGACTTTTTTAGACGCTAGGTAGTATTACTAAAATGACAAGATTTAATATTAAAAATCATGTTAGTAATTATGATAACAATAAATTATTATTAATAATAAATAATCACCAACTAAATAATCAAAGGATGTCTTATTAATACTAATTCAATATTCAAATGAATTATTATTAATAATCATTGCCCAATAAGAGGAGGAATTATTATTACAAATCATTGTTCAATGTGTATGTATGTGTGAGAATCTATAATAGTTAGTTATTAGTATTTGTAATATTAATAAATATTTAACCTCAAAGGAGTAAAATGCAACATGTAGAGAAACCTTATACAACTTGTAAACTTAAAAAATAAGAACCATATTAATTAATATGTATACATTTGTGGGTCAGTATATAATAGTTTGTATTTTAAGATATGTGATTTATGGTCATATCCGTATTAGCCAATTTATATTCAGCTTTTAGGTAAGATAGTGTTTAATGTATAAATATTGTAAAATATAATATACCTATATTTTAGGTAGTAAATTGATAATAAGAATATCAAATATACGAAATGAGAAACTTCAACCCAAAGAATAGTCATGTTCATGCCAGATTTAACATGATTTAGATTTAATATGGTTGAGTTATTAATAATGACGAGTTCTTTAAAAAATGGTTTTTAAGAATGTTGTTTGGTTAAAATAATAAAGTGGTTTTGATAAGAATTGTAACACTTCAAATTTCAAACTTGTTTAGTTTTATTATTCCCTTGAACCAAAATCAAACTTAGAATGCTCTATATACCTAGATCGATGGAAAGAGTAAAATATGGCATTAGATAACTGAATTTTATTTCTATATACCTAGATTAATAAATTGATAAAATACATTTATATAATGAAAAATGCACACACACACACACACACACACACACACACACACACACACACACCTTTCCACACTGGAGTATAGAGTCTTGCATGTCTAAAAGGATGGAAAAATATATGTTTATATAGATACAAGTTTTATATGTGGAAGCATGTTAGCTATATGACCTATGTTTATATGTTTATACTACACACACACACACACACACACACACACACACACACACACACACACACACACACACACACACACACACACACACACACACACACACGTGTGTGTGTGTGTGTGTGTGTGTGTGTGTGTGTGTGTGTGTGTGTGTGTGTGTGTGTGTGTGTGTGTGTGTGTGTTTAAGTTATTTGCCAAAACTTCTCTTTTGTAATAACCATAGATATCAGTTTGGAAAATAAGATAATACATGAAGTTTAAGCATACTCAGTTGGCTAAGTACATGTTGGTAGTTAGCATGCACTGTTGTATACATATGATCTAGCCTATAAAGTTCATGCATGAACTTAGATTGTGTAGAGTTGAGACTCATAGAAAACAACTGGTGAAATCCTTATATGATGGTTTTGAGATAGAGGTTATTCCCTTTGTTATTGAGAAATAACTATGATTATTGAGTTTGGAAGTCTAGATTATAGAGAGGTCTATTTGGTTATAATACTGAGGTTATACCAAGCAATACTTTTTGATATTATATGTCCTTTGATTTTCATACTCGAATGGTATGATTATGTATGGACTATTCATTTGTTATATACATAATAACTAGCATGCTTATAGAGTCATTCATTTATTTATAAAAAAATGTAAAGTTAGATTTATTCCAAATTTTACCATGTTCATATTTTAGCTATTAGGAATAATCAAAATCATTTAAGTTGTATTATGTTATATTGTGTATATTATGGATTCCACATTGACAATACTTACCAAGTAGTTAGATGAATTTTTCAATCTTGGTTAGCATCACCAATGCTAGGTATGGATAGCCCAATCAATTGATGTGTTATGAATTTGACCGATCCAAATGATCATATGTTATTTAAAACTTTAGCCAAAGCAATGATAGATTAACATTGTCATTTCATATGTTTTATTTTCTTGTTGTGCGATATCATAGTATAAATCTTATAGAACATGGGGTACTATCATGTCTCATTCTAGATTCTAGCACCATTTTATCTACCTATCCATAAAGGGAGGGCCATTCCCTAATAGGGGATTATGTGAGGGATTTTTGGTCCATTGTTGGAGTGAAAAAGTGCTCAAATGATGCTCTCCCTCCCCTGTTACAGTACATTCCTAAAGACAACACTTGAGGTTATCAGAGGTATGTGAGTTGGTATAAATCAAGTTCTAGAGAGCTAGATATCTTTATATTGTATATAAGGATAAATTCCTATTAAGATTATAAATGTAATATTATTGTATATGAATAATAGTTGTATTGTGAGACCAGTTGTGGCTGTGTCATTATGTATTTACTTTCTTACAAAGTTGTAATACTTTATGCCGTATTTGGAATTAAAATTAAAATTATAATGTTATCTATTGTGATAATATATTTTGACTTTAGTTTCTATGATTTTAGTTGAATGCTTGTCAAGTAATTTTTAAAAAAAATTATTGGATTTTGTTTAAGTACAACTAGGTTGGATTGTAACATGTGGTATCAGAGCTTAGGATCAAACTTTAGGACTTATTGATTCCACTAACATTTTCATATTATTTTGTTCCAGTGAGAAAGAAGAATAGTGCAAACAAGAGCATCGGGTGAGGGTCTATTGAATGATAATAATCTACCCATTGATCCTAACCATGTTGTTGCTGAGTATTCAACAAAGTTGGATCAAATTTTTGTATCCATGAATGACACTAGGGAGATAATTGCAGCCCTGGCACAAGAAGCTCTCGGCCAAAGCAAGGAAGAATATTGAAAAATACTTGTTGAGCACTCCACTAAGTAGGTAAATTAGCAAGATTTGAGAGCTCAGGTAGTTGTAAAGCTGTCTAGAGACATGAAGAAGGTGGATAAACCAAAGTTTGATGGAACTATTCTTGGTTATGGAGATGAATCATGGTTGATTGAGATGGAGAAGTATTTTGAGATTCAAAATGACTCTAAAGTCACCAAAGTAGTTTAGGGAGCTTTCCAGTTGATCCAAGTGGATCCATGTACCGTTCTATTTTTGAAAAGTCTTCAAATTTTGGTTGAACCATTTGCACATCAAAGATTTCATTGAGAACTTTCTAACACTTCTAGAACACAAAATAAAGTCCTGATGCTTGAGATAAAGATTGATAAAGTATTCTTGTGATAGGGAATTTATAGGTGTCAAAAAGTGATGTGGCACTGTGTAATATGCCAAGTGGTCCAATAACCAGGTGACACATGGAAATTAATGGGTGATTTTTGTCTTTGTATTGCATTTCCATAATCCGTAGAAATCACACCTTTGCCAAGTCCATAGAAACTATGCCTTTGCAAAGTCTGTAAAATTCCCAAGTCCATAGAAACTATGGATTACACAGTCTATAGATTTATAATATTAATTGGTAATTAATGTTTGGTAAATGCTCATGCCATGTCACCAGCCAATCGCCATGCCATTTCACATCATGACACGCCAATGCCATGCTCAACACACACACTTTCCAATGCAAGAACATGCCTAAACCAAGTGGCATCACGCTTTCCAATGTAGGCCTAAGTTAAGGCATTCATATAACTCTAAGTGCCTAAGTATCCCTCCATAAAGGATGTTGGCATACATCTTGGGGGCTGCCAATCTTTTTTTAAGTATCCAAACAGTTGCAAACTCCCAAATGTGGGATAAATGATAAGACCAAAAGAGCCCCAAAAGGAAGGCCAATGCCTTGAACTCAGGACCTCTTATCCAAAATGATAAGCTCTTGACTGCTTGAGCCACGGGCTTGCAAGTGCTATAAAGGGAGTGAATTTCTACTTGAAGGGTATTAGACAGTTGATTGTGTGTGTAGAATTAAGAAGGTCAGAGATTAATTATTGCTTTGTACAGCCTTGGGCCATTATTTTTAGGTCTGAGAGATAATTATACAGGTAAGTAGAGACCAGGGAAGGTGAATTAAACACTTTAATTTAATTTGTAAGCCATTTTGATGCATAAATTAATGGAAATAGTCCTCACTTCGAATGGACCCAGAGACGTAGGCTATTGAAGCTGAACTCTGTTATCAATTTGCTGGTGATTTCTTCTAAATTTTATCTACTGTTTTATAATTTTGATCAGTATTTTTAATTCTGGATATATATATTTTATTTAAAAATTAAATAAAAAGTCAAAAAATAGAAAGATCTTTTAAATGCAAAAGTGAGTTATTCAAATTTGCCACACTTGCATTTTCAATTTTTAGATTAGATTTTTGGTATCTGAGCAGTTGTTAATTAACAATGATTGCTAGTAAATGTTGATAAGGTCTAAATCCCAAAAGGGTGATGGAGAACTCGTTGAGTATAATCTGGAGATTGGCTCAAGGCGTGCTTCAAGGATGGCCGAAGAAGAGATGGAATCCGAACAAGCTTTCCGCCGAGCTTTCATGGAGATAAGAAGCATGGTTGAAGAATTATACCATGACAAATAAAAGAAATCTAAGAATGAGAAAGGTGATTCACAAGAATCAAAAGGTAAGGAAATTGAAAAACCTTCTTCATCGGATGACGGTAAAAAAACTATGGAATCTCTCCCTTCACTTAAATTGGATATTAAGTTTGAATTACCAATGTTTAATGGTGAAGTTAATGCCAAAAATTTGGATAATTGGGTCAAGCAAATAAAAGTTTATTGCAGGGTCCAAAAGATTGCAGGGGATGAATCAAAAATTCATTTGGCTACTCTTCGAATGGGAGGCACATCTCTCATCTGGTAGGAGAGTAAGTTAAAGGAAATCAAGCTTTAAAAAGGTAACTCGATTTCTACTTGGAATGAATTTGTTAAAGAACTCAAAAACCAATTTTATCCTTTAGGCTATATGCAACAAGCCATGATGGATTGGCAAAGTTTCAGACAAGGAAAATGCCAAAATGTTCAAGATTATACACAATAATTTAGGAAAAAAGCTTTACTTTTGAATGTTCCTCTTTACACACAAGAAACACTGCTAAAATATATAGGTGGGCTACATAGTTACTTAAGACATGTGATTCTTATGTTCAATCCCACTAATTTAGATGCAGTATGTGTGTAAGCCACTCATTTAGAGGCTAGAGGAAAATAATCAAAAGAATCTTTTCCTAAAGTTAGAAGTAAGCAATCGAATGTTAAGCAATCCAAAGGGGAAATTTCATCAGGAAAGGGTAAATAGAAATCCACTTTTACTGTTAAAAAAGAAGGAAAAGCATTTTGTAATCATTGCAAGAAAAATCATGATGAGTCTAAGTGTTGGAAACTACACCATGAGTTAAGGCCTAAAAGGTTTCAAAAGAAAGAAAAGAAGACTAATGCTATGGTTTAGGACTTAGGTTCAGATTCAGGTGATGAAACTAAGATCATAGCCATGGGATTGCATAATGATTCTTCTCTTTTAGTTTCTAGCACTAAGTCATCAAATGATGCATCTTCTTTTAAACAGAATTCTATGCATGTTGATAAGAAAAGAAATGAATTGTTCCACATTAGAGTTGTTTCAAAACATACTAAGATTGACACTCTATTTGATAGTGGTTCACAAGCAAATTTAATTTCTGAAGAGGTTGTTAAGAAGTTAGGCTTACAAACCAATCCCCATCTGAAGCCTTATCCACTAGGTTGGGTGTGTGACAATGCCAAGCTACAAGTCTCACAAACTTGTAGATTGAGGTTTGCCATCACATCCAAGTTTGTAGATGAGATTGAGTTGGATGTTGTCCCATTGGACATATGTGGGATTGTTTTGGGAAGCCCATATCTTTATGATAGAAAAGCAATATTTTATAGAGAGGAGAATAAGTACTTGCTTGTTAAGGATGGCATTGAATATATAGTCAAAGCACATCACATTAAAACAAATCTTTCCCTAGTTACAATAGGGCAAATGAAAAGACTAGTTAATTCAAGCAAGACTTTTTGTCTCATGTTGATCAAGTCTAAGGAAAAAGAATATTCTCAGGCCTTAGAAAATTGTGATCCTAAACACAAGAACGAGTTGGTTAAAATCATTTCTACTTATGATGATGTATTTTAGGATCCTAAGGGATTGCCCCCTAAAAGGGGAGTTCAACATGAAATTCAGCTATTGCAAGATTCTCCTCTCCCTAACATTGGCATGTATAGGTTATCAGTGGTGGAAAATGAGTAAATCAAAAAATAGGTAATGTATTTATTATATAGAGGTATTATTCATCCAATTTCATCTCCTGTTGGTTCACCCATTATTTTGGTGCCAAAGAAAGATGGCACTTGGTGAATGTGTGTTGATTTTCATGCATTAAACAAAATTACTATTAAGAATCGTTACCCTCTTCCTCGTATTGATGATTTATTGGATTAATTAAAACATGTTATTTATTTCACTAAGTTAGATTTGAGAAGTGGATATCATCAAGTAAGAATTAGTGAAGGTGATGTGTGGAAAATCACCTTCAAAACAAAACAGGGATTGTTTGAATGGCTTGTTATGCCTTTCGGGTTGTGTAATGCCCCGGCTACATTCAGGAGATTGATGAATGATGTTTTTAGACAGTTCCTTGATGATATTCTTATAGTCTACTTAGATGATATATTGATTTTCAGCAAGTCTTGGGAAGAGCATGTGATCCACATTAAGAAAGTCATGGATGCGTTACAAAGGGAAAAACTTTATTTAAAAATGTCAAAATGTGAATTTGGCAAGACCTCTTTGATATACTTGGGTTACATTGTAGGACATGGTGAATTGAAAATAGATCCTGCAAAAGTGGCAGTCATTGTTAACTGGCCTACACCCACTAATACAACTGAGGTTATAATTTTTCTTGGTGCAATACAATTTTGGAGAAAATTTATTGATCAATTTTCATATATTGCATCACCTTTGCATTCTTTGACAAGTGTGAAATAGGTCTTTCAGTGGGGAGGCAAACATTAAAAAGCCTTCGACACTTTGAAAGAAAAGATAAGTAATGCTCCAGTCTTGGCACTTCCTGATAGACAACAACCATTTGAGATCAAGATGGATGCAAGTGAGTATGCTATGGGAGCCATTTTAATGCAAGGTAAGAAACTAGTTTGATATCATTATAAAACTTTCACAAGTGCAGTAAGAAAATATCCCACTTATGATAAGGAATTGTATGTCTTAGTTCAAAGTGTTAAAAAATGGAAACATTACTTAATGGGCAAAGAAACAATAATACATACAAATCATTAGCCCTTACAGTATCTCCAATCACAAACTAAGCTACAACAGTCTAGACATTTTCGTTGGATAGGTTTCTTACAACAATTTCATCTTGTGATTAAGTATAAAAAAGGTATTCAGAATAAGGTTTCAGATATGCTATCTAAGCCTCTTATGGTTGTTGCATCTATTCTTTTATAACATGGTTCTTTGTCTCATGAGAGTTATAAAGAATAATATGTTAATGATCTTGATTTTCAGGATGTCTATAAAGACTTGATCAGTAGTGGACAAGTAGAAGAATTAGACTATCATGTACACAATGATCTTTTGTATCATTTGGGTAAACTTTGTATACCTTAAAATGAGAGGGTGCACATGATTAGAGAAACACATACTTCTCTTATTTCTGGTCATTTTGGAGTTGCTAAAACCATTGCACATTTGAAAATGTATTGTTACTAGCCCCGTATGTAGAAAACTGTTGCCAAATATATTAAGGGATGTACTCTTTGTGCCACAAGCAAACCTAGTATTAGGAAACTAGGAATTTACACTCCTCTGCCTATTCCTACTCACCCATGGGAAAGTATCTCCATAGATTTTGTGGGGGGTTTGCCTATGACACAAAGAAAACATGACTATTTATATGTGGTTGTGGATAGATTTAGCAAGATGTGTGTTTTGATTCCTTGCACTAAGTAAATTACTAGGGAAGGCACTGCACACTTGTTCATTAAACATTTATGGGTTCATTTTGGTTTGCCTACTTCAATCATTTTTGATCAATATTCTTGATTTATTGGGGAGTTTTGGTCAACTTTGTGGGGACTAATGGACACTAAATTAAAAAAGATCATTGCATTTCATCCACAAATCAATGGGAAAACAGAGGTTGTGAACCAAACTGTGGTAGATTTTCTTAGGGGTTATAGTAATAAACATCTAAAGTTATGGGATGAACAACTATGTTACATACAACATGCATATAACTGGGCACTTCATTCTTCTACTATGAAATCTCCATTTGAATTTTGTTATGGATACTTGCCTAAATCTCCTCTAGATGTTTGATATGGACAAGATACAACTGTTGGTGAACCAAAAGAAGCCATTCGAGCTAAGAAGTTCATTGAATAAATATAGCTCATACATCAAATTTTTCATACTCAATTGGAGAAAAGTCAAGCCAAGTATAAAACTCGACATGACAAACATCGTGTTGATCACCAATTTATTGTAGGTGATATGGTATGGCTTCACATCAGTAAGGAAAGACTGATAGGTGAAGGTAAAAAGTTGAAACTAATCTGGTATGGTCATTTTTAGATTATGGAAAAAATTGGTACAAATGTTTTCTAGTTAGATTTACCATCTTACATGTAGATTTATTTAGTTGTAAATGTGGAAAATCTGAAATTGTATGAGCCTCCAATGATAATTGATCATGATGAAAGTGTATCCATTCCTTTTGTTGATGATTTTTCTCCTAAATATCTAATGGAATTGTAGGAAGATACTATTCTTGATAGGAATGTATGGACTTCATGAAGAGGTGATGTTGAATATCTTCGTGTTGGTCTAAAATGGATGCACCCAAATAAGGCTAAATGGATGGAAGCCGGAAGGGTGAGGGAGAAATACCCTCACCTCATTACCAATTAACTTCAACTTTTAGAGGTCCAAAAGTTCCCAGTGGGGAGGAGTGATCCAGGTGGATCCATGTACCGTTCCATTTTTGAAAAGTCTTCAAATTCTAGTCGAACCATTTACACATCAAAGAGTTCATCGAGAGATTTTTGGCTTCTTCTGAAAAGCAAAACAGAGTCCGGATGCTTGAGATAAAGCTTGCTGAAGTATTTTTGTGATAGGAAATTTATAGGTGTCAAAAAGTGATGTGGCACTGTGTAATATGCCAAGTGGTCCAATAACCAGGTGACACATGGAAATCAATGGGTGATTTTTGTCTTTGTATTTGCATTTCCACAATCTGTAGAAATCACGCCTTTGCCAAGTCCGTAGAAACTACACCTTTGTAAAGTCCATAGAATTGCCAAGTCTATAGAAATTATGGATTACATAGTCCGTAGATTTGTAATATTAATTGGTAATTAATGTTTGGTAAATTCTCATGCCATGTCACCAGCCAACCGCCATGCCATGTCACATCATACACGCCAATGTCACGCTCAGCACACACACTTTCCAATGCAGGAACACACCCAGACCAAGTGGCATCATGATTTCCAATGTAGGCCTAAGTTAAGGCATCTAAATAACTCTAACAACCTAAGCCTCCATCCAAAAAGGACGTTGACATACATCTTGGGGGCCACCAACCTTATTTTAAGTATCCAAATAGTTATAAACTCCCAAATGTGGGATAAATGATAAGACCAAAAGCACCCCAAAAGGAAGGCTGATGCCTTGAACTCAGGACCTCTTATCCTAAAGGATAAGCTCTTGACCACTTGAGCCATGGGCTTACAAGGGCTATAAAGGAAGAAAATTTCTACTTGAAGGGTATTAGACAACTGACTGTGTGTGTAGAATTAAGAAGGTTAGAGATTAACTATTGCTTTGTACGGCCTTGGGCCTATATTTTCAGGTCTGAGAGATAATTATACAGGAAAGTAGAGGTCAAGGAAGGTGAATTTAAGAATTTAATTTAATTTTTAATCCATTTTGATGCACAAATTAATGGAAACAGTCCTCACTTCAAACATACCCAGAGACGTAGGCTATTGAAGCCGAACTCCATTATCAATTTACTGGTGATTTCTTCTGAGTTTTATCTATTGTTTTATAATTTCGATCCTTATTTTTTATTCTAGATATAATTTTTTTAAATTAAAGAAAAAGTTAGAAAATATAAAGATCTTTTAAATGCAAAAGTGAGTTATTTGAATTTGCCACACTTGCATTTTCAGTTTTCAAATCACCAGTTGGCTAGTGAGGTAGCTACTTGGTGGGATAACAAGAAGATGGAGATGAAACTTAACTCAAAAACCATAACTTGGGAGTATTTTGTGAAATTATTTAGGTCATGGTGGTTGTCATAGCTTTACTTTGATAAGAAACTCATAGATTTTTAAAATTTGAAACAAGGAAAATTGTCAATAAATAAATACTGGGAATAGTTCTCAAAACTTTTAAAGTCTGTACCTTAGTACCAAGCTGATGAGAGGTTCAAAATTAATAATTTTATCATGGGATTGAGACCCTAGATTGGTGGTGAGGTACATGTTCATGGGCCTTCTACCATGGACTAGGTGTTTGAGAAGGTGGTGAAACAGGTGTAGAAGTTAAAGTCTCTAACTCAGGTTAGGGAAAAGTTCAATAAAATTTTTGGCAGTTCCAAGCCAAATTTTAAGAAAAAACACTAGAATCAGAGGAGTGGCAACTCTAAGGGATAGCCCAAGAATTAGAATACTAAATTCAATATTAGGTTCAATTATGAGAAACCAGGTAATGGTTCTAAAGGTAGTTTCCAAGGAAACTCTCAAACTAATCAGAAAGATCCACCTAGTAGTTGTTTCAATTGTATAAGAAATCACTATGGTCATGAATGCCCTCATGACAAGTCAAATAATAAAGTTCCTAATCCTCAGAAAGGCAATTTTTAGCAGCATATTCATGTATTAATTAATAACCAACAAGTTGAATTTTAGGTTTCACCCATTGAGGTATCATGTATTTTGTTTGAACATCTAGTTTCTATTTTGATAGATACAGGGGCTACTAAATATTTTATAGCTCCTAGAATTCTTAGAAAGTTTGGATATATCACAAATGCATGGTCAATAAAATATGGGAATGATGTTAAAGTCCTGGTTAACAAGTGACTAGCCAAAGTAGTGATCAAGTTGCCTTAATTTACAACTATCATGGATATATATGTAGCACCACTAGGGTCATATGACATGATTTTATGAGTTAACAAGCTTGATAAACACAAGGCCAAATTTCACTTCTACTTAAATAAGGTTGAGTGTTTGGATGATTTAGAGAAGTAGATGCAACTTTGAGGTGAAATGAGAGAGTTGCGGCTCAAACATATTTTTGCAATGTAACTCAAGAGGGATCAAGAAAAAGGGTGTCAAGTATTTATCTTTAAGATAAATGAAATAGAGGAGCCTAAGGAACCATATATCAAATATTTCCTTTTTTAATAAATTTCATGATGTATTTCTTGAAGAATTACCAGGTTTGCCTCCCAAACACGAGTTTGATTTCTCTATCGATATCGTATCTAGATCAGAGCCACAATCTAAGGCACCATATAAGATGAGGACCACATAATTGGTCGAATTAAAGGCACATCTCTAGGAGATTTTGAATAAGGGGTTGATTAGGCCTAGTGTGTTACCATGGGGTGCACTAATTTTTTTTGTAAAGAAAATGGATGGTACTCTTTAACTATGCATCAGTTATAGAATGTTGAATAAGGAAACTATCAAGAAAAAGTATCCACTACCTCATATAGATGATATTTTTGATCAAATTCATGGAGCAATGCTATTTTATAGAATAGGATATCATCAGTCAAGGATTTGGGATGAGGATATTCCAAAAATAGATTTTCAGACTCATTATGAGCATTATGACTTCACAGTGTTACCCTTTGGGTTGACCAATGCACCAGTAACATTCATGAATCTCATGAACAATGTGTTTAGAGACTGTTTAGATCACTTTGTTTTGGTCTTTTTGGATGGTTTTCTTATATATTCTAAGAATGAAGAGGAACACCTACAACATTTGAAATTGGTTCTAAAACGGTTACAAAAGCACAATTTGTATGGTAAGTTATCTAAATGTACATTCTTCTAGGAGAGAGTGCAATATCTTGGGCATATTATTTCGGTAGATCCATCAAAGATAAGGGCCATTATGGAGTGGCCAACACCTAGAAATGTGTATGAGGTAAGGAGTTTTATGGGGTTGGTAGGCTATTATAGGAAGTTCATTTCAAAATTTTCCAAGATAGCTAATCCAATTACATCTTTACAATAGAAGAACCAATAGTTTGACTGGTTAGAGAAATGTGAAATGACATTTCAAGAGTTAAAAAGAAGACTTACATTAGCACCAATGTTGAGAGTCCCTGATTCTAATGGATAATTTTTGGTGATCACAGATGCATCAAGAAAGGGTTTAGGTAGAGTCCTTATGCAAGATAGTGTAGTAGTGGCTTTTGAGTTAGGGAAGATGAAAAATCATGAGGTGAATTATGCCCCTCATGATCTTGAGCTTGTAGAAATTATACATGCTTTACAAGTTTGGTGACATAATTTGTTGGGAAAACCATTTGAGCTCAAGACTGATAAATTGGGACTCAAATATATCTTTACCCAACCAAATCTATATACTTGTTAGAGATGCTGGTTAGATTTTCTTTCCAATTATGATTTTGATATCAATTATATCAAAGGTAAAGAGAATAGAGGAGCTGACACCTTGAGTCGTAGAAGGTACATAACAATTTTAGCTACTATTTGGATTACTTTTAGGTATCAAGTGGTTAATTTCTCACTAGGAGATAAATACTATGAGTAAGTCAAAGAGGCATTGTCTAATAATGCCTAAGATCCTTCATATGATGGGTTCAATTTTTAAAGTGATGGTCTTCTACATTTTAATGGAAGGATATATGTTCTAGATCAAGAAAATATATGAAGCACAATGTTGAAAGAGTTACACAATGCCCTATATTCAAGACATCTAGGAGTAACCAAACTCATGGTAGATCTTAGATCTCTATATTTTTAGAAGGGAATCAAGAAATATGTGGTTAATTTTGTGTCATGTTGTTTATAATGTTAGCGAGTGAAAGATGGACATGTGCACTTAGTTGGATCAATATATTGACATGATATATCAGAGTGGAAATGGTAGATGATCCGTATGGATTTTGTATAAGGTTTATCAATGTCATGTAGTAGACATGATATGATTATGGTAGTTGTTGATAAACTTACCAAGGTGGTTCATTTCATACCAGGTAATTTGATAGATGATGCACCTACCCTTGTCAAGATGTTCATAAAGGAAGTGTATAGGTTGTATGGATTCTTAGAGAAGGTCATTTTGGATCATAATCCAAAGATGAATTCTAGTTTTTAGATAAATCTAAACACAACTTTAGGCATGCAGCTTAATTTTAGCACTACATATCATCCAGAGATTGATGGCCAAATTAAACATGTAAATTAGGTACTTAAGTATATTTTGCATATGTATTGCATGGATCATTAATAAAAATGGAAAGATTATATTTCATTGTTTGAATTTGCATATAACAACTCATACTAGTCTACATTAAAGATGGTTCTCTTGAGGCACTATATGGAAGGAGGTGTAGGACACCGATCAGTTAGGACAAGTTGGATGATAGGGTAGTCTTCAGGCCAAAAATGCTTTTTGAAATTGAAGATCAAGTCAAGATAATCAAATAGATATTGGCCAAGGATAATGATAGATAGAATATTTATGTTGATTTGAAGAGGATAGATAGGCATTTTTTTGTTGGTGACAAAGTGTTTTTACAAGTTAAGCCACATAAGAGGTTGATTATGTCTGGGAAGTCAACAAAACTATCACCCAGATATGTAAGATCCTTCAAAGTGTTTGAAGTGGTAAATATTGTTGTGTATAGGCTTGCATTACCACCAACTCTAGCTCTTTTACATACTATTTTCCATGTATCATATCTTAAGTATATAGATGATCCTTCACAGGTTTTGGATTGGAATGACTTACAAGTTCTAGATCTCAGGGTGGTCATGGTAGAACCAATCAGAGTAATTGGTACTCATAAACTTCCTTTTCATAATAGAATAGTGCCACAGTGTAAGGTCTTATGGTACCGATACACTGAGGATAGTGCTACTTGGGAAGACTATGATGATTTGTGTAGGCTATTTTTACATTTGTTTACATGATTGATACTTGATACTATATTATTATTTCAAGTAAACTCTTTTGATATTCAGAATTATGTTTTAATAAGTTTCATTGGGGTGATGACCAATTTTAGGGGGGAAGTATGTTACATCCTGATTTCACCCTATGATTTTAACCTTTGAATCCATGGATTTAATATGGTTAATAATTGATTTTTAATGCTTTGATTTGAGCATTATGACATATATTATTAGGAACAATGATATTGATGATTAATATGCATGAGTTATAGTTGTATTTGATTATCATATACATTATAGATGTATACTTTTTAATCTTGCATCATTGGTTTATATAATTTGATGACTTGGATTGATTACATAATTTTTGTGAGGTGGATGCAAGATTGGTCTTATCCATAGAGCATGACAAGGGAGAGCATCATTAAAAAAGATAGTGGAGATGAGATGATTACAGGATGACAAAAGGGAAATTATAGTAACCCAAATCCACACACCATTGTATATTGACTTGTTAATACTTTATGTTGATCTAGTTTACTAGTATTATGTTTGTTGATGCTAAAGTAGTTTGCATTGATTATGTTTTAGGTGTGCATTAAAAAGGAATGAGATTAGTATTCGGTAGTATTAGAATAAATTATATTGATTATTATGATTATGTTTTAGTTGTGATTTATTAATTATTTTATTAAACTACATTATTTAGATGCATCTTTCATTAGGATAAATTAATACTATATTGTTATCTTGTCAAAATAATGATTTATTATTATTATATTGAGCAATTTTTTATTTATAGTGTTTAACATATATTGTGTTAAACATATATGTGAAATATCCTAATTTGAACATGTTCTCTATATGACTAATATTATTATTAATAAAGTGACTTAATACTTAGCACTGTAATAATTTTGTGGCCTTGTTTTACAATGGATAGTTTGGAATCTTCGAATAAAGAGTTAAAGCTAGGAATTAATTATCATTTAGATTATAGTGCCAAATAAATGGGTTGGCTGCTTAGATACACTCCTCCCATATAAATGATATAATATAAGAGAAACTATAATAAATAAAGTGGTTGGGTTATCCACTAAATCTTGGGAAGGGTGCCCAAGATAAAGATGCCATTAAAATAAAATGACTTTAACTATTATTTAAGGAGATAAGGAATGCATTATGGGGGACATTGTTTTTGGAATTTGGAGACATTATTTTGGATTCTGGGGAAATTTTGGTTGGAAAGAAGTTGAAGAATGGGTAGTGAACAAGAAGAGGTCAAAATCTCAAGGAGGGAAGTTGCAAAGCTCAACACCAGATCTAGGTTCTTTATTGTATGATAAATTCATATATATATATATATATATATATATATATATATATATATATATATATATATATACACACACATATACATATATATATGTATATATATATATATGTGTGTGTGTGTGTGTGTGTGTGTGTGTATATATACATATACATATATATATGTATATACATATATATTGATCTGAGCAACAATTCGAGGTGACCATTCGGTGGCAGTTAATTCCTCGACTTTTGTATTGTTTTCATTTTGTTTTATCCTCGAGAGATTATATCCTTGAGCGTTGCATTATTTTAATGTCGGGACATATGTCCTCGAGCATTGTATTGTTTTAATGCTGGGACGTTAAGTCATCACCTGTTAATTCCTTGAGTCACGTAATCTCCTGCGGTGGTCTTTAAACATATGTATAAATGCATTGTAACTCGAAAGGGGAAGGAAGACATCTCTTCACAGAGATAAGTGCATGTTTTGTATTGTGGTTGTTAAGTAATATGATGTCTCTTCTTAGATAATCCATTATTATTGTGTTATTTCTAAGCTATTAAAATATTCGTCAACCAGAACTTTTGAGTTTTGGATCAGTGGTATTAGAGCAGTTTGTCTTGAGAGTGAATGTTCCTAAGGATGAGGTTAGGATACAAGAAACTTGGGTGGGAAGTGACAGAGCTTTCAGATGCTCCCCCTATGCACCCCAAATGACCTCAAATGGAAGACAACACTGAGACATCTGATCCTTTCAAGGAAATGGTGAATGAAGCCCTCCAACGGTAACAAGCACAGATGCTCCAACAATTTGCTCAAATTATTCAAACACTTCTGATGGTAAATTCTAGCTTTACGGCTACATAGCCAGGCTCCTCATCTAGGGAGCTTCCTTTTAGTGCTCCAACACCCTTTAAGGTTCAGGTAAAATTTGATATTCCCACATTCGAAGGCAAAATCAATGCTGATGCGGTGGAAAATTGGTTGGACCAACTGTCATCCTACTTCTCGATGAATAAGTTCATCGATGGAGAAAAGATCACTTTTGCTCTTTTGAAATCATCATTACCCATGAAAAATTGGTGGGAAGTGTACAAAAAGAGGTTCAATTTAGATATCATTGGCCTTAGGTTGGAACCCACCTAGGATGATTTTATAGAAGTAGTAAAAGAAGAATACTATCCCCTCAGTGCATATGATGATCTGTACATACAGTGGCAACAACTCTACCAAGGCAAGGACCAATCTGTGCAAGATTATATAGACACTTTTCATTATTTGTCTACAAGACTGGGCATTAAAGACAGTGAGAAACATAAAACTCTCAAATATCATGGTGGACTATAATGGTACATCCAGGGGGAAATGGAACTCTTCAATTTGGAAACCCTCGGTGAGGCATGTAAATTTGTAGTGAAGATTGAACAGAAGCATGGCAAGAAGAATACGAAGAATCAACCTTCAAAAGGGAAAAGTGACAAAGAAGGTCAAACACGAGGCCAAAATTGGAAGCATGAGTTTCAGGATAAGAAATCCTAGAAGGGGAAGGCTGGAAAATGGTGTGATTACCACAAAAATGGAACTCACTCAAATGAAGAATGTCGAGCCATCAAGTCGCTACTCTCTGAGTCACAATACTCAACATCTATTACTCTGCCTCATACACAACCTACGGTCGAAGAGGACGAAGAAGAAATTATAGATGTTGAGCCCGACACCATCATCGCTTCATCACAAACCTGTACGGAAAGACCAGATGACAAAGAAAGATTGTTTCACTCCAAATTATGGGTAAAAGGTAAGCCTCTACATTTCATTCTTGATAACGGGAGTCAAAAGAATTTAATCTCAGCTAAAGTTGTGAAAATTCTAGGTCTATCCATGAAGCGTCATCCAAAGCCATATAGTATTGGATGGTTAAGCCCAGGGAGAGACCTTCATGTCACCCATCAATGTCTTCTTTCATATGCTATAAAACCATTCTAGGATGAAGTCTTGTGTGACGTGGTCAATCTAGACGTTTGTGATGTCCTCCTTGGTCAACCATTCATGTATGAGCGGTATGGCATCTATGAATCTCAAACCTGAAGGATCACCCTCACTCTTGGAACATGGCATTATAGGGCACTAGAGGTACCACCTCTCACATCTGTTTCCCTTATCAGTGATAAGCAATGCAAGAGATTGGTGGGGAAGACAAAGCAATTTGTTCTCATGATGGTCAAACCACATAGATCCAAAGAGGCTGATGTTATGGTCCTAACTACACAATCAACACAACAACAAGAGAAAATAGGATGAATCACAAGTGAATATGCTGACTTATTCAAGTCACCCATAGGAGTTCGACTGCATTGCCAGGTAAAACATTCTATCGATTTAATCCCAGTATCACCTTTACCTAACAGTCCTGTGTATTGCAGATCAATTTTGGAGAATGATGAGATAAAAAGATAGATTCAAGAATTGATCAAAAGGGGTCACATCAGGCCAAGATCTTCACCTTGTGGTAGCCCAATTGTCTTGGCACCGAAGAAAGATGGAACATGGAGGCTTTACATTGACTACCAAGCCCTAAATAAAATATCCGTGAGGAATCGCTACCCTCTCCCCATAATTAATGACCTACTGGACCAGCTCCGTGGTGTGAAGTTCTTCACCAAAATTGATCTCAAATTTGGTTATCACCAAATTCCCATCAATCCCACTGATGTCTAGAAAACTGCATTCAAAGCTAAGGAGGGGCTCTTTGAATGGTTGGTTATGCCCTTTGGCCTAACTAACACACCTACAACCTTCATGAGGATGATGGATGACATCCTACGACCCTTCACCAACTCATTCATGGTGGTCTACTTAGATGACATTCTCATCTATAGCAAAACATGGGAAGAACATTTGCAACATGTCTGTAAGGTGCTTCAAACTCTTTGAGAGCACAAGTTATACATAAATCTTGACAAATGCACATTCAGAATGGCAACAATTTAGTACCTCAAGTACATTGTGAATGAGGAAGGGGTCCACATCGATCCAAAAAAGATTCAGGTTATTTGAGAATGGCCCACACCAAGGACCCTCACAAAGCTTCAAAACTTTTTAGGCCTTGCAAATTTCTACTGCAGGTTTGTTCTTGGATTTTCACATGTTACTTGGTCAGTAACCCAAGTGACTAAAGGAGGAGCTAAAGCTACATTTTAGTGGTGTGAAATATAGCAAAGGGCATTTGAGAATTTGAAGAATAGACTCTGCTCAACCCTTATTCTTGCCTTGCCAAATTTGCATCAACCGTTTGAGTTGATGACAGATGCATCTGAATATGCCATGGGAGCTATCATCATGCAACATGGCCATATTATTGCATACCACAGTGAAACTTTCACTGATATAGTCAAGAAATATCCAACATATGATAAGGAGCTCTATGCCATTGTACAAGTCTACAAACACTGGAAACACTACATCTTAGGGAAAGAGACGGTCATCCATACTGACCACAAACCATTGGAATTCATCCAGATGTAAAGCAAACTATGAAATGAGAGGCACCAAAAGTGGGCCACGTGTCTTCAGCAATTCCACCTGATAATCAAACACAAAAAGGGGAGCTCAAATACAGCTACAGATTGCCTAAGCCACCCACCAATTACTACATTCACAATAGTGCTTGACCTGTGCAGACATGAGAATGACACTTGGGGTGCTCTGTATGAAGTAGATCCTATATTTGCTGACACATATCAAGCACTCCAAAAATGTGAACACATTTCTAACTTTTATTTGTAAAATAATGTCCTCTACCATCTGGGGCACATCTCTGTTCTTGTTGCAGAGCAGCAAAAGATGATATGGGAAGCACACTTTAGTAGGATAGCTGGCCACTTTGGTATTGAAAAAACATTGGCAGTTCTTCAGAAACTTTCTACTAGCCCCATATGCGTAAAGATGTGGAAATATATCTCAAATATTACACCCCGTGTGTAATCGCCAAGCCAACAAATAAGAAGCAAGGAATGTACACGCCATTGCTAGAACCAACCAGGCCTTGAG